>RWGZ01000959.1:499873-511639 GCA_009725065.1 Utricularia reniformis
ATCTCCATATTAATTCAAAACTATTATAATATCCACATATTCTTCCATATTGACCAAACGTTTTTATTCGCAAGTCCCCAGTGTTGACTGAATTAGTTTTCGGAGTACCGCAATTATCCGCAATCTCTATTTTGACAATAAGAAATTCCGCTCATAACAACGTACTAAGCATACTCGTTTTATTACATGGAAACTTTTGGTGTATATCCCATTATTAGGTTAAATAGCATGGTTCTTAACTTCACCGGCCATCAAAACCTGTGTAGTACCAATAGCGGATATTGCAAAAGTGACACATCACGTACTATTCATTTCAACGATTCCATGGAAGGAAATAATTACTACACCCTTTCATGTCAATAGAAGGCTCCGCATGCATGATCACTTGAATGAGACTCACTTTCGTAACATCTTAAATCCTCTCTCTTAACCTGTCTAAGGTCGGTTCATCAAAATTCGACCTTTTGTAGTCTCCTACTAACATCATTACGACCCTTCTTTCTCTTCATCAAACCCAACTAAGGCAGCACTTATGACTTCTTTGAATGCGAAAAACATAAACCCAAATGTTTATGATGAGGAGTGGAGACATAAACGAATCGATATTTATATAACACTTTCAACCTTCAAAAGCAACTTGAGTATGTACTTATCAATTTATATTTCGCTTACAACATCATAGACCAAGAAGAATTTACGTCTTTCACTAACAACTCACATCTAGAGGATTTCACCTCACACAATACTTCATCAATATACTCAATCACTCGCTTAAATATTGGAAATGATTACTTCCAAACCGGTTTTTATCTATATACCATCACTATTGACTTCCATACATTCTTCTTCTTACATATTTAAATATTGATCTCATCGACCGCTAATACGTAGCATTTGGTTCCTTCAAACGAAAAGGCTTAATTGAAAAACTTCAAGCCGAAAAACTTAAACATTATGTCAATGTCGACGATAGATATAGGTCCTCTGTAGGAATCGTTCGACTTTGGAGCCACAAATAGGTTCGCGATCGATTATGTGCATTTCATAGACCCCTTCCTTGCAATAGGACTTCCACATCTTCAATAACTATGTTTTCATTTTAAGGGGAGAATATCCACTTCTTTCGAGGAATTCATTTTCATTCTTAAAAATCCCCTTAATAATAGAGGTTCCATCTTTATACTTTTTTTTCTTTTTCTTCCAGAACAAAACCATATCATGTTAATACACTCGATCTTCCATTTAGAATGCCACTATATAGATGCATGTCTTCGCACTAGACACCGTCGTATCGCTTCATAACATAACACTAGGAACATATCTTGCCGACACATGATTTCCCTTTTACTCCGGAACATAAGAATAGAGCTATCAAAGAGGAGTAGGGATATGGTAGCTCCGATTAGATTTAAAGCACTTCTTCCCAGGGCAAAATTATAAAAGGGGATACGAAGATCCACCACTACGAATTCCATTAATAATTACCTGGATATTTCCGGATATCCCAATGTGACTGGGAGAATAACAAATCATTCGAGAGCGACAAAACTGTTGTTAAACCAGACTAACTCAATACGCTGCTTATGAGTTAATGCAAAAACCTTTGCTAGAATGCACATATGGTCAAGATACTTGTCGGCTAGATAATGTCATGGGTTAATTAAGAAAGCATACTCAATAATCATATATTTCCGGATGAATACCATTCTGGGCGATAAATAAAGTAACACAAATCTGACATCTCTTTCATGAACTCCAAAAGGCAAGTTTGATAGCGGTTGATGCTTCTGAAAATCCAATAACCATAATTCTCGGGATCTCATTAAACGACACAAAAGGTAACGCTGATAGATGCATAAAGATATTTGGAAAGATCAATTAATCGCCAATGGCAGATACGGTGATGTTACGACTAATAACCAATTGCTGGAAGTCCTCATGAATAATGTTCCGGACGAAAAGCATTCTGGATAGCGAAGTAAATCGAACAGATGAAACTTTCAAGATAGATTAAGAATAATCCGAACGAATACCATTTCGGATGATTAAGAAAGATAATTAGATGCTTGCCCCCTTCATGTTATGCTCATTGCTATCAATAATTCGATCATCGGGTTGAGATTTAATGTCATCCATTCAAGCTTAGCAATGTTCTTGAATTCCAAATCCTCAACTATAATCCTAGGGGCTTTCATTAAAATAGACCCACATGATCCGAACGGAGAATACTTATCGATCAAGAACCTCTTAATTTGTGAAACAACAAGGAAACCGCGGTGATCCGATTACTTCATGAAATGCTTGAATATTCTTGAATGATGGATAAAAGACCCGTACAATTCGTATAACCATTTAGGAAGCCTTGATTAATGAATACTCCTTTCGCCACATAAATATACGCCTCACATATCTCTAAATAACACAGCTCAGCACTGGAGATCCATTATGTGATCGCACGACAACTTCAAGCATTACTTAATTATTCGTTGATGACTATATTGTCATTTGAAGCACTTCTTCACTACCCATATATGAAGTTATTCCTTCTATCACGATAAATATTTGTTACTCCTATCACCAATGCTTTGTCGCGCATACTAACTTCTTGCTTTGCAATAATAATTTCTCGACGTGCTCTTCAACTCCTCAATTTGAATATTAAGATATTAAATTTCATATTCTTGTATATGTACAATCTCTTGAACGCCAAATAACTCACCAAGTTGCCATAAACTTCCTTGACCTCTTATCCTTGAACCTTAAACCACCAAAGTAACCGATATAACGTATGGAACATGCACGATAAGTGTATAGATTCTTCTTGAATGGATAACTAGTAAACCCCGTTGATAACTCAAAACTAGAAGAAACCCACATCATTTATTTAGAATCCCGTTTATCTCTTTGACACTTGATCTTGTCTAAAAATGTTTTGGATATTTATTTTAGATCAGTCAATTTTATGATTAATTCGTAAAATGTGTTGTTGTGGGGACACGAGCAATATACGAGGTTGGGCCCACAATGTGTGGGCTTACGTCCTCGGGAGAGCGAAGCTCTACCTGGGTTTTCACTATAATAATCGAGCGATACAAATACAATGAGGTGACGGCAATAACATAGATGAAACCGGCTCGTGAAATAATCGAAAATACTGCACGATAGTGCGGAAAACACTGTACGCTGAGCGCAGTCACGCGAACAGGTTGGAGTTCTCGCGACTGGTGACTGCAGGGAGGAGTTCTCGCGACTGATGACTGCAGGTATGAGTTCTCGCGACTGATGACCAGAACAGGGGTAGTCACGCGAACTGGTTAGAGTTCTCGCGAATAGTGACTGCAGGTATGAGTTCTCGCGAATAGTGACCAGAACAGGGGTAGTCACGCGAACTGGTTAGAGTTCTCGCGAATAGTGACTGCAGGGAGGAGTTCTCGCGACTTCGTGCCTTAGGAGATGCGAAAAAGATCCCACCACCCCCTTCATGCCTTGGGACCTCTATTTATAGGGAAATGGAGCCCAAAATACAAACCTTGGCCCAAGAGTCCAATTAATCTTAATTAAATTAGATTAAGCCCAAGTCACCCTAATTAATCTCCAATTAAATTAGAACAAAGGCCGCTCCGCAATATAACCTCTGAAATGCATCCCGATCCAGGATTAGGCGGGAATATAGATGAGAAAATAACGGAGGACCCCGTAAAATAACCCACTGCTTCCGGGTAGCGAATACATAATCATATAACTTCATCGTACCTGACCGGTGCACTCCCGGGTGGCAAATGACGAAAATACCCCTGGCCCCGTCCGGGGTCGAAATAACACGAAATGTCCCAAAATGCTTACAGAGATTTTATACGGGGTCCAGCGAGCCAGAATAGCGAGAATACCACTTGAGAAAGCCACCCGGTCAAAATACCNGATATTAAATTTCATATTCTTGTATATGTACAATCTCTTGAACGCCAAATAACTCACCAAGTTGCCATAAACTTCCTTGACCTCTTATCCTTGAACCTTAAACCACCAAAGTAACCGATATAACGTATGGAACATGCACTATAGCTGTATAGATTCTTCATGAATGGATAACAGTAAACCCCGTTGATAACTCAAAACTAGAAGAAACCCACATCATTTATTTAGAATCCCGTTTATCTCTTTGACACTGATCTAGAATCCCGAACAAACTGAGTACATATTGTGTAAGCTCCTCCATACTCATGGTGTGTTTCTTCTGGTCATGTTAAACAGTTTTTAGGGAGAGTGGTTATGTGTTCTCGGGTTGATTATTCAAGTCAACTCCCTCGACCTCGGTCTCTGGCATTCCTTCCACCATACTACCTAGCTCATCAAACTAATCGTGCTTCAAAACTAATTAACATCGGACACTGATTTTTGACACCCACATTAGCATGTCCGAAACTGTGATGAAAAATGATAAAATATGATAAAACTTATGAGTCCCCGGTGTCGGTTCTTATAATAAGGGATCCTTCTCTCTTGTGTTAAACCATGGCGAGAAATATACTAGAACTGAATAAATACACTTGCAATTGAATACCAACAAGATTTGCGTTCTTTCATTTACTGAATAGTAAATGTCAATTGACTATTCGATTGATACATTCGATACATTCTTTCGATATAAGTTCTAGTAAATATACTAGAACTGATCGATACATTCGATCGATCACACGAATTGCAACAATGTCAAGTGACTCATAAGTATACGTTCTTTCATTTACTGAATATACGGTATACTTGTTAGGCCAAGCTCTTCCATATTCTACGGTGGATCTTCCAGATATTGCAACGATCAACTCTTCTCGTGTCCTCCATAACCTCTTATTTTACTACGAGCCTTACTTCTTACATTATCGTTGTCGAAACGCAGTATAAAACTTGCCATGATCCTTAAAAAATTCACAAATCGGATCCAATGGATGAACTTGGATCGGACGTAAGGTCATAGTATCACTATTGATCGGTGAGACAATGATGATGTAGAAAGATGACACAATCACATATTCAACTTATCATTCCTTGGAAACCATGAATGCCCTCGCATAGCATTGAACACTTCCACACGACGATGCGCTTGTACACATGTAATCTCTTATCTTTCCTTGTAATGAGTATCTCGCGTTGACCTGGCACCTCCAACTTTTAACGGCTATCATTCTTACCTACCATTCTGTGCACACATATACAATTAAACAACACGTAGCCAAATTCCCCCAATGCAACTATGCATCAACTCATTTTCATGTGAGGGCCAATCAGCGCCACTCCATGCAATACTCACAATCGCCACAAAACTGGTTACAAAACATACGACCACTCCGAAGGGTCGTTATGCCATGCCGAATATAACTCATACTTGATTCTCGATATGAAATTGTAGAAAAGGTCAGAAACCAATAGAATTATCTGAGAATAGAGTCTTCCAAAGAACCGGCAAAAGTACATGGTCATGTCATTGAATAGTGACATGGATATGCAAATTCGATACCGTGAAAATAAAATAGCTCGGGTATGTTCGCCATATACCCATCTTCTCTGCAACCGAGGTCCATATTGACCTCTCACATATCCCTCCTACAGAATATGATCCTTTCGATCATTCGAAATATTGATCATTTTCGATTAATAGATCGAAATGAAATAGTAAATGCATTGAAATGCGACTTAGAATATATCACACTATCATATTACCATGTGATTGTGAATTACCGTGTAATTCATGCAAATTACGAAAATACCCCTGGCCCCATTCGGGGCCGAAATAACCCAAAACATCTCAAAACACTTACAGAAGCTTTATTTGGGGTCCAACATGCGTGAATTACGAGAATACCCTCGAGAACGCCTCGCGATAGACATATAAAAATACCAAAAATACCACATCGCCACGTCGGACGAGACCCAAGGTTAACATAATTACATAAATAACCTCGGGCAATATCATGTTCATCAGAAGAAGAGGAATTTTTCCCCTGAGAAAAGAGAGGGTGATCGATGAGGAGGTGGAAAGTTTGTTGCAGACAGGATTCATAGAGCCTGTTAGATACGCGGATTGGGTCGCGAATCCAGTGGTGGTCCAAAGTCGAATAATGGCTGGACAGTTTGCATTAATTTTACTGATTTGAATAAAGCATGCCCGAAGGAAGCGTATCTGCTGCCGGCCATTGACATGATGGTGGATGCGGCCTGTGGCTTGGAATTCCTTAGTATGTTAGATGCTTTTAAAAGATATAATCAAATTTTTATGCATTGTGAGGACAAGTTGTTTACTTTATTTATGACAAAAAAGGCATATTTTGCTATAGAGTTATGCCATTTGGGTTGAAAAATGTTGGGGCCACCTATCAACGTTTAATGAATTCGATGTTCAAAGATATGATCGGAAAGTCTTTGGAGGTTTATATTGACGATATATTGATAAAGAGTAAACATGGGGATAACCACATCCATTATTTGAATGATTGTTTTAGTGTATTGAGAAAGTATATTATGAAATTGAATCCGCTTAAGTGTGCGTTTTGTGTGAAAGGAGGCAAGTTCCTCGGCTTTATGGTATCTGAGAGAGGAATTGAGCTGAATCCTGACAAGATAACAGCTATCCAAGAAATGACCCCTCCGACGACTGTTAGGGAAGTTCAAAGGCTAACTGGGAGATTGGCCTCATTGAATCGCTTCATTTCCCGATCTGCAGAGAGAAGTTTGCCATTTTTTAAGGTTTTGCGTAAGACGAACCTTTTGTATTAGGACGAAAAAATGTAGCAGGGCTTTTGAGAGTTTGAAAGACTATCTGAGTAAACCACCGTATATGTCTCCTCCATCACCGGGGGAACCGTTGGGTTTATATTTGGCAGTGACAAAAGAGGCAGTGAGCGCCGCATTGGCCAGACTTAGCGATAAGGAACATAGACCGATATATTATATGAGCAGGATATTGCAGGGAGTGGAGTCCCTAAATATAGACCTAGAGAAGTTCGTATTAGCTCTGATAGTCGCCTCGCGGAAATTAACATACTATCTCCAATGACATCATATTGCAGTTTTGACATATCAGCCTATCCAAAGCGTGATATCAAAGATTGATGCCTCTGGCAGACTAGCAAAGTGAATATCGAGTTAGGGGAGTATCAAATAGAGTAATCTCTGGGCGACTATTAATGGCACAGGTGTTAGTGGATTTGATAGTGGAGATGACTCGGTCGAAAGAGTTGGGTATTCAGGAGTATTGGGATGCTTTTGTTGATGGATCAATTTCTGCTGGGCGAGTCAGTATCGGTGTTTATTTTAAGGAAAGGAAGTCTGGTGAAGAACATTAGTATGCTGTGAAGTTGCGCTTTCCCGCGACTAACAACGTCGCCGAGTACAAAGCCTTAATATTTGGCATTAATTTAGCAGTGGAAATTGGAATCGTTCGTTTGCATGCTCATTCCGATTCGCAGTTAGTGGTGAACCAATTCACAGATACTTACGCCACCAACGGGAACCATTTATGGAGGTATTAAGAAAATTTGAAAGAGGCGGCTAAAAATCTTAAGATATTCACGCTTACCTATATCCCAAGGGAGGAAAACACTCGTTCAGACGGTCTTGCAAAGGCGGCGACAATTTTAGAACTCTCGGATGAGTCAAAGATAACAACTATGATCCACTACCAGCCCTCTATCAGTCCTGTGGAGAAACAAGCACCCGAGGTGGCTAATTTGGAACTTTCGAATGAGACGTGGTTTTTATTGGATGCCGTATCGACGAGCCATCGTGGAAGGATGCTATCGTAAATTATCTTGTCAGGAGAGAATTGCCCACCGATGAAGGCGATTCTCGAAGGACTATGAAAAGAGCTACAAATTATGTCTATGTGGATGATAAGTTATATAAGAAAAATTTCGGAGGCCCATATCTTCGTTGTTTGTCCCCAGTACAGGAAAATGCCGTTATAGAAGAAGTTCACGCTGGGGACTGTTGTGATCATTCAGCGGGTCGATCCTTAGCAAATAAGGTTAAGAGGGCCGGTTATTTTTGGCCAACGATGGTAAAAGATTGTGTGAATTTTGTTCGGACTTGTTATGCTTGTCAGTTCCACTCGAATGTGCATCATGTACGAAGAGCTAGTATGAAGCCTCTACCGACAACATGTCCTTTCGATATATGGGGCATCTATATTTTAGGACCATTTCAGAAGGCACCTAGCCAAAGGAAATTCTGTATTGTGGCTGTGGAACATTTTTCTAAGTGGATAGAGATTGAGGCTGTATCGCGAGTCCAGGAACAGGAAGTTTTCAGTTTCCTTAGGAGATATATTGTATGTCGATTCGGAATTCCCAGGATTTTGGTATCAGACAACGGAACTCAATTTGCTGGAAAGAGGGTTAACGAATGGTGTGAGAATTATGGTATTGAACAGCGGTTTACTTCCGTGGCACACCCAGAAACGAACGGGCTTACAGAGGTTATCTACCGTATTATCCTGCAACAGCTGAAAACACGAATAGATGAATCCAAAGGCTCTTGGGTGGATGAATTGCATAATGTGATGTGGGCATATCGGACATCACCATGGTCCACTACCGGATTCAGCCCCTTCTCTTTAGTATATGGCTCTGAGGCCGTGTCTCCGGTAGAAGTGACTATTTTATCAGAAAAAGTTATCGCTTCTGACGAGGTGTTGAATGAAGATATGAGAAAGTTGGACCTTCACTGTATTGATGATATCCGTGATAGAGCTGCAATACGAATGGAGGAATGTAAAAGGCGGATGGCTAAGATGCACGACAAAGGCGTTTGACCTATTTATTCAATGTTGGAGACTTGATTCTTAAGAAAGTGGATGTCTCGAAGCATGTTGCAAGTTGGATCGAAAGTGGGAAGAACCGTCCAGAGTAACGCCCGTAGTGAAGGAAGGAACGTACAAAATCGCAAATATGAGCGGGGTGGAGCTGCCACGGACTTTGCATATTTCCAATTTGCGCAAGTATTATGTATAGACGTGACTCATTGATCTTTTTGAAAATAAAAATTTCCCCTTATTTTTTTGGTCATATTCTAATTCTTTAAGTATCTTTTTTGACGACATGACTTCAATCGACTAGGGGATTGGTAATGTGGGAGTAGGTCCATCGCATTTTAGTACGAAGGAGGATGGAGTAAATTAAATAGGGTAGATTAGAAATGCAATGTACCACCTGTCTTATAGTCGATCATTTTCAAACTCATCAAATTAGATACTGCGTCAAAATATTTTGAACATGATGAGTCTTCCTGTCCGCGACAGAACCGTCTATACATAATTTCTATTGGAATATGTTACGAGGCCTGTTTTTTGTGATCTAGCCGGCTTAGAACCGAGCATATTTCCGTGGCAAATTAGGGTGCAAGTGTATACCTGACTCCTCCGTGACACGCCGACGAGGGTCGCGCCCTCGTCGGAGGCTGGTCCATTTCCGCATGGCACCGTCTTATGGACGGGCCGAATGACGCCGTCTTATGGACGGGTCGAGAGTGCGATGGCACCGTCTTATGGACGGGCCAAGTAAGTGGTGACACGGTCTTATGGACGGGTCGAGAATGTGGTGGGGCTGTTTTATGGACGGGCCGAGTAGTTGGTGACACCGTTTTATGAACGAGTCGAGGTAATTTTATATCACCGGGTGCAAGTATATACGGGAGGCGAAAATGGGATAGCCCCGGGTGCAAGTATATTCTGGTGGCGAAGATATATTGATAAAGGTAGAGCAATCTCAAGTTCAAATGCCTACTTATTTTAAAGAGGCTTTCGCCTACTGGCTTATCGCGGATCCATTCAAGCCCCGCTACACTGGGGACTCTTATGCGCACTTGGAGTTGGCAGAAAATATTATATTTATCTTGACAGATATCTATGACTCGGGGAAGATCAGTACGTTATTTACCTCTGATCATTGCAATTTGTGTAGATGTCTATTATTTTGGGGGAGCTAATTTCGGATGGTCTAAGAATACGGAGCTATCCCTCCCCCCTGATGAACGTTGAGATAAATTAAGTTGAAAAGAGGAGAAGACGGATTATTCAGAATTGTAAGATTATTAAGTTGCAGTGAGAAATTGAAAGGAATACAAAATCGAATTTTATATATATACATGGGGAATACAAAATGGGTAGAGAATACAAAAGTGAAGAAACTATATATGGAAGTTTATTTCTTCTTCTTCTGAGAGCCTGAGCCTTCACCTGGTCCGCTGGGGCGCTTTTTCACCAGCTTTATTTTTTGGGATGATGGAAGGTTGACGCCTTTTTCTTGAGGCCCCGCAGTGGTCAACTTCTTGGAGGCGAACCTCCCCATTTCATCATTGTGGCGCTCCCGAGCTCAAGTCACACTCGCGGAGGTATATATTTGAGGATCATACGCCGCCATCACATCATCATCTTTCCGGAGCTCCGCCAGGAGGGGCCCACTGGCTCCGGAAATAAAGTAGCCAACCTCCTAAATGCATCCGGAGATGGGCCCTCCTCTGTTTCGACATCCTCCGAATAGAGTTGCTGGTGAAGATCTTCATCCAAGTTAAAATGTAGCGCCCCGAACGGATCCTGTGAACAATCCAACATGTCCTCATCGGGTACAGGCTCGAACTTCCAAGTGAGTTTGGAGCGAGTTTCTTTTCTCCTCAGCTGTCAGGGATATGCCCAGGATTCTCTGCATCTGGACACTCCCTCGTAAGAAGTACATGACATTCGACTTTGTAATAGCTAACGCCCCCAGATTCCGGAAAGTAGGGGAGTGCACTATGTACTCCCATATCAGCTTTCGGAAGCAGTCGTTAATCTGGGACGGCAACTTGGTGATTTGTTCCCCGGAGTCGATCGCTGATGGATTAGAGGCCTTCATTCCTTGTTTTTAGCTCTTTAACCTCCTCCATGGCTTTCCCAAGAGCTTTCTTATCGGCCGCATTATGCAACAAGTATTCGTGTTGTTAGGCTTTATTTAGTTTGAATACACTTCGCTTTACCAAAATTTATATTGAGATTTGTATGAATATCATTTGCCTCATTTTGTTACATACTTCCACATGTTCTAGTGTGTTGATTTTGATTTCAATTAAACCTGAATTGATGTTGTTAAAACATGAATACATGTTGTTAGAATAAAGTATAACTTGGTTATACCAAGATTTATGTGATTAAACTATAGTTTAAATGCTATGAAATGAAGTGTGTTGTTATGATTTGCCCGATCATTCCGGTTTCGAACTTACTTTTTTTGTATATACAACAACTATTCGTGATGTTTTGCTTTATTTAGTTTGAATACACTTGGTTTTACCAATTTTACAATGTGATTTGTATGAATATCATTTGCCTCATTTTTCACATAGTTCCACATGTTCAATGTGACATGATTTTGATTCCAATTAAACTTGATTTGATGTTGTTAAAAGATGAATACATGTTGTTAGAACCAAGAATAACTTGGTTATACCATGATTTATGTCATTAAACTATAATTTAAATGACATGAAGTCGTGTTGTTATGACTTGCTCGATCATTACATTTTTTAACTTACTTGTTTTGTATGTACAACAAGTATTCGTGATTTTAGGCCTTATTTAGTTTGAATACACTTGGCTTTACCAAAATTTATAATGAGATTTGTATGAATATCATTTGGCTCATATTTCACATAGTTCCACATGATATAGGTGTGATGATTTTGATTTCAATTAATCTTGAATTGATGTTGTTAAAACATGAATACATGATGTTAGAAACAAGA
>RWGZ01000959.1:512602-524162 GCA_009725065.1 Utricularia reniformis
AATCTCCAAAACGGTGGGGCCCTCCACAGGTCTTTTCCCTTTATCCGAAGGAGCTTCTTGATTTATTCTTTCCTCCGGACGGGTCTCCTGAACAACCTCCTCCACCAGCGGGTCTATCGGTTGACCCGCGCTTATTTAGCCCTCCTCGTCATATCCGACAACGTCCACTAGTGTCTCAGCGAAGTCATACAAGCCTTCGTAGGGGGAGAACTCTCTAGTAGTAAGCTCTAATCGCCGAGACACAGGAATTAAATCTTCAGTGCTCTCGGGGGCCTCTATAGCAGGCTCATTTCCTGCGGGCTCGGGATTCTCAATTACCGGAGCAGGTGGTGTTGGAGTAACCGGTCGGGCCTCTTCTGCTTGCGGCACCGTTTCTTGCAAGCTTTGTGCCAAATCGGCCGCTGCAGTGCGGTTCTGAGATCCTGGCGCCATCTCGAAGATCAACTTATCTTTCTCCGTAACAAGAGTACGGAGGGATATCAACTTATCACCTAATCTCGAACGATCTCCAGGGGGAGCCATTATTTTATCTGCAAAACAAACAAGTCGCGTGAGAAGTACGGTTAAAAAGATTATAGAACATATATATGCTGGTTTTAGGAAGGTTTGCTTATCGAGGGAGAGGTGTTGAGAAGTGTTAATGCATGGTCCAGATACCTAATAGTCCCCTACTAATATGGGTAGGGGCCGGAAGAATGTTGGAGACGACCAAGATCGGGGCATAGAATAGCGTCTTCGGGGTCCAGTCAGTACCGTCCGATGTAGCGCACACGACAAGTATCCTCTCCAAAGCCTTAGGAGTAACGGATCGCGGGATAGGATAATAGAACTCCGGAAAGAATGGTTCCCCCTCAATTGGGAACCACCAGGGAAGGCTAAGCGCAAATAACCTTGTGGAACCCACACAAGTGACAAAAAAGAAATGCTTCTTCCAGTCATGGTTCGATTGAGGATTTGAGAATGGAAAAGAGTTTTTCTTGTGCCTAAGACGAAAAAAGATGCAACCTTGAGCACCATAATGGATAGCGGTACTGATTTGAAAGATTTGGTAGAAGCTATCAACGGTCATCAAAATATCGTTGGTCTCCATGAATATGATAAAGGCAACCACCAAGGATATCGAGTTTGGGTTCAGTTGGAAGAGATAGATGTTTAAATAAGTTAGGAGTGTGGAAATGAACTGGTGAAGTGGAAAGCGGAGACCACACTTTAGATACTCAAGACAAACGGCATGGGTGCCAGCCGGTGGACGTATGATCTGATCAGAAGGACCCGGCTGGTATAGAACACAATCGGAAGGAAGGTGGTCATTTTCCACGAGAGATTTCCACTTCCGGTGATGCATGGTATTGGGCTGGTCAAAAGATTTTAAGGCATTGACAGCAGAACTCTGAGGACCTATCGTATTCTCAAGATGTGCGATCTGATCGAAGAAATGTGGATAAGGGTTCGTAATGGGAGATCGGAAAGCTGACAGACTCGAATTGGAGCTCCCCGAGCAGGATGAGGAGTCTGAGGAATGGGATGACAAGGCGTCGGAGTTCGAGGAATGGGCAAAGTCGGAGGACATGATGTGAAGTTCTCAAAATTAAGATTTTTTCAAATTTTATAATTTTTTCCTGATTTTATTAAGTATCTCGCGAGTTTTCGTACCAAAAGTCGAGAGAGGTACTGTGCAGCCTGTGCAGTCGCGAGTTTTCGTTTAGGTTGTTAAGTTCACTGTGTCACTGTTCAGTCGCGAGTTTTCGTTCCAAAAAGTCGCGGGTGGCACTGTGCAATGCGAGTAGTCGCGAGAATTCGTTCCGAAAGTCGCGAGTGGGACTGTGCAATGCGATTAGTCGCGAGAATTCGTTCGAAAAGTCGCGAGAAGGGTATGTTTCCACGAATTAGTACTGTAACAGGGGGGCGGACGTGGTATTTATAGGGCCGCACCCTCGGGTCGTAAAAATCCCGAGATTTTCGCCCGGCCTCAGAATCTGACGTTCTTAGTGTCAAAACGATCGCGCATGCGAAAGATTCTCAACCCCACTCAAGATTTTCCCCGAAAAATTCTCGAGCGAGTATCGACTTTCGGGAGAGCTAATATGATATGGTTTACGACTCAGAATCTGAATCTGAAAACCAGGGGTCTATTGATATTACCCAGGGATGTTTTCGGTATTACGACATCCCGGGAGCTCGCCCGACGCGGCTAAATGGTATTTTCGGTATTCTCGTATATTTACGTCATTCTATAGTTTTGGAGGTATTCTTGTAATTTGGACTTCCCGGACCTACATATTTGCATTTGACTAACGTTTCTAGCAGTCTCGGACAAATTCGGCCCCATACGGGGCCAAGGGTCTTTTCGTAATATGGCACCCGAGAAGCGTGTCGGTATGTTTTGGCGATATTTTTGGCTGTATATTCGACATATTGAAGCAATAAATTATTTTACGAGGTTTTCCGGTATTTTCTTATCGATATTTCCGGCTAATTCTCGATCGAGATGTATTTCCGAAGTTCTATTGTGGAATGGCATTTATTGCAATTTAATTGAATATTATTTAGGTACTTTGGGCTTAATCCAGTGAAATTGGTCCCCTGGGCCTGAAACTTATTTATTGGGCTGGATTTCTCTATAAATATGAGCCCCAAGGCACTCGAAAAGGATTCTGACTCTTTTTGTACCTCCCAAGGCAATGCTCTGGCTCGAATTCGCTAAGGTACTCGCGAGATTTCGAGTTTTCGCACCAAAACTCGCGGCCAGCTCCACGTGAGACACTATTCGCGAGTTCTTGCTCGAAATCACTATTCGCGAGTTCTTGTTCAAGAGTTACTATTCACGAGTTCTTGTACTGTTCGCGAGTTCTTGCTCGGAACAACTATTCGCGAGTTCTTGCTCGGAATCACTATTCGCGATTTCTTGTTCAGAAGCTACTATTCGCAAGTTCTTGTTCAAAAGTTACTATTCGCGAGTTCTTGTACTATTCGCGAGTTCTTGTACTGAAATAACACTATTCACGAGTTTTCGTACGAAAAGTCGCGGCCAGCCCCCTCATTCGCGAGTTTTCGGTAGTTTCATCGTGGCGGAGCATATTTGATCGTTTTTCGTACCGTTTTCACTCAGATTACCGATACTAATTCATTGTAATTGTACCTCTTGATTATTATAGTGAAAACCAAGGTAGAACTTCACTCTCTCGAGGACGTAAGCTCACACATTGTGGGTCCAACCTCGTATATCGCTCGTGTCCTCACAACAATTAAATTTCGAGTAATTAAAAATTGACTGATCATAAACAACACTCAAAAATATTTTTAGACGAGATCATATATCTACAAACTTGATGTTTATATTAGATTCCAAGGCTACGGCCGATGTGGTTTTTTATCCTTTCTTTTACAGAAAAGTTTTCACCTACAAAAATCGTGTCTTTTTTATTCTTATTCTCTTATTAAATTTCATTCGAATTCAACCGATAAAAGGGGGTCTAATTTTTGTTATTGTTGATTTTTTGCAGCGATAACAATAATTCTAACAGAGCAAAAAATAAAATTACCCAAAGGACCGAGAGTCTTCAAAGTTTTGACGAGTAAAGGTGTTGGTGAGTTTTTTTACCTTTGAACTTTTATATTGTCAAGAAACGTAAACAATCGGATTTATTCGTTGCAATTTATCAGTTTGATTGATTTTGAAAATTTCCAAATTTATGAACAAACATTCTTGAGAAATATGGATATTTTCTATTTTCAATTACTCAAACCGATATGCTGTCGGTATATCCGTAATATCGACGGTATACCGGTGTACCGGCCAAGACCGGTACAAGGACGGTATGCCGGTATTCAAACATTGGAATAAACACTTAATACATAAATCTTTTTTGGTTGCAGGAATATATGATAAATTATCAAACCCAAAAATCAATAATATTTTTCAAGGAAACTTATCACAATCTAACTAACGATAATTGGCTTGGCAACAAGTTTTTTGAATCATTTGTTGGGTAAACACCAACAATAACCATGATTGACTTAAAGTAATGTTATCAAAATTGTAAGGGATATCCAAGTATTTGAGTCATAGTCTAAGGTTTAACGATTAAATAAATAGTTAAACGTATTTAAATATATAATATAATTTTTCTTTTCTTTTCTTTTATTTTTAATTTAAATTTTTTTAAAAAATAATTTTAACTAGTCTTTAAGGTTTAGATAAGCTTTTACGATATTGAAGAAGGTGGTCGATTTTGAGATCGATTTGCGATTTAACCAATCTATTTTGAGGTCATTGCATTGAATCTTACATTTATTGAAATACACTAATATCATATTAAGAGAAGGCCAACTAATAAGTGGCAAGATAAATAGACACACGATAACATTATAAATCCGATAACACGACAATTCAACGTTAAAATATAACTAAGTATTAATGATCAAGCCTCAATATTACTAGACCATAGACCAAGTGATTGGCACCACGCCAATGTCCTCGTTCAGCCCTAGAGCTTTCCACACAGCTAACGACCCCATCGACGATATTATTACGGCAGGGTGGCTGATACGCATGCTCTTTGTCGCACCCCTGTTGAGAATCACACTCATCCACTACCTTTGCCGTCGTGCTCCGCCCATTTTTCGCCATTATCTTAATCATTTTAGAGCATCGGCTACCACCTGCGTACCATCCCGTAGACAAAGCCACGATCCTATCACTATTACTATGATACTTTCCGTCACACTCAGATGGGCCACCGCCGTCTCCACCTTTCTCGAAACTATTCAACGTGAGTTGGGCTGCCGTGGATGTGATCACCGGAGGGGAGCAGTTGTATTTTGGATATGATTTGTTTTTGCATTTGAGAGTTCCTGAGGGCTGGCAGTCTGCGGCGTTTGTCGAGCTGAGAAGAAGGAAAACGTTAATGGAAAGCATGATACAAAGCAAACTCTGAGATGTCGCCATTTTTGTTTGTGAGAAAGCTTATGGTGGAATAATAGTTCATGAGATTNCAAACCTTTATCAAAATAGTATCGCCCCGGAAAAGCTGTAGCTTCTCCATGGTAGCAGGATGCATTGACACAACAGAATTATCGTCATTAACCGCCTCATCGACGATTAGGCGATTAGCGGCTTTTTTCCTCTCCAAAATAGCAGTTGAGAAGTCCTTCTTCCCTTTCCTGCCCAGATAAACCAAAAGATCATTACTATATTTGGACCCATTAAAAATAAAGCAGTAGAAACACCCAGAGCGAAATGGAGCACTAGATTCGCTATAAGACACTCACCCATCGGAAGACTCTGCTTCGTGACTCATGTCGCCGGCGATTTGAAACTGGAAGAAGGGAAATCGAGGTTTCGTTCCTAACAAGCAAATAAAAAGACTGACAAAATATAATAAATAGACTGAAATATATTTTGTGGGATTAATTAAAATATTTTTAATATCATATTATGCTTCTCCAAATATATTTCTTAAGATTCTGGATTTATTTTATACGGGAAAGCAAATTTAGTATTGTAGTTTTATACTTTAGGTAATTATAGGTTTCAAAGTTTTAAAATTGTGCAATTATTATTTCCAAATTATATGGAAGACAAAATATGTTTCATATTTTGTAAGTTTTGGTATAATTGATTTTAAAGTTTTTCAATTTTAACAATTTAAGTGTAAACTTAAATTGTAAGTGTATGTTAAATTTAAAACATTCACAATTTAAAACACGGTCAATTTGGGTCTCGAAGTTTTCTTATTTTGGTAAACTTAGTAAGTGTAGGTTAACGGTATTAGTAATGTACAAACTTTACATTAATTAATTTAGTTCACAAAACGTATCGTCATATTTATGGATTTATGTAAACTTTAGCTGTTAAGATTTCCATATAAAGATTAGTCTACATGATCGATTATAGAAATATTCTCATCAATAATGGAAACAATAATTTTCCTTTGATTGTAATTTACAATCAAATGAATATTCCAAATTTAATATTTGTTTCTTTATTTAATTAGTTTAGTATATATTTAAACAATGTAATATTTTATTGAGATTAAGTGAATGAGAATCATATTTTTATCTTCCTCTTTATTTCTCTCTATTTTGTCATGGTATCGAAACAAGGATATATCACTTCTCCAATTATCTCGATCAATGCTTCTGCTATCATTTAATGGGTGAAAACCTACGTTGTATCGAAGCAAGGATATATCACTTCTCCAATTATCTCGATCAATGCTTCCGCTATCATTTAATGGGTGAAAACCTACGTTGTATTATATCGTAATCTTCGATAAAGTCTTGGGAATGACCTTGGAAAATTGTGTATGTGTTCATACTGTCAAATCGCATTTCAGACAGACTAAAAAGAACACGTCTTTGGAAAATTGTATCTGTGTTCATACTGTTAAATCAAATTTCAAACAGACTAAAAAGAACACCCATTCGGATTCGACAATACCTGGACTCTCTAATGAGCCATGGGGATTGATGCAGGATTTTCTTAAAAATTCCGCCAACAATTCAAGCCAGTCAAATAAACTATATGGTATATATTCTTCCACTCATTGGCTACTTGATTCGGGAGCCAATCAACACATGACATGTTATCTTGAATGGCTCATTGACATTTGCGATGATGTCTCATGTTCGGTTCACCTTCCCGATGGGAGAAAATGCCTTGCTACAAAGAAATGAAATTTTTATTTGGTTATTCTTTTATGTTGAATGACGTATTATATGTCTCTAGATTGACTTGTAATCTAATATCAGTTTATCAGATTCTGCATCAAACATATAACATAGTCACAATTACAAATGATCTATGTACTCTGGAGGATAATACTTCAAGAACTCATATTGGCTTGAGTGAGAAGATCGATGGGGTGTAAAAATTCAGCTTTCTAAATCAACATATTGTCCATCACATTGAGGTCAAGATAGATGATAGAGAGTTGTGCCATCGTCGCATGGGACATACTTCATACTCCGCTTTATCTCACTTGTTTCCTTCATTCCATAAAATTCCCTCATTTGGTTGTCGTTTTGATGGTTGCTCAGTTTGTCTTCGTGCCAAACATAATCGAAATCCTTTTGTTACAAGTTCAAATTTTGCAACCTCAATTTTTGACCTTATCAATGCCGATATTTGGGGACCTTACAAAATTGCATCTACTTGTGGGACTCATTATTTTTTTACATTGGTTGATGATTTTTTCCCGTGCGGTTTTGTTTTTTCTCCTTAGCTCGAAAAAAGAAGCCTTCACTCGAGTTAAGCAATTTTGTGATATGGTTACCACACAATTTGACATAATCCCAAAATGCTTCCGAACCGATAATAGATTGGAATTCCTGTCTTTAGATACATTTTTCACTAATTCGGGGATCCTTCATCACACATCCAATGTTTATACACCTCAATAGAATGATCTTGTTGAATGTAAACATCAACATATCTTGAATGTCACTCGATCTTTGAGGTTTCAAGCCAATCTTCCTATCAAATTTTGGGGTGAATGTGTCCTAACAACATTTATCTTATAAATAGAACACATTCTAAACTCTTTTCGTGAAAAACCTATTATGAACGTTTATTTGGAAAACCCCCTTATGTAGAAAATCTACTAGTTTTTGGGTCACTTTGTTTTGTCTATCGTCACCGTTTAGAGAATTATAAGTTTGGGGAACGTAGTCATTGATGTATTTTCTTGGGATACCCTCACGGTATAAAGGGATGGAAAGTGTGTGATCTTGCCACTCATGAAATATGAACCTCTTGGGATGTTTTTTTTTCAGAGAATCAATTCTTGTTCCTACAAGATATCGAAAAATCGAGAGATAAATCCTTAGAATCTCACAATTCTCTTGAACCATAGTCATCCTCAACGACAAAAATCATCCCTCTGCCAAATACATTATTTTCTCCAGAACTTTCTATTATCGAAAGAGAGTATACATCAAACATTTCTTTCAACATTCCCGATACAAATTCTTTTCCAACCACTAATGTTCTCGATTCTAGGAAAACTGATAAAATACTGGCAGAGCAATCCTCATCTATAGCTGATAATCAAGTTACATAAAATCCAATTAATTCAATACTTGAAACCACAGAATGCCCAATACAAGAACTATTGGGGAAATGATTGAGAACAAAAAGACCACCAACTAAATTGAAGGACTATATTATGCAGGAACATCATCGCATGAGAATCTTGCCCCCTAGATCCGATCACAACAACTTCAACTAGAGATTCTCCAGGTACAAATCTATATCATATTGGGAATTTTCTGTCTTATGATCAATTCAATGCAGGACAAAAAATTTTGTGTTACTTTATCTTAAGAGTATTCAGAACCCACAATATATTCCGAGGTTGTGAAAATCCTTTATGGAGAGAGGCGATGAAAGCTGAAATTAATGCCTTTGAACGAAATAACACATGGACAATACAACCTCTACCTGAAGGAAATCACGCACTATTAAAGCTAAAATTAATGTCCTTGAACGGAATAACACAAGGACATTACAATCTCAACCTCTAAAGATGATAGTCGAGTATGCAGATTGACAAAATCTCTATACGGACTAAAACAAGCTCCTAGGTGTTTGTTCCAAAAGTTATCCAATGCGCTTCTAGAATTCGGATTTGTGCAATCTCTTATGGACTACTCTTTGTTTACTTATTCACATGAAGAGGATGAGTTGCATGCCTTGGTTTACGTAGATGATTTGATAATAACTTGAAACATCGACAGAGTTGTACATAAGTTCAAAGAAAAATTGAGAATCAAATTTCACATGAAAGATCTAGGAAGACTGAAGTATTTTTTCGGTATTGAGGTTGCTCGAAATCAGGAAGGTATGTATCTGAGTCAAACCAATGCCAATACCTATTGAGCAAAATCGCAATCTAAGAAAGACAATAGACAAGCTTCTCAATAATCTAGATAAATACCAAAGTCTGGTTGGACGTTTGATATATTTGATCTTTACAAGATCAGAAATAAGTTACGCAATCCAAACTCTAGCACAATTTATGCAGTCTCTACAAAATGTACATTGGATGCTGCATTAAGAGTGGTAAGATACTTAAAAGAATCTCTAGGTTAGACAATTCTATTGAAGGTTGACTCAAATTTACAAGTTTATGGGTTTTGCGACTCTGAATGGGCACGGAAATCTACTACAGGATATTTCGTTTTCTTGGTTCATCTACTATTTCCTTGAAAACTAAGAAACAAAAGACCGTGTCAAGATCATCCGCTAAAGCTGAGTATAGGGCAATAGCCTCCATAGCATGTGAATTGAGATGACTTAAACGATTATTAGGCGATTTGGGAGTGATTCATGCAAGAGCCATATGGTTATTCTGTGACAGCCAATCTGTTATTCACATAGCCAAAAATCATGTCTTCCACGAGTGTACCAAACACATTAAAGTTGATTGTCACTTTATAGGAAATCTCGTTATCGAAAATGAAACTACTCTAAAACATGTTGATTTCAGTGGTTAGGAACCTACTAAGGTCATTTGCATATTGAAAGTGGGGTTAGGAATTTGGGTGAATTGAACGACAAAAAGTGCTTCATTTTGGTAAAGCAAATGTTTTTATAGTGGGCCAAAGCGCTCCACTATTCATGAGCACTTAAAAACCTAAATGTGATATAATAAGAACTCAACACACTCTTCATTCCTTTGCTGCCATAATATTAACTCTCAAACCTTCGTAAGTTTCATCAACAAAAATCATGTCTTCCACGAGCATACCAAACACATTTAAGTTGATTGTCACTTTATCCAAAATCTCGTTATCGAAAATAAAGTAACTCTAAAACATGTTAATACCCGACAACAGCTCGCATATATGATGACTAAAAGTTTGGGGAAAGCTCAAATTCACATTTCTTTTAAACAAGTCTGGTATTTGAGATCTGCATGCTCCGACTTGAAGGAGGGGTGCTAAGATTTTCATATGAAGATTAGTCTACATAATCGATTATGAAAATATTCTCATCAATCATGGAAATAATAACTTTCATATGATTGTAATTTAAATTTGGAAATAATAATATCCAAATTTAATATTTGTTTCTTTATTTGATTAATTTAGTATCTATTTAAACAATGTAATACTTTATTGAGATTAAGTGAATGAGAATCATATTTTTATTTTTCCTTCTTATTTCTCTCTATTTTGTCATTAGGTACATTTAGTTCACAAAATGTACAAATTTTCATTTTCTAACCCTAATTTAATAAATAATATATCATATATTTCATATAGTATTTTATTATTCAATTTTTGTATCTTCTTTTATTTGAGAGTAATATGCACCTAATTTTTTTGGTTGAGTTATAGGCGTTTTACAATTTGAACGTTTTGCAATTTGAATCAATGATTTGATAGAATTTTTGAATGTTTTATTTATTTGATGTGTTATCTTCTAAGTCTATTTTTGTAACTTAAGATTATATTAAGCATTTCAAATTTATTAACATTTACCATTTCAATTCATTTGAAATTTTCCTTCTATACTCTCTCCAATTGTTATGTTTATTCTAGTTATTCCCCTACATTTTCTTCCACTTGAGTTATGGATGGTTATCATAGTAGATTTTTCATATGGTACTTGAACTTGCTGAAAGATCTCAAGTTACATCTATGGTGATAGTAGATGATCGGAAATGACGAGACTTCTCTACAACATATGATATACAATAATTATTGTGATTAATCGACTAGCTTGGTGAAATTATTGTTAGATACTTAACATTAAAATTATCTAATGACTTAAAAATTCAAAATTTTTGATGAAATATCATGGCTCATGATTGAAGAGTAATATCTATTCAGTTTCTCCAATTTCCTATAAATATCATTCTTCATTTTAAGTTTTCCTAAGCAAATGTATAGTTGAACATTTTGAGCATTGAGAAATTACAAGTGAAAGCTTGAAATAATCTTGAATAGAGCAATATAGTCACCATACACATAAATATTTGTTGATTCTTTCGCTCTATGCCCAACAATCCTGGAAATATCGTGTACTGCTTGTCTTATGCGTGAAGGAGAGACTCAAGTTACATTTATTCAACTACATATACTCCTATTGTTGATTAACACATTTCAAGGACTAACAATTTAATAATTGTTTAGTTAGATCATAGATTCTTAATGACATGCATAAGAACATCATAAAAGGTTTTGTTGAAGGTGAAGACGCACATGCGTTCATTGTGTTGTGACTAAACTTGGATAATCGCGGCAAAGCATTGATAATATATCAAGATTTAATAACTTAATTTTAGTTTTCATTTAAACAAATTTAAATTAAATAATTATATTCTCAATTTCATTCATAATTAATGAAATGTCCTTAAATTTAAATCATTATAATATCTTAGTTAAATTAAGTTTTCTAATAGATAAACCAATGTTTTAATTTTCAAAAAATATTGGGTTGGATCCTAATAATGATTTTGGAGCAAAGATATTTTTTTTCGAAATGTCCGATTCACAATTAAGAACACAAATTCATGTGTAAGTGATATTTATATAAATTAAGTATTTTCAT
>RWGZ01000959.1:524340-893112 GCA_009725065.1 Utricularia reniformis
CCGCGGAATTGAAGTCCATTATCTGATACAAAAGCTCGAGGTACTCCAAAACGGCTTATGATGTTCCTCCATAGGAAGTGTTTCACAACTTTTTCGGAAATAATAGCCACTACTTCAACCTCGATCCACTTTGTATAATATTCAACAGCCACAATGCAAAACTTTCGCTGCTGGACCGATCGAGGAAACGGTCCCAAGATGTCAATTCCCCATCTGTGAAATGGACAAGGAAGTGGGGTCATCGACAAAGATGCTCCTGGCAATTGGGGGACCGGAGAATGGTGTTGGCAAGCATCGCAACGTCTTGTGTACTTCTTAGCGTCCTCAAGGAGCGTCGGCCAGAAATACCCGGTCCTAATAACGCGATGATACAGCGATCGGGCCCTAGAATGTATGCCGCACATCCCCTCATGAACATAAATCATGACAGTCTCAACCTCTATAGGGGATAGGCATCGCAGGAGCGGTCCTTCAAAACTTTTCTTAAATAAGTGCCCATCATTTAGCACATATCGCGTCGCACAGGTCTCAATCTTTTTGGCCTCTGATGCATTTTCCGGTAGATGGCCATTGGTCAGATACTTGACAAAAGGGGTCATTCACGTGGTGTCTACCGGTGAGTCAATGGCGTTTACCTTCAAGTCTTGGAGTTCATGGCATAAAGCCCCCACCTCCTCAAACGACTGTTCGATCACAGAGATTTGAACCGAAGGTCGGTCCTGAATATGGACCGATACTGTGTCTGGTCCAACGTCCGGTAAGCTTGCAGCCAGTCTGGCTAACGCTTTGGCAACCTTGTTTTGTTCTCTAGGCACGTGGTCAAGTGAGAATTCACATAACTTTTTTGACATCTCCAAGACCTTTGCATGGTATAGCTTCATGGTTGGCTCATGTGTTTCGAATCGTCCTGCGAATTGCTCCACCACCAATTTGGAGTCTGAGAACATTCGCACCTTTGCAACTCCCATCTTTTGAGCTAAGGTCATCCCCGACAACACGGCCTCGTATTCCACCACGTTATTTGTTCCATAAAATAAGAACTTGACCGCAGAGTGGATAACGTCGCCTTGAAGTGTAGTAAGGGTGATGCCCGCTTCCTTTCCCCTGAGGGTTGATCCCTCAACATAAATGACCCACCGGTCGTCCTCTTGGTTCAGAAATATGAGCGATCGGGTCATCTCGACCACGAATGGCTCAGAAATCAACAAGGACTTGAGCTTTGATCGCCATTCGGGGAACGAATTCCAAATACATTAAGCTGATCTTGATTTTTCACTTGGCCAACCTTTCATTGGAGTCCGCCTGACTCAAAACTGACTTCAAAGGCTTATCAGTATACACATAAACCTTTCGGCCTTCGAAATAATGCTTAAGCTTAGATATAGCTTTCTGCAAAGCTAACATGAATTTCTCCAATGTAGTGCATCTGGTTTCGGCTGGTACCAGGGAATGGCTCACGTAGTAGACATGTCGGTGAATGTCATCCCCAATGGTTACCAAGGCTGCGCTGACTGCAGCTTCTGACACGGTCAAATATAACCCTAAGGGTTCGTGGCAAGTCGGGCTCACCATTACAGGAGAAGTGCTCAAATAAGTCTTCAAGTCGGAAAATGCCCGATCGCACTCTTCGGTCCAGCCGAGATGGCTGGCGAAGAAACCCTCCGCTTCAATTGGTATTTTTTCACGAAAAGCAAACATGAGATAAGAAATCCAGTGTTTCACTAAGATTTCGGTCCTGAAAAAGAGGAGGGCCCGATTCGTGGACCTAGAGATAAACCTGCTCAGCGCCGCCAATCGACCAGTTAGCCTATGAAATTCTCGCTTGTTTCTCGGAGGTTGCATGTCAATAATTGTCTGGACTTTCTCTAGATTAACCTCTATATCTTTCTCAGAAACATAATATCCAAGGAATTTGCCACTTCGAATCCCGAAGCAACACTTGTTTGGATTTAGTTTGAACTTATATTTACGGCATACTTCAAAACAGCGAGACAAATAAGGAATATGATCTTCATCATTCATGGACTTGACAATCATATCATCAACATACACTTCCATAACGTGACCTATCAAATCCCTAAAGATTTTGTTGACCAACCTCTGGTATGTTGCTCCGGCCTTCTTTAAGCCGAAAGGCATAACCTCGTAGCAATAAACGCCATCTTCTGTCATGAATGATGACTTCTTCTGATCTTCCTTAGCAAGGAAGATCTGATGGTACCCGGAGTAAGCGTCCATGGTACTCATCATTGTGCTGCCAGCCACAGCATCCACCAATCGATCAATGTGCGGTAGTGGGAAAGGATCCGACTCACAACTCTTGTTGATGTCGGTAAAATCAACGCACATCCTCCACTTCCCATCTGCCTTGGAGACCACCACCGGGTTTGCAACCCATTCAGTGTAGTGAATCTCCCTAATGAAACCCGACCGCAGCAACATGTTCACCTCGACCCGGATGATTTCAATCTTATCAGGAGAATAGCGTCTCCTCTTTTGCCTAATAGGCTTGGTTCCGGGCTCAGTGTTGATCCGATGCTCACTCTCGAATCGGTCAATCCCCGGCACATCGTCCGGGGTCCAAGCGAAAATGTCCACATTGCTTCTCAGCAAACGGACCAATTCTTCTTCGAAGGTCGGGGCCAAATGTGCTTCGATGTGAGTAGTCTTGGTTGAGTCATCCTCAACCAAGTTGATAAGCTTGAACCCAACGGGTTCCATAGCTTGCCTCCGGTGCGGGGGCTCTTCAAGCAAATCCACCCGAACTCTCTTGATCGGTGCCAAGGTTCGGCACGAGCTCATGTAGCACTGTCTTGCTACTTTCTGGTTCCCCTTGACAGAAATCACTCCATGAGTGGAGGGGAACTTGAGCATCATATGGTACGTAGAAGGGACCGCCTCAAACTTACTGAGGCCGGTCCGTCCAATAATAGCGTTGTATGCCAGATCGACTTCAACGACTATGAATTCCAGGGTTTCCGATCGGTCCCTGCCCGGTTCTCTCAGAGTGACCGGGATAAGAATTTTCCCGCACGGGATAACACTTCTCTGGTTGAACGACCAAAGGATTATAATGGAGATAGGGAGATCATGAGCCGCGGCTCATAGCATCTCCGCCACTTCATGCTTTATTAGACTGCATGAAGCCCCGGTGTCCACCAAAATCCTATGGACCCGTCGATCGGTGATGACTCCAGTGATGATGAGGGGATCATCACACGGATCGGCAACCCCTTCTCGATCGGCTGCGGTGAAGATGATATTGCCCTCGAAGGTCGAGGACCGCTCAGCCGATTCATATTTGACTAGCGCCACAGATTCGGAGCTCTCGGGAAACTCCTCACGCGCTGCTCTTTTTCGGTCCCTAACCGACTCGTTAATCCTTATTCCGCCGGAGATAACATAAATGTCTCCGGCGACCTCTCTTTCTCTAGGAGTCTCCTCATTCGGGGGAGGTTGGGTGCCCACTTCGGCAGGTGGAAGAGTTGGTTGCTTCCGCCTTTCACCTTCATTTCGCGGGGCTCTGCCGCCATGGCCCCGCCATCTCCTCCTACGGCCCTGGCCACGGTTCTCTTGACCGTACTGGCCTCTATCCTATTCAGGTTGGGGGGGACCTTCGGACTCCCGCCCGATCGTTGTAGTGTCGGGCCTGACCCCGATTATCTCTCCCTCTCGGCCTGTGACGATCGTCACCCTGATGGACCGTTCGGGGAGAGTCTACCCGCTTGCCCCTGCGATCATCATGATCGGGCTTTTCCTTATTCATCGCCGCTACTGTCTCTCACAGTAGCGGGCATTTCAACGTCGGGTGATGGCGGTTGTGATGCAACTTGCAATAGACCCGATTGTCTTCCTTCTTTGGGGGGACGACTTTTTCAGCCACAGCAGCAACTTCCCGCGGCTGTCTCTTAGGGTAAGATACCCTATGATCACCTGCGGGATCAGAATTCCCGCCAGGCTTTCGATATCCCGCTCCCAGCGCTTCATTCACCTCGATGTACTTGTTGATTTTCTGAATGAGCTTTCTCAAGGTGGACGGTGTACTCTTCACAAGGCTAGCCGAAAGGCCGCACGGTCCCAAGACCTGCTGCAAGATATCGATTTTGTCTCGGAGCTCCAATTTGATACCCCGAACAGTTCGGTTGACCTTCTCCATAAAAGATCGGAGACTCATCTTTGCCGGGATATACTTCATGTCATATAGTTCCTACCTAATACGGGGAGGTCCTACATTTGGAGCAAACTGCTCCGAGAAAGCCATGATGAATCCGCCATACGATTGTATGGATCGGGCTGGGAAGTTTTTGAACGAGGTCCGGGCATCGCCTTGCAACCCTGCCGCGAAGATGCGGCACTTCAGTGAGTTAGAGGCCCGAACGGTCCCCATCCTTAGCTCGAAATCCGCGACGTGATCAATCGGATCACCGTCGTCTCGGAACACTGGCAACCCTTCGGGGTTGCGGTAGTATCGATCGGGGACTGCCGCCCATATCTCTTCGGAAAAAGGGAGCATCAAATCTCCCAACGCGGCGGAGATACCTCCAGATTGTTGGGATGATCCCATGGCTATATGCAAGTTGTGCCACCAGTCATCATCCTTACTCCGCCTGATCGGGGCGTCCATGGCCCGATAAAATAGTCCAGGATTGCGCCCCAGATTAGGCCCGCAATCCCTCTGCGTTCGCAGGGTTTCCAACTCCCTGGTAAGTTCGTCGATGCGCTTCTGCATCTGTTCCTGGTCCGTCCCAGGAACGGGAGTTGAAGTTCTAATTGGAGGAGGTGGAGTAGACTGGTATCTCGGCCTCCTCATTGTTACTCCGCGCCTGATAATCTCCTCTTCATCGGAGCTCTGCGCGTCTGGGTCGCTTTCGTACCCTCTGGTCGCTGGAAAAGGGCTTGTGATAGCCAGTGGTTCTGTTCCACTCCTCTCCGACGTAACTTCCATTATAACTTTCATGACAACAGCTTCCAGGTCCTGTAAAGAGAACGTTGAAGCTGGAAGGCTGCTGGGAAACGTATCACTATCGTTCGTCGAATTTCCAGTTGTCATGCCTTTGATTATCCTATCTCGGGTAAAGACCTCGAATGGGAATTAGAAAATCGTCCCCACGGACGGCGCCGAACTGTTGTGGTTCGAAAACCGGGGGTGTCAACAGTCAACCGGTTCGTAGCAAGGCGAACTCGGTTATAATTTATTTAATATGTGGAGGACGATTATAAATCAAATGTCAAAGAGACACGACGGTTTTAAAGTGGAAAACCTCAAAGCTGAGGAAAAACCACTTGACTAAAGGTTAGAAAAAATACTCTTAGTCGGTTCAATAAACAAAGTAATAATTACAAAGATCATGTTTGTTTTTCAGACAACAAAGGGGAAGAGATTTATCGAAAATAAATCGACAGGAGGTTTCGTAAGAAAAGCTCGTAAACAAGATCAGAAGATTCTTTTCTTCACACTGCAAGTGTCATTTTTATACGCCTACTGTGCTGTGTGGACAGTGAGGTGTTGTTTTGTGCTTGTCCTCTGCGACTAGGTCGGCTCATGTCACGCGGAACAGCCGCCGAGAATGGCTTCATAGAGCTGCACGGCACTAGGTCTTTCGGCGCTACTAGCCGGCTATTCCCAGGCTAAGGGAGGCTCGTACGACTTCACCAGACCACACTCTGACAAGATTGTCAGAGGTTGTCGTCGCATGTTGAGGAATATGGATGGCCCGAAGCAAGGCCTGTAAAGTGCGGACCGATCGGTCCTGGTGCGCGGGAGAAAGCTGGGTCCCACCTATCGGGACCGATCGATATGAATGGCCGATTGAGCCGCCTGGCTTGGCTGGGCCACTAATTCACGTGGATTGGATCTGGGCCTCCAAGTTCGACTTATGTTATTTGGGCTCCTCTGATCAAGTTTGATTCTAATCAGGTTCGAGGTACCGGGGATCTCATCAATATATTTTTATTTTTTATTAGGTTAAATTTCATCCATAAAAACTTTTAAGTAATCATTCTTTGTTTCTCGTTTCCTGTGTTTCTTACGTTCTAAAGTTTCATGTTTCCAATAGCCTATATTAAAAGAAATGAATAAATAAGAGAATCGCTGAAATATTTAATGATGCCATATGCTTAGAAATTGGAAGGCACTAAAACTAAAAGGCCCTTCCAGGTAAGTCACAACATAGCAAAGCAAAGCACAATAAAGAGTAAAAGATACAAGAAGCAAATATTATACTGCACGCACAACTGAAGTTTTTTTTTCAGTAATCATCACCTCTTGATACAACTTCTTTGCAAGTTGGACGAAGCAAAATCGTGTGCTCGGATTGAGATACATAGCTACCCTTAACATCGCAAAGCGGTGGGTACGGCTGCACAAATAACAATCAACATAATCGGGTGCGAGGCACGCAAACCCCAACATTGACTATACACAGAGAACTATCATACGTTAAGTTTAATAATCCGTTCATCACTTATACTAAGTATTTTTCCTACCAAAATGATAAGAATTTGGAAAGTTAAGCATGATCACCTTAGAGTAGAGGCATGGTGAGTGACTCAGTAGGAATTTGGCAAGAGAAAAAGTGAACTTTAAACTGACACTAGGCATTTCCCTAGTAAACTGACAAGGATCTAATCGGAAAGTTAACGTGCTCACCCTAGAGTAGAAACATGATGGATGATCCATTGAAAAGTTTATAGCTAGGAAAAAAGTAAGCCATGAAGAATAGGTGGGAGTTTAGACTAGTCTAGTCCAAAACGGATAATTATCGTGCAAGTGGGAAGCCGGACAATGTTCTTATAATCTCTACATTTTCACAATCTACTTTGAAAGAACACATTCATTGCCTCGTATAGTAAATTCTCATCGACAAAGATATACCTGAACGATACCAGCATCGCATAAATTCTTTAGTGCCATCAGATATTTCGTCTCACCGAGTCGATCTAGATATCTTCTGCAGAAGGCCAATGTGGAGAAGTTCTTATTTATAGTTGCCAACAGCTGTTTAGCTCTCGGCAACCGAAGTGAAATGTGCCCAACATCAAAGTTCTTCATGTAATGACTGCATTCAAGGTCTTCTCTGACATATCCTTTACCTATAGATCAAAATGAGAAAGAAAAAGTTGCGTTTAGTCGCTGAAATAATCGAAACAAGAGATTTAGTTATACTGTAGATTCTCACCAGTAGATCCAAAAGTTTCGATTGCATACAATTCACCTTCTTCCATTTTTGTTTGCTCCCCTCCTTTTACTATGGGAACTGATTTCCCAGCATGGATTTGGTAAGGGCCAATGCTATGACCATTCAAGTTTCGGATACTTTTTACTGTCATTCAACGATCGACATGATTAAAGAAGAAAAATGAAATACATGCATATAGCAGCAATAAGAAAATGAACTACTTAAGTGAAAACATAGGGGGCTGATGAAACCAAGGAAGCAAAAGACTTGAAAAAGTTAGGTTCTCCAGTTAAGTACAATTTCCTCTACACAAAGGCAGCAAAATAGTGTGGTTTTCGGACAAGATGCTCATGCAGAAGTTAGGTTCTCCAGTTAGGAACAATTCCCTCTACACAAAGGCAGCAAAATAGTGTGGTTTTCAAACAAGATGCTCATGCAGAAGTTAGGTTCTAAAGTTAATTATAATTCCCCCTATACAGGCAACAAAATAGTGTGGTTTTCGGACAACATGCTTTTACAGAAGTTAGGGTTCTCCGGTTAAGTACAATTCCCTCTAAACAAAGGCAGCAAAATAGTGTAGTTTCGGACAAGATGCTCATGCAGAAGTTTTAAATAATACCTTGGAAAACTTTCCCATTGATCTCAACCTCATACGACTCCATGACCTCTTGGATAGCTGCACCGATATCACACAAGCGCACATCAATTCCAGCTTCCTATTTTACAGCAATATCTTATGAGCCATGAACTTGCTTCTTGAGGTTGCAGTAATGTCTTTATATAAGTGTAATATCTCGGAAAACTACTCACCTTGATACCTGTATTTGTAGCTTCACGTGATGCCTGAAGAAGTGGATCAAACATGGGGTTGAATGCGACGGTAAATGCACAGTCAACTATATGTCCTGAAGTAAAAAACATTTTTTAGTAAAAGAAAAAAATCATTAAGTAAGCATGAAAATCATCAATTAACGAAGATCGGGACACCAGAAAAAAGTTTCTGGTAAACAGATTACCATCGATATGAGTTCCAAAATCTAATTTCATGACATCATCATACTGAAGCACAGTATTATCACCAGTGTTTGGCGTCCAGTGAGCAGCAACCCTTTGATTCAAAATGAATAAATAAGGAACCAGGGAACATAAGATTTTATATGACAAGGCGCACCAGTTCAATGAACATCCGGTAGGAAATGCAATGCCAGCTTCTAATCCATTTTCTGATATCAATTTGCGTACTGTATTCTCTAAGGTCTCACAAATGTCTGTCATCAGCATACCAGGTTTCAAAATTCTCCTGATATACGCTCGTACCTGCCCAGGACTGCATTCATTAAATCTGAAAAACACAACCCAGAGCCTGGATTATTGTGGATTAAGTAGCTTCCACAATGAAGTCAGGAGATACCTGACGGTGCACTTCTGCAGCTTGACGAATTGAATTATAAATAGGTTTTTCTAGTCGCTCTAACTCCCTCTTTTCATCTGATGTAGTTCTCCATAAGTTACTAATCCAATTAGAATAAAATTATCCTTAATAATTTGATAACATCAAGCAAGGAAGGATTTATGAAATAAACTTAAAATCCTAAAAACTCAATTTTTAAAAAATAAAACATAAATTATATAGCCAATAGAAGATGGAGTTAGTTGCTAACTTCACAGGAATCGGTCAAGTCCTCAAACATGATGTATATTTTCATGCACATTTTATAGCTCATAACACGTCAGGTTTCAAGTTCAACTTGGTATAAATGAATCCAAGTATGCATAAAATTTTAAAGCTTTCCTAAGACAATCGTTTCCAGGAAAAGTTAGGTTCACTCCAAAATGCACCAAAGTTCCATGATAGAACACTGGGTTAAGATAAAACTTAACCATTTTATTTACTTTATTTTATCCTATTAAAAAGATGTAAACCATGAAATTTCTTCTAAAAGCAATAACCAAGAGAAAAATTGAAAATAAAGAGGCATACTCATCCTTATACTGCTGAATTTCTCCCTCTGGAAACTCGCCTGAAGCAAAAAGTTCAATTATAGGAGTCGAAGGTGGATCAGTTAGCTTAGGGATTTCTTTCTTTTTTCTGGAATAAAATCACGGATTTATTAGAAAAAATCTTTTGCCAAAAAGTGAGGAAGTATTCAGAAGATTATCCTTACTGGCTTTTATTTTTCTTCTTCTTCTTCTTAGGAGCCTCTGAAACACATAAAGGGGATAAATTAGATATACATAAATAAAATAAAATAAAGAGCATAAAGATATAACTCTAATTTGTAAGCAGGAGTAAATTAAACTAGAAGAGAAGTTGAAAACAGGCAGGTACAACATAATTTAAAGACAAAATAAAGTAGTCGACAATGATAAAATGTTACATTCATATTCAAAAATAAAAACTTTTAGCCGCTTTTCAAAATTAAAGAACAGATCGACCTTGTATAAAGAACAAAAGAATGAGATAGCTGCGTAGAAGTTTGCACAATTTGAATAAATTGGAAAAAATGGAAATTCAGGAAGAAAACCAATATGCCGCAACTGTGAATCACAGTATGTTTTAAGCATGATTGTCAGTGCTTCGGGCCCATTGAGAAAAAAACCATCAGGCAAAAATGAAATTTTGTTAATACAGTTGCATTAATAACAAAAAAAACTATAATTGCAAAAGCTTCTTTTGAGGTAGAAAAGGAGAAATTTTAAGTATTCAAAAGTATGCAAGGAAAGAAGATGGAAAGGAGAACAAGATCAAAGGACCTATACGATGTAAAAATCTCTTCTTTTTCAGATATATCATATATATTCGACTCAAAAAAGTGGCGTCAAAGGGCATGTAGCCTGTAAATAATATTTTCCTCTTCTCCCTCTCTTAAACAACAAATATTTCAAAAAAAATAATTCAGTATACAACTAGTCAACGAGGAAGGCGAATTTTCTTTCCTCACCTTGGGTCTGATCCAAAGCTAAATCATCAATTTTTGCTATAACTTCGATTGACGCGTTCGATCCATTAACTTTGTCCGTGGCACCATCCTCCACAGCAATATTAGCAGACCAGTCTTCCTCAGCCATCTCCGAAACAACTACTTCAACCCGCATAAACCGCTAAAATACAAATTCAACAACAGATAAATGGAAACGCAAAGAAAACAAAAACCTGATTCTTTAACTGTTTCACCGACCAGAATCCTAATTTGATCGTGAAAATTTGGCGGTGTCAGGACAATTGCCCTCAGATGATTATGATGTCGCCGTTGCTGAATTTGGTTTCGCGACGAATACGAGAAACAATATCTTTTAACATGAATTATTTTATAATGATAGTTGAAGATATTGGGCCTAATTTAAATAATGGGCCTGGGTTTACTTCACTGTATTGGGCTTAATTACAATATGTTGTTATCAATATTGGCCCAATTATTTTATAAAAAACCCGTTTTTATGTTAGTGGAATGCACCATGTAAGCAAAGCATATTTTTAAATAAATATTAAAAATTTTGTGGTTAATAATATAGAACTCATTATTTCACACATTTTCAACTAACTAACAATCAACTAATCAATTCAGATTAGTGTTACAAATCAATACATCTAATATATAACACTTGTTATCGTAATTATTAATTCGGAAAATGACGACATTGGTCCCCAAATTTTGTTGATTTTAGCAAATTTGATCCTCAAATTATTTTTTTTCGTATATTGTCCTCAAATTTCAATTAATTGGCAATATTCATCCACATAGTTTGTAAAATTTGGCAAATTCAATTCCCAAACTTCATAATTAGTCCCCAAAGTTTAAAAAATGAAAAATAAGTCTTCATTATTTACGTTTCGTGGTAAAACATTTTTTAAACTTTGGGGACTAATTATGAAGTTTGGGAATTGAATTTGCCAAATTTTACAAAATGAAAAATAAGTCTTCATTATTTACGTTTCGTGGTAAAACTAGTCCCCAAATTTGGGGTATTTGGCGAAATTGGCACCTAAATTATTTAACGGCCATTAGAGTTTACGTTTTTCAAAACGTTGAGGACCACCGTTGCAAAATTATTTAACACCCGTAATTGTCATTTTTCAAAACGTTGAAAACCTCTAACACCGTTAGAGATTTTTTTTGCCAAAACTCTGGAATTATAAGGATCAAATACGTCATTGTTTTTGTTTGGTGACTAACATTGTCAATTTTGATAAACAATAAGGACTAGTTTTGTCAAACTATACAAAAGTCGGGGACCTGTTTTGCCATACTAAAAATTTGAGGTTCAAAATTGCCAAATTTTCAAAACTATGGAGACTCAATTTACCATAACCCTTAAACCATGGGGACTATATCTATGCATCGTCCTTATTAATTATTATACTTACATATGTTGCAAATGAATTGAATTGAACCTATTTAAGTGTCTTTAAATGTTTGAGTTCGACTCCAAAATAAACATTATTTGATTCAAGTGTACGGGGCCATATGCCACGTCAGCGGACAATTATAAAAATCAAATTGGTGTTTAAAGCTATCTTTAAATATTGGGTCTAGAGAGTAAAATCTACCATTTTAGGTCAAATCTTTTCGAAATCATAGGTCAAAATGGTATGAAGCATAGTTCGAACGAATGTAAAGAGTTCAAAATGTTTTAGTAATATATATTTAAATATTTTGATAATTACTAATATATAATATAAGAACTAAATCAAAATATCTATTACATAACTTATATTTGGATATTTAAAACAAATTTATCAGAAATAAGACATAATTATTATATGAAATATAAATGTGCTAATATATAAAACAATAGGGATGACGTTTGCCGGTTATCCTCCAACTTTCGCGTGGTGTAAAAGGCATGCATTCCAAGTTACGAAATTGCAAATATGACACCTCAAGTTAATAAAAATATGCAAATATGACACATAAAGTTAATAAAAATATGCACATATGATCCTCCAACTTTAATTAAATGCATGTACGACACCTCAAATAAAAAATACTGTTTAATATTGACACTCTACGACATTGTTATTGTTTTACGTCCAGATGCACATTTCTCAAACTTGAAGTATCAATTTTGTATAATTTTTCGTATAAAAGACTTATTTGCATAGTTTGTGAACATTGAGAACGAATACTGCCAACGAAAAATGTTTGCAAACTTAACGGAAAATCATGTGTTAAATATCATGGGTAAAAAACAAACGGTTTTGATAACTTGAGGGGTCATTCCTGCAATTTCATAAGTTGGATGGCATAACATTTACACAACTCGTAAGTTGGAGGGCTATTTATGCAAAATAAATAAAAAGTCATTGAAACTTTTTTTGATTTTATAAATTAATAAATAATCTTAATTAATATTATGATATTTTTACAAACAAATATCAAGTAATCTAATAAATAATCAACCCATAAATTAAAACTTAACACGAACAAGAAATTATTAAATTCATCAATAATTGATTTATGAAGAGGATGAATGATAATTTTAAATATAAGAAAAACTAAAAAATACAATGCTGAACTTTTTATTAAAATAATGTTTTAAAATCCTTTACAAGTCAGTTTACTGATAAGCTTGTTATAACTAAGATTGTTATTCGATCCGAACGAACCGAAGTCGTTGTGTTCATGTTTGTTCATATTTTATTCAAACCTAAAAATATGTTCAAACATTGTTCAAATTATAAAGCAAATGTTTATGTTCGTTCGAATAGTTTGTTCGAACATTGTTCGTACGATTTGTTCGAACATGTTTGAACTATTTGTGCGAACTTCACCAAAAAAAATCACATTTTTTTGTTTGACAAACAAATAATAAAAAAATATACCAAAGAAATAATCAATCAATTATCATTCACAAAATAAAAAAAGAAGACTATAACAACATAAAAAAGTTTTGTAAAAGTTTTTTAAACTTAAATACTATAATTATCTATTAGTATAAAAATTAATTAAAATAATATATTTGTTCATGAAAATGTTCGTATTCGTTCAAATTATAAACGAACAAAAAATAATGTTCGAACAATGTTCATATTTTTATTCGAACGACGAACACGATCACATACGAGTCGAACACATATTGTTCATGAACGATTCGGATCGTGTAACATCCATAATTATAACGGTACAATATGTCTTACGTATATTGGATCTACATCGAATTTGTAACGAAATACTAAATTAATTAAGGTATTAACTTATAGAAAATACACACTTGTTTAAACACATTTTAAACTTATATTATTTTTAATTCAAATAAAGAATAACAAAATTCTACCAACTTTAAATCTTACTTTTTTAATGTTCCAATAAGTTTGGTCTCACTCAACCTACTTGGAATCTTTAACATGATATTTTATTTAAATATCGATAAAAAACTATTATATCCAAAATTTCCTATATACAATTGAAGAGATTGTGGTATTCTTTGGAACCATGGTGCACCACCCGATGTGGTCACCTGGCCGTGGTTCTATTCCACATTAACCAAACATCAATAATAAGTACGTTCGTACTTTAGTAGAAAATAACGGTGCATTCACAATTGCTTTAGTCCAATGTCCAACATAACGCACATGTGAAATGTCAATTTCATCCTTGGTAAATTAGAGTTTAAATATTTATTTGTGATATTTTTATAAATAACTTATATTCTAGCAATTACATGTTCAAACTATAAAAATATATATAACAATTTTAAAATAAAGTTTTTGAAATAACGAGTTTATCTTAAAATAATATAAAATATATATTTTTAAGTTATACACAATTAATTAAAATTAAGGGCAAAAAATCATTTTATGAATCATTGTATCGTTATTTCAAAAACAGTTTTTTTAAATCACGATCACTTATATCACGTTCATATCAGAATACAATATAGTATCACCATCTCTCTAATCCTTGTTATAATCAATGTTTTATATCGGTTCGGAATTCTATATCGGTCCGGACCAGTATGAGCGGTACAAGTGGTATACTGGCCGGTACCAAATATTATTATTTTTATTATTTCATAAAAAATAATATTTAATTAGTTTTTTAGTATCAGACTCGAAAAAAACCGAAAACTGACACTAGTACCCAGTATCATGCGGTACGATAAAAAAATATCGGTAAGGGCCGAAATTTGGCGTAACGAACAATATAGTGCCGGATATACCGTCCCAAAACATTGGTTATAATACATGTGGGTAGGGTGATAAATCCAAAATCATTTAATTTTATGGGGACAGATGACTTTTAAACCACATGTAACATAAAGAAAGCAAAGTCACGGGTCATTTGGCAATTGGCAATCGTCCTTTTCTTTATAATTATTTAAATTAAACCTAAAAACAATAAAATAATTTTAGAAATTCAGAAAAAAGACAAGATAATTTCTATATTCAGAAATATAAAAGATATTAAAATTGGAAATTTCCACGATGATAATGTCGGCAACAATTTGTACAAGATATTGTTGGCAATTTACACGTCACCTATTTGATATCCTAATTTATTTAATTATAATTGTTTTTGTACATGTTATAAAAAAGTTACATGTTTGAGAAGTGGTGCAATGATACTACATTAAATAAATGATTTGTTTTATTTATCATTTTAAACTAGATGAAATATAATAATTTTAAATATTTAATATTTAATATTTAATTGACCAAGTCCCTTTAATTGATAATAGCGATGTCCTAATGTCTCTACTTGCGGTATTTATATATACTATCTTAGAAATTTATAATTCGTCCATATTATTGGATCTAATTTTAATGAATTTAATCTGAAATTTCCTAACTTTTGAATAAAAAAAACTTTAGAACATGATTTTTTCTCTTATATTTTGATATTGGTAGTTCTAGAGGGTTATGTATCATAATCATAATTTTTATGTATAAATTTTAGTATACCTTTATATATATAAAAAAATAATAATGATAATCATATTTTATTTATTATAAGTAAGACTAAATTATTTATTTCACATATGGTTATGTTTTTTGATAATGAATACACTGCATTTTTTATTCACTCTATATTAATTTTATTCTAGAGAAACAATAATTGAAGTATTATTTTATTATTGTTATACCAAATTGAGGAAATGTCACAAAAGCAATTTATTTATTCCCATTGAAATTTACTTATTGGTACATTGCATGATACAACATTAGCACAGATGTGTCATAATCTAGGGCTTAGCTTCTTCACCAGTAGCTTCGGGTCCATGTCCACCTCGATGACCACCATGTCCGTATCCATATCCGCGGTGACCATGACCATACCCGTACCCACCTCGATTATATCCTCCTCGACCATCAACAACTACATTATCTTCGGGTCCATGACCACCTCGATGACCACCGTGCCCGTATCCACCATGTCCATACCCACCGTGTCCGTACCCACCGTGCCCGTACCTACCTCCGCCGTGGTAATTATCCTCACTCACTCCTTCAGTAGCTGAAAAAACATGAACGAAAACATACATTACATAATCAATATATAAAAAGAAGATGAAGGGATGAGTTTACTTGTTTCGGCGAGATCTCGAGCGGAGACTTGAGAAGCAATGAGAACCAAAGTAGCAAAGAAGAAAATGGAGATGAGAAATAACTTAGAAGCCATTTTTTGGGATGAAAATGAATGAGGATTGGGTTGCTTATTTATAGAGCAAAAACGAATGACATATCACATTCCTATGCGGTGTAAGAAAAATGATTATTTATTTATATATCAATAATTGAATAAATAAAAACACCCAAGTTTTAAAACTAATTACTAAAAACTAAAGAAGATTTTCAAAAAATATAATATAATAAGTAAATATGTATGATTGGATGCTAGCATTAGGTCTATCAATCAACCTTTTTCATATCGGTACGATGAAAATCGGGCTGTATCGGAATAGGGTTTCGGGATCGACCCGAAATAATTCGTACCGAGTGGTATATCGGTCGTACTTGTCACACAGTCAAGAACAGAATTCCAGATCGGTATGTAAATATTACTATCAACTACTTGAGCCGATACACTTCATGCACTTGTTTGAGTTTAATTTTTTTGAACTCAAATTTCTAAGTATCTCGAATCTTCAAATTTCTAAATAACCGAACTAAGTTGGTTCTGTCATGCAATAATAATGATTTTTTTTATATATAGTAATATAATATTAAAAATATAGTAATTTGATCTTGAGCTGAACAAAAACCTCAAATCATAGATTTTTTTAGTTTTCGAATCTAAATCGATCATTATCTATTTTGAGATGAACCTGAATCTTAAAAAAAACTTAAGTTCGGTTTGGNGGCCCGATCACGCAGACCACGCATCGGTCCCAGCCTCGTTTTACATCCTGCGATAACAACCTCTAACAAACTTGTCAGAGGCGGTTACAGGACGTGGATTACACTCGCCGGCAACTCTATAAATACAGGGAAGGACGAAGGAAAAAACAGGACCCTTTGAACGCAGGAGAACAGGCTGTTACGCTGCCCAGATTCTTACTGCTTTCTATACTTAGTCATTTTCATTAGCCTGTTTTGTGTAAACTTCTCTTATTTTCATTAGTGAGCAGACCAAGAGTATAATCAGCTCTTGGTCGAGTGGTTTTCACCCCATTTTACGGGGTTTCCACTATATATGCTGTGTTCTTACTTTGATTTAAACTTTTATTCGTTCTCCATATCTTTTATAAATTAGAACCGAGTTCGTTGTTTGAACGAACCGGACTACTGTTGGTACCCCCTAAAAAGGGACCATAACAGTTTGGCGCCGTCCGTGGGGACGATTTTTTCTAATCCCATTTGAGTTCTCTTCCTGGTGAACATGTCAAATACAAACTATTGAGACATATAAAATATTAACGAGTATTATGTTCAAATATAAACCGTTTTGGAAGTTCATGGGCCAACCATATAATTTTTAAACTTTGAGGACATTATATTTACCACTTTCAAAAATTGAGAATAATAACGCACCTTATATCAACTTTGGGTGTTGTATATGCAATTTACAAATTTTTGATACTAACTTTGCATTATCATAAAATTTGGGACTACTTACAAACTCAACTCTGTCAAAAAATAATAAGTTAGTGACAACAAAAAATTGCATAATTATTAAAACAATAAATAATTTTAAATCAATAATTTCGTTTTAAGAAATTGATTATATATATCAAGAACTAAAGAAGATGAGGATAATAAAAATATTATTAAATAAATAAAAACAAATTATTGCTCAAGTCAAAGAAATCTGCGCACATAACAACAGAAAACAATAAATAAATTAATATATACACACATCATTGATCATTCCAGTATATTATTATTATGAGATTAAGATAGATATTTGTATTCTGCAAAACCTAATATTTTGATTAGTATTTAATCTTTATAAATTTTGATAAAGTGTGATATCTCTTGAAATTTAGGATTCAATGGGTCGGGAAGTGCAGCCAAATCCATAAGAGAAGTTAATCACATTTAAAAGGAGTGCAACCCTCTTATAAACTAGACATTTTCTATTTCCACATCCGATGTGCGGTATATTTCAACACTCCCCCTCAAGTCGAACGGGCCTTGGTCCGGTTCAGACTTGCTTCAATATGCTCGAATTATAGGTCGATCTATTTTTGTCGCCTAAACCCGATGCGCTTTTCTACCATAGTTTGTTTTTGTCTAAACCGGTACAGACCAGACCGAAACCCACCTTGAAGCTCCGATACCATCTAGAAATTTAGGATTCAATGGGTTGGGGAGTGCAGCCCAGTCCATAAGAAAAGTGAATTACATTGAAAAGACTTGGACCAAGTCAATTACCCATGATATCACTTCTCTTATAAACTAGACATTTTCTATTTCCACATCCGATGTGGGATATATTTCAACAATCTCAAAGTTTGTAAAATTTAACAAATCTGATCATCAAAATGTGAAAATAAGTGTACAAAAGTTTGATTTTTCGTAAGAATTTTAATTTCCAAAATTTTTTAAAAAATTGTCGAATTGAAGAAATTATTGACATTATTTTGTTGTCTCTTGCCCATTTTATTATGGTTTATGTTGAAATATTGTAATACATTGGCTGTGAAACTAAAATAATTATACTTTATAATAAATGTGATATAATTATTAATTGATTTGACCTAATTTTTTCAATATGATTAACTTCTTTTATGTATTGGACTACACGAACATTCTCCTGCCCTATTGAGTCTTGAATTTTTACATGGTATCTGAGCTCTAGGGTGAATTTCGGCTGGTTCATACCGGTTTAGACAAAATTTCAGTAGAAAAACGCATATGACGGGCGAAAAAAAAAGATCAACCAATTATTCGAACACTATCGAGCATATTGAAGGAAGTCTGAACCGAACCAAAACAAGTTTGACTTGAGAGGGAATATTGAAATATTGTCACACATAGATTGTGCAACAAAAAAAATTTGCTTAAGGGATATGATATCATGATTAATTTGATTAGTCTAAACTTTTTCAATATGATTCACTTCTCTTAAGGACGGGAAGACACGAACACTCTCACGGTTCATTAAGTTTTAAATTTCTATACCCATGGTGCATTTGATATTATTATTATTATTGGGTTGTTTAATATTATCATCCTTATTTTTTTACAACAAAATCAATATTGTTTTTAAATACTTTAAAAACGAAAAATGATTATTTTATATTAATTCATGTGAAAAATTAGCATAATCCAACATATTAGATGTAATGATTGAAATATTATTCCATTATCAAATAAAATATAAAATATAAAAAATAAGGAGTTATCATTAAAAATTATGTTGCTAAAAGCCCATGTTTTATAATTTGTTAAAAGTGTATCATAAGTACAAATATATTTTAAAAAATAAATTATATATTAATAATTTTAATAAAAACACCTTACATTGGACGCCTAAGTTTTATTAAAAAATCGAAATAAGAATGGATTATGTGAAACAAACAACAAAAACTAAAGTTCACATAATGGGTATTTCCAGCAGTGGGCGTCCGAAAACTTATTTCTCTTTATACATATAATCTTTCTATATGTACACATTATCTTTCTATTTTCTTAATACTAATATAAATATTTAAAAATAATAACTTTCATTTTATCCTTACAATAATGTTAGGGTACAATGGACACTTACATTTTTCATTTTTTAAATTATTTACATTATTTTAGATATGTCATTTATTTTTTAATTTTAGTTCATTTAGATTGCTGTGAGTAACTTAATTTAATTATTAATAAAATAAATATGTTCTAGATAAACATTGATATCAAAATACTTAAATAAACATTGATTTCAACCCGAGAATTTTTACCTTACGAATAAGATCATCTTGATTCAACAATAAGTCTAGGATAAAAGAAATTAGGGTTGAGAAACTTGGATTGATGGAAGCGTTCTTCACTACAGAAAGATAAATAGAAACTTAAAAATACATAAAAAAATTAATAAAATTAACCTAATTTTTATGGAGAGAGAATTGTAGAAATTTAAAAATATATACAAAAAAATAACAATTGACCTAATCTTTAAGAAGAGAGTTGGAAACATAGGCTATTGGATACTTAAAAACGGTAAAAACGGGAACGGGGACACGTCTATCCCAAAATGTCAATTATGACACATCAATGTCACGTAGGATATAAAAATATAAATGAAAACATCAATGTATATGACGAAAGATCAATAGTATATTATATATACTATAAATATGTAAAATAATTATATGATAATTGATTAAATTAAATATGTTCTAAAAAAATAAATCAATTAACAATAAAATTATAAAATAAAAATAATTTTAAAATATAATATATATTATAATAATAGACACAAGTATTATAGCTGAGACACGGAAACACGTATCCGATATATACAAAAACGCGAAGTTTTAAAAATAACAAATGTCCGTGCAACCTAGTTGAAAACTCTCTTTTCTCAAAGAAAACTACATCGTACATGGAAACAATTACATGTATTTTTTTAAAGAAATTAATTAATTTTTTTGAGGAAATTGGTGCCCATAAGATGGGGCGCCCAAGTTGGAAATTACCTAATAGATGGTGATTAATTGTACCTGGACATTTTTCTAAACCATAGATCAATGTACCTAGACGTTTTTCCATAGTTCAATGCACCTAGACGTTTTCCTGATTATTATTGTTTGCAATATATATATAGGAAATTTTGTATCCAAATTTATATAAAAATCAATTAGTTAGCTCGATTTTCTATAAATTATTTAATTTATTTCAACAATTTTAACCTTCATACTACAATTCTACCATCCATGATTTAAAAATGGGTGACATTTGCCGGTGACCCTCCAACTTTCGCGTGGTGTAAATGGCATGCCCTTCAAGTTACGAAATTGCAAATATGACACCTCAAATTACCAAAAATATGCAAATATGACACCTCAAGTTAATAAAAGTACGCACATATGACCCTCAAACTTTAATTAAATGCATGTATGACACCTCAAGTAAATAATACCGTTTAATATTGACAATCTACGACATTGTTATTGTTTTACGTCCAGATGCACATTTCTCGAACTTGAAGTATCAATTTGTATAATTTTTCGTATAAAAGACTTATTTGCATAATTTGTGAACATTGACAACTAATCATGCGAACAAAAAATGTTTACAAAGTTAACGGAAAATCATATGTTAGATATCAGGGGTAAAAAACAAACGGTTTTGATAACTTGAGGGGTCATTCCTGCAATTTCATAAGTTGGAGGGCATAGTCTTTACACAATTCGTAAGTTGAGAGCTATTTATGCAATTTTCTCTTCATTTTCTAAAAATTCTAAAAATTGGAATTATTTTGTATCAATTTTTATTATTATTTTACTTTGGTTGTTTATTTATTGTTTTTTTCTATATGTATAATGATGATTTAATTAAGTTTCATGTTAATGAATATTGTTATTGTTTTAGTGAACTTTTAGTTAACTTTGAAGTTAATGATATTTTATGGCTAGACATATTTTGAGTTGTGTTTGTTTAGTAGCCCCATAGTTATTGAAATCGGTTCGTAGCAGCCGCTTTGGTCCAACTGTGAACTAATACTAATATCGACACAATTCATTCTGAAACTTCATCTAATAATGGTTTGATCTCATTTCGGTCAAAACCGGGCCTAATGGGATAAAATTTTGATATAAGAGAACTAAATTTTGGTCAATGTTTAATAAAGTATATGGAAAATCAGAATTTTGACACAATTACACGTTAATTAATAAAAAAAATAATACCAACTTGAATAGATCTAATCATCATGTTCAATCAATATAAGAGGTTTCCGGTTCACCGATTGAATCATTTTCAAAAACTATGGTAACTTGAATTGTTAACATTACATTTTATTTAATTGAGATGACTATTGGTGCATATTTTCGATAACTTTTCATTTCATGAATTGAGTGATATTATTTTAACACAGCGTGTAAGTTGAGGGATCCTATGCAAAGTTTACCAGAATATAAAAGAATACACAATCAATAAATGAATGCTCGTTTTAGCAATACAAGAGCAGATCTACACTTTCCAAAATTGGTGTTCTTATTTGGTTCAACTTAGAGTCTTAAACTTTGATTTTAGGCTAAATTTCATTCACAATAAAATGTATATGGGAATCATGAGAAAACTTTGTGATTTATTATAGCCATTGAGATTATTTTATCTACAAAAACATTGCCTCAATAGCAATTTATAGTGGCATAGCACCATAAGGTTTCTCATAACTTAGGGTTTTGCTAGAACTTCAGTTGGTTCTGATCCTTGTCCACGTCCATTACCAGTCTCACCAGCAATAGTAGTATCGGGTCCATGACCACCTCGTCCGTGCCAATGCCCACCACGGTAGCGATAATCACTCACGACTTCTTTATCCACATTCTCATCAGCAGTAGCATCGGGTCCATGACCACCACGTCCGTGCCAATGACCACCACGGTAGCGATAATCGCTTACGACTTCATCACCAGCTCCATTCGGTCCATGCCCGCCATGATGCCCATGCCAACTGTTGTAACCACCACGTCCATCTACATCCAGAGTCTCATCAACATTAGCATCAGGTCCGTGACCACCACGTCCGTGCCAATGACCACCACGGTAGCGATAATCGCTTACGACTTCATCACCAGCTCCATCCGGTCCATGCCCGCCACGATGCCCATGCCACCTGTTGTAACCACCACGTCCATCTACATCCACAGTCTCATCAACATTAGCATCGGGTCCATGACCACCTCGTCCGTGCCAATGCCCTCCACGGTAGCGATAATCGCTCACAACTTCATTCGTCTCATCAACAATAGCATCAGGTCCATGACCACCTCGTCCGTGCCAATGACCACCACGGTAGTGATAATCGCTCACAACTCCATCACCAGCTCCATCCGGTCCATGCCCGCCGTGATACCCAGGCCAATTGTTATATCCACTACGACCATCTACATCCACAGTCTCATCAACGTTAGCATCGGGTCCATGACCACCGCGTCCGTGCCAATGCCCACCTCCGTAGCGATAATCGCTCACAACTTCCTTCGAAAGAGTCCCAGGAGTAGCTAGAGGTTTAAAACAAATAAGAAATACATGACATAGAAAATTAAGTAAACGTATTGATAATTAAAAAGAGAGAATTTACATGCTTCATTTATTTCCGCAAGATTTCTAGCGAATGCTTGTGATGAAATGAGAACAAAAGTAGCTAAAAATAAGCCACAAACTAAAAGTAAATTAGACGCCATTTAGGAATGGAAAAGAATGAGATATGTATCGCCTATTTATAGTGCAAAAACCTAGGTTGCACGATTCGCTCGTATTTGAGCAATCTAGTGCACCCGATGTGGGATGCGTAGGGTGGTACTGGGTGGGTAAAAATTTAAAAAATTTAAAAAAATCGAAAAAATCAAAAAAAATATTTTTTAATTAATTTGTATGAACTTTTATACAATACATCATATTAGTAATCGAAATGATTTAAAATATTATTGGAATATGGAGTAAATTGTAATAAAATAATATATTTATATTATTTTAATCAACGAATCCTTAACGTACCCTAATCGGATTCATAAAAAATTAATGAATCTCGCACCTTCGCACCCTAAATCTCGCACCTCGCATCTTTGTTAGTGCAACATAGGCAAAAACACATATGCCACGTGGAAATTATTATTAATATTTGATTTCTATACAAATTTAAAACCGTGCACAATTATTTATAAGTTATATATGATTTATCAAATACATTATGATAAAAATATAACTATATTTTGCTTGTAAATTAAATTTATTTTAGTATTAATTATATATGAAATGACTAATATAATGTTTGATTGGAGCAATAATTTATAAAATATTGTACATAATAATAATTGTTTGATTTAATATAAATGTAATAATTTTTTACATATATTTTTCAAGGGAGTGGACCCGGTGGCTTGACTAGTAGTACTCACGTTCATTAAATCTATTCAAATTATTGATATCTGCTTACTATATTATATGTAATAATAAATTATAAATATAATGCTGTCACGCCTGATTGGACAATTTTACAGCAATGTTTTGAAACTAACTGGTAAATATAAATGAATTCATTTTTCTTTTTTTTCAAATTAAACATAAACTTATCTTATTTATTAATTTATTATTGTTTTATAAACAATTAATTAATTAATTTTAAAATAGATGTTCGTGAATAGGGATATGACACCCAACCGTGGAACCGTGTAACCGCACTGAATCGATTTTAATCGGTTAAACGGTGTCGGTTATATGGTTAATCGGTTTTTACGGTTCGGTTTAATATCGGTTAAAATGATTATACTGTCGGTAATCAGTTTTATCTATTAATATCGGTTTTATTGTTGATTAACAGTTTAAATTATTTAATTAATACACACAATAATTTCCCACATCATATCTCACATATTACATGACCCATATTTTCATTATCTAAATAAAAGAAATTATATTTACTTGATATTAGAGTTGGTAGAATTCTTTTTATGTTCTGTCGTTGCTCTGTCTTTAAATATACTTTAGTAATATATTTGTTTTTTGCTATGATTATTTGCATATTTGGTGGTAATTTATGAGTATTTTATGTGTTTAATATTTTTTTAGTGTTACGGTTTTCTTGTTTTCATATTTAAGTTTTTGTATTTTAGAATATTTCTAAGCATGATAATATTGAATTCTTATGATTAATTTTTGGTTATGTTGAATCTTTTTGTTCTTGTTAAATATATTGTATTATGTTTAATTTGCTCCGTAAATATTTACATTTGAATATTTTATATGATTATTTTTATGTCTAATATTCTTTATTATCTACTTTCTTATTTTAGATTTAATGTCTTATATTTAATATTTTGGAATCTTTCGAAACATGATAATAATGGATTATTGTGTGTATTTTTTGTGAATTTGCTCGTGATATTTTTTTGTGAATTATTGATAAAATTATGAATTCAAAAGAATTTTATTGCATTTTTGGATTGATTCGCCATTGTTGATAAATCATTCTCGAAAGTCTAGTACGAGTTCCAGCTTGATCTAGATTAACATAATCCATTTTTCGAAAGTATGAAAATCGTTCTCGAAAGTTTGAAAATCAAGGTCTTATAAAGAGATTGACTATGGAACAAAATTTGTATAATTTTTTTAAAAAAATTATCGGTTAAACGTTAACCGGTTAACCGTTGGTTTTTATCGGTTATAAATTTATAAAGCGGTTAAACGGTTCGATTTTGGTTTTTAAATTTTGGTTTACAAAATCGATTAACCATAAAAATTTTGACTGTTTAACCCACTTGATGAGAACTCTAGGATCGGGTACCTTGTAATGGGTAGGGCCCAACAACGGTTGAGTCAATTTAAATAGCGAAAATGAATTCCTACAGCCCATTTACACCTCTAAGGAAGAGCGGCCCGATGTTCAACTAGAGGACCGAAGCTAACCTTAACGAAATAAAGCGTTTTCTGCCAGCTGGCACCTGGGTTCGGTCCGAGCGGTTACAGAACGGTTACAACTCACATTTACCACGCTTCGGGCCTTCCCACGTTTACCACGCTTCGGGCCCGATCACGCAGACCACGCATCGGTCTCAACCTCGTTTTACATCCCGCGATAACAACCTCTAACAAACCTGTCAGAGGCGGTTACGGAGCGTGATCTACACACGCTATGAACTCTATAAATACAGGGCAATACGACGGAAATAGCAGGACCCTTTGGACGCGGAATAACATGCCGTTACCCTGCCGGAATTCTTACCGCTTTTTTTACCTTGTCATTTTCATTAGCCTCTTTTGTATTGACTATGAGTTATTTCATTAGTGAACAGGCTAAGAGCATAACCTGCTCTTAGTCGAGTGGTTTTCACCCCAATTCCTGGGGTTTTCACTATACATCGTTGTGCATTTATTTATTTCCAGCTTTGGATCGTCTTCCACATCTAAAACAAATCAGAACAGAGTTCGTTTGTTGAACAAACCGAACGACTGTTGGTACCCCCTAAAAAGGGACCAGAACACCACTTAATCCAACCCCTATTCGTCAATATTGTTACAATATATCTATGATGGATGTGCACCGTCACTCTAGTTCAGACATTCGGATTTTGTAAAACTGCCCGTTGGGATAAAAATTGGAATTTGTTTAAAAATAATAATTAAATAATATAATGTATTTAATCGAGAATGAAACTTTAAAGGTCAAATAAATTTTTCAAAAATAAAAGAATATTAATGTTGAGAACTCGATATTAAACATCTTTAATGATATTAATCATCATTAATTTCTCAAATTCTTATATTTATATTGTAGTAATTTATAATTTACAATAAGAAAATATGAATTGAAAATTTATAATATATTTTATATATTAATATTGTAGTAATTTATAAATTTAAATAGTTGATTATAATTATTTATAATTATCAATATTGGTCCAGAATTAAAACATCAGGATAAGATTTATTATTTTATATTAAATATATTAATAATTGCAGCAACAAAATAAATAAAGATATAGAAATAAAATATTTATTATATTTCGATCGGTGTACTAGTCAACAAAGGCTGAGTTTTTTGGAATGATCAGCAGTGTCATTCCAAAAACAAAAAAAATTGTAATGACACTCATTTTTTTATTTTTATATTTATGACAGTGAAAAACATCTTATTACTAAAATAATAGTGATTTTGACAGGTAATAACTCGGTTTCTGTAGCTACTGATTTTTTTAAAAAAAATTTTTTAGTAGCTCGGTTTCTGCAATAGTAGAAATCGAGCTACTAAAAAATAATCAAAAAAATAATCATGTTATCTCAGTTTTCGATTAAATTTTCCAATATTAATTTAAAAAATTATATTTAATAACAACATGATCAAAAATGAAATGTTCCACCACCACGGGACACGGTGATCGTGTTAGGTCTAACTCGTGGCTACGGAAAACCAAATATAATTTTGTCATGTAGTGACTCCATAATAATATATTCATGTGAAACAATGTTTTCATATCGGACTATATACCACCCGATACATCAAATTTCGCTCGTTACCGATTTTTTTTTTCGTATCGTTCGTTACTGGTTATTAGGATCGATTTTCGGGTCTGATCCTAAAAATATAATTAAATATTAATTTTTAAAATAAATAAATAAAATAAAATAAAATTTGGTACCAACCGGTATATTGAACAGTATACCGCTCGTACCACTCATACCGATAAGAATCGGTACATGATTCCGGACCAATATGAAAACATTTATATGAAATAATGTATTTGATCCGAAGAATATACCGAGCTACTATATTCATCTGTAATATTGCATTTGATCCGAAGATTTTTAAAAAACATAATCCCAATTATATTTAAAATTTAATTTAAATTGATAAAATCAATCTAATTTTTTAATTAAAACAAAAAAATCAACTTTATAATTATTTTTTAGTAGCTCGATTTCTACTATTGTAGACACCTCTCTACTAAAAATATTTTTTTAAAAAAAATGCATAGCTCGGTTTCTGTTATTAATTCTGACACCCGTCCATCACTGTTATATTACAAATACGAAAAAAATAAGTGTTAATTTTTATATGAATAGTGTCTGGCATGATTACTGTACACATTTTCCCTAAAAAAATCAGTATTATTTTATATTAAATATATTAATAATTGCAGCAATAAAATAAATACAGATATATAAATAAAATATTTATTATATTTCGATCAGTGTACTTGTCAACAAAGGCTGCCCTAAAAAAATATAAAACAATAACGTCATCTACAGAACTTTGAGACGTGGAAAATTGAAATATTTTTAATTATTGACAAAATTAAAATTTAAATCGTATTTCAATCCTTCATTTATTTGTGATCAAACTTATAATAATAGAAAAAAAATTGTATTTGATCACAAAATTTAATATTTTTAAAACGCTAATCCACAAACTTTAACTTGTTATTCATAGTAGATATTTTGATCGTTTAAATAAAAACAATCTACAATATTTTCAAAATTTGACAAATGCGAATACATGTCTGTCAAATTTGTTATTAATACTAATTTTATGAGTGGTGTTTGTAATTGGCCCCAAACTTTATAATAGTGTAAAGGCGGTGCCCCTAAAATTTGGAAATTGCATATGAAACCCCCGAAGTTGATATAATGTGCGCGGTTGGCCCATAAACTTTTAAATGTTGTAAACATTGTGCCCTCAAAGTTTAAGAATTGTGTGGTTGACCCACGAACTTCAAAAACCGTTTATATTTGACCCTTATACTCGTTGATATTTTAAACGTCCCCAATGTTTATATTTGATTTATTAATCTTGAAAAGATGTTATTACTATATCTCCAAACTTTGAAACTTTTAAAAATAACACATAAATTATCAAAACACTTATACGAAAAAAGACAAAAATCACTACTATTCACCCGATTGTCATTTTTGAACGGTTTTGAAACTTCGGGGGTTTCTCATTCAATTTACAAACTTTGGGGGTATCACATTTACACTATTTTAAACATTAGGGACCAATTACACAATTTTCTCCTAATTTTATCATACATATTAAATTTTAAGGGTTATATTTATCAAAATTCGCAAAGTATGAAAACTACTTTTGCCAAAATTTCAAAGTATGAACAATAATTTTACCTTAAAAAATTTAAGAGTTTGAATTTGTCATATTTATTAAGTATGAAAACTAATTTTGCTATAATTTCATAGCATTAATTTTACCTTAAAAATTTTTAAAAGACTTGTCAAAATTTACAAAGTATAAGAATTAATTTCGCCAAAATTCAAAACATAAATACTAATTATACCTTAAAAATATCAAAGATTAGCTTTACAAAAATTAATAAACATTAAGTGCAAAATTTATCAAATTATAGATAGAGATAAAAAATCGCATTCACACTTAACCATGGTAGTCATATCGGTGGTATACCGTCCGATATATCGGTCATACCGGTAAATATCGGTTATGACCGGTACACCGATATTCCTATATATAACCGGTATACCATCGATATATAGAAAAAATCGCTTGTATCGGTCATGATTGGTACGAACGGTACTGACCGATTTAACGTCATTGCACTTAACTCTATGAGCATATTCTCTTGGGATCGGATAATAATTGTTATTCAACTTTATTATAATTTATTAAGAAGCCCAACCACTTATTTTATTATTTATATAATATAAGGTATTAATTATTTAAAAATTATATTATAGGAGACAATGATATATAATCATTATTATATTATAAAAACAGTGAATGCCAGCATAATTAATACTATATAATTTATTAGCATATTCTTTGATCCACGGAATAACTCTTGTGTCTAAGAGAAGATATTTCTTTAGTAAATCATTGTTTTTATTATTAAATATTAGAAAATGAATCATATATTCTCAAACTGGCGAATTTTTGTAATAAAATATTTAATTCTCAAACTTTAAGATTTGTCAAATTTAATAATTAAAGTTTGCAATATTTGACAAATCACATTATAAAAGTGACAAAACAAGTCTCATAAATATTTTTAAGGGGTAGCATTTTGCTAAAAGTTAAAAATGAGGGTAAAAAAGTCATTTATGACATCACGATCACTGCACCGTTGTTTCAAAAACAGTTTTTTTAAATCACGATCAGTTCACCTAAGAGCACAGTACAATCATCTCATCTCACTTCTATTTGTCAAACGCTGTTTCAAACGTACCCATTCATTGTATATGAAATATTGTTATAGTCTAGCCCACTTATTTGGACTGAATCAAGTCTTGGGACATATTTATTCCTAATTTAGAGATTTTATAAGTCAATTCATAAAACTCTAAAGATTAAAATTGGGTGAGGTTTGCATACGACCCCCTAACTTACGGACTGTGTAAATGGTATGCTATTCAAGTTACAAAATTACAAATATGATACATTTTTAGCCCTACAACTTAAATTAAATGCAAATAAGACATCCCAAGTTTATAGTAACGTTTATCATTGGCACTTTAACGAACTCGTAAATTTATAATATTTCATGCACAATTCTGGAACATCAAGGGTAATTTTGAGATAATTTTTCAAATGAGTCTTATTTGCGTACTTTGTGATCAGTTTTTAAACGGTTTTTAATTTACGGAAACCGGGTCCTAGAATATAAAGGGTAAAAAACAAACAGTATTGATAACTTTAGGTTTCATTCTTGCAATTTCATAAGTTGGAGGGCATGCTCTTTCTACAGCTCGTAAGTTGGGGGGCTAATTATGCAATTTTCTCGATTAAAATTACCAAAATTATTAAACAAACAAAAAAACTGTGGCCATTAAATAGGAAAAACAAATTGTTTTAGAAATTATTGTACAGAAATACAATGGGAAGGCCCATATGATTATATTTTGAATGGATGAAGCCCAAACTAGATAATTGTGTTCCCAAGAAGGCAATAGAAAGTTTAAACTAGTCTAAAGAGATAGATGAACTCAATAGCATATTCTCACTAANAAAGCGTTTTCTGCCAGCTGGCACCTGGGTTCGGTCCGAGCGGTTACAGAACGGTTACAACTCACATTTATCACGCTTCGGGCCTTCCCACGTTTACCACGCTTCGGGCCCGATCACGCAGACCACGCCTCGGTCTCAACCTCGTTTTACATCCCGCGATAACAACCTCTAACAAACCTGTCAGAGGCGGTTACGGAGCGTGATCTACACACGCTATGAACTCTATAAATACAGGGCAAGACGACGGAAATAGCAGGACCCTTTGGACGCGGAAGAACAGGCCGTTACCCTGCCGGAATTCTTACCGCTTTCTTTACCTTGTCATTTTCATTAGCCTCTTTTGTATTGACTATGAGTTATTTCATTAGTGAACATGCTAAGAGCATAACCTGCTCTTAGTCGAGTGATTTTCACCCCAATTACTGGGGTTTTCACTATACATCGTTGTGCATTTATTTATTTCCAGCTTTGGATCGTCTTCCACATCTAAAACAAATCAGAACCGAGTTCGTTTGTTGAACAAATCGAACGACTGTTGGTACCCCTAAAAAGGGACCACAACACCACTGAATCCAACCCCTATTCGTCAATATTGTTACAATATATCTATGATGGATGTGCACCGTCACTCTAGTTCAGACATTCGGATTTTGTAAAACTGCCCGTTGGGGATAAAAATTGGAATTTATTTAAAAATAATAATTAAATAATACAATGTATTTAATCGAGAATGAAACTTTAAAAGTCAAATAAATTTTTCAAAAATAAAAGAATATTAATGTTGAGAACTCGATATTAAACATCTTTAATGATATTAATCATCATTAATTCTAGATTATTAATGAATTTGAAAACATTGATGGCAAATTTCTCAAATTCTTATATTTATATTGTAGTAATTTATAAATTTAAATAGTTGATTATAATTATTTATAATTATCAATATTGGTCCAGAATTAAAACATCAGGATAAGATTTATTATTTTATATTAAATATATAATAATTGCAGCAACAAAATAAATAAAGATATAGAAATAAAATATTTATTATATTTCGATCGGTGTACTAGTCAACAAAGGCTGAGTTTTTTGGAATGATCAGCAGTGTCATTCCAAAAACAAAAAAAATTGTAATGACACTCATTTTTTTATTTTTATATTTATGACAGTGAAAACCATCTTATTACTAAAATAATAGTGATTTTGACAGGTAATAACTCGGTTTCTGTAGCTATTGATTTTTTTAAAAAAATTTTTTTAGTAACTCGGTTTCTGCAATAGTAGAAATCGAGCTACTAAAAAATAATCAAAAAAATAATCATGTTATCTCAGTTTTCGATTAAATTTTCCAATATTAATTTAAAAAATTATATTTAATTACAACATGATATAAAAGGAAAATGTTCCACCACCACGGGACACGGTGATCGTGTTAGGTCTAACTCGTGGCGACGGAAAACCAAATATAATTTTGTCATGTAGTGACTCCATAATGATATATTCATGTGAAACAATGTTTTTATATCAGACTATATACCATCCAATACGTCAAATTTCGTTCGTTACCGATATTTTTTTCATATCGTTCGTTACTGGTTATTAGGATCGATTTTCGGGTCTGATCCTAAAAATATAATTAAATATTAATTTTTTAAATAAATAAATAAAATAAAATTTAGTACCAACCTGTATATTAAATAGTATACCGCTCGTACCACTCATACCAATCAGAATCGGTATATGATTCCGGACTAATATAAAAACATTTATATGAAATAATGTATTTGATTTGAAGAATAAACCGAGCTACTATATTCATATGTAATATTGCATTTGATCCGAAGATTTTTAAAAAACATAATCTCATTTATATTTAAAATTTAATTTAAATCGATAAAACCAATCTAATTTTTTAATTAAAATTTAATTAAAACAGAAAAACCAATTTTATAATTATTTTTTAGTAGCTCGATTTCTACTATTACAGAAACCTAGCTACTAAAAACATTTTTTTAAAAAAAATGCATAACTCGGTTTCTGTTATTTCAGAAACCGAGCTATAATCTTGACACCCATCCGTCACTGCTATATTGCAATCATGAATAGTGTCTAACATGGTTACTGGACACATTTTCCCCAGAAAAATCAGTATTATTTTATATTAAATATATTGATAATTGCAGCAAAATAATAAATACAGATATAGAAATAAAATATTTATTATATTTCGATCAGTGTACTTGTCAACAAAGGCTGCCCTAAAAAAATATCAAACATTAACGTCATCTACAGAACTTTGAGACGTGGAAAATTGAAATATTTTAAATTATTGACAAAATTAAAATTTAAATCGTATTTCAATCCTCCATTTTGTCATATTTATTAAGTATGAAAACTAATTTTGCTAAAATTTCATAGCATTAATTTTACCTTAAAAACTTTTAAAAGACTTGTCAAAATTTACAAAGTATAAGAACTAATTTCGCCAAAATTCAAAACATAAATATTAATTATACCTTAAAAATATTAAAGATTATCTTTACAAAAATTAATAAACATTAAGTGCAAAATTTATCAAATTATAGATAGAGTTAAAAAATCGCATTCACACTTAACCATGATAATCATACAGGTGGTATATCGTTCGATATATCGGTCATACCGATAAATATTGGTTATGACCGGTACATCGATATTCTTATATATAATCGATATATCACCGATATATAGGATAAATCGCTCGTATCGGTCATGACCGGTACGAACGGTATCAACCGATTTAACTTCCTTGCACTTAACTCTATGAGCATATTCTCTTGGGATCGGATAATAATTGTTATTCAACTTTATTATAATTGTTATTCAACTTTATTATAATTTATTAAGAAGCCCAACCACTTATTTTATTATTTATATAATATAAGGTATTAATTATTTAAAAATTATATTATAGGAGACAATGATATATAATCATTATTATATTATAAAAACAGTGAATGCCAACATAATTAATACTATATAATTTTATTAGCAAATTAATATAAATTCAAAGAACTATAGGTGTACGACTATTATGAGTTAATTTTATTGTTTAATATAAATATATTATTTAAAAAATAAAATGAATAAACTTGTAATAAGATTTAAAAATTAAAATTTATGAGCATATTCTTTGATCCACGGAATAGCTCTTGTGTCTAAGAGAAGATATTTGTTTAGTAAATCATTGTTTTTATTATTAAATATTAGAAAATGAATCATATATTCTCAAACTGGCGAATTTTTGTAATAAAATATTTAATTTTCAAACTTTAAGGTTTGTCAAATTTGATAATTAAAGTTTGCAATATTTGACAAATCACATTATAAAAGTGGCAAAACAAGTCTCATAATTTTGATTTATGGTCGATGAGTTTAATTGTCAAAATCAAAACTTTTGAAGATCATTTATGTTATAAATATTTTTAAGGGGTAGCATTTTGCTAAAAGTTAAAAATGATGGCAAAAAAGTCATTTTATGACATCACGATCACTGCACCGCTGTTTTAAAAACAGTTTTTTTAAATCACGATCAGTTCACCTCACAGCACAGTACAATCATCTCATCTCACTTCTATTTGTCAAACGATGTTTCAAACGTACCCATTGATTGTGTATGAAATATTGTTATAGTCTAGCCCACTTATTTGGACTGAATCAAGTCTTGGGACATATTTATTCCTAATTTAGAGATTTTATAAGTCAATTCATAAAACTCTAAAGATTAAAATTGGGTGAGGTTTGCATACTACCCCCTAACTTACGGATTGTGTAAAGGGTATGCTATTCAAGTTACAAAATTACAAATATGATACATTTTTTGAGCTAAAATACATTTTTAGCCCTACAACTTAAGTTAAATGCAAATAAGACATCCCAAGTTTATAGTAACGTTTATCATTGGCACTTTAACGAACTCGTAAATTTATAATATTTCATACACAATTCTGGAACATCAAGGGTAATTTTGAGATAATTTTTCAAATGAGTCTTATTTGCGTACTTTGTGATCAGTTTTTAAACGGTTTTTAATTTACGGAAACCGGATCCTAGAATATAAAGGGTAAAAAACAAACAGTGTTGATAACTTTAGGTTTCATTCTTGCAATTTCATAAGTTGGAGAGCATGCTCTTTCTACAGCTCGTAAGTTGGGGGGCTAATTATGCAATTTTCTCGATTAAAATTACCAAAATTATTAAACAAACAAAAAAACTGTGGCCATTAAATAGGAAAAACAAATTGTTTTAGAAATTATTGTACAGAAATACAATGGGAAGGCCCATATGATTATATTTTGAATGGATCAAGCCCAAACTAGATAATTGTGTTCCCAAGAAGGCAATAGAAAGTTTAAACTAGTCTAAAGAGATAGATGAACTCAATAGCATATTCTCACTAAGCAAGCTTGTTATTCTATTCGAACGAATCAAATTTTTTATTTTAATATTCATTTATATTTTTATTCGAATGTGTTCATATTTGTTGGAATAACTTTATTCGAATATTGTTCAAATATTTATATGAATGTTCATTTTCATTGTAATAATTTTATCAAACGATCGATTAATTTTTTTTAAATTTAATATACTAAAATTAATTTTTTGATTAAAAATTGAAAATTACAAGAATATAATTTCATATTCATAAGAAAATCGGAGTAGAATGTTTCGACAGGATGATCGGAAAACGATATCCTTTGCTATCTCGGGTGTTTTTAAACATTGATCTTGCCTATGCCTATCAATGAAACGAATCGAAACGTGAACCTCTCGAGTTGAGCATGCTAAGGCTTGACTTCGAGAATGACTTTTTTCGAACTCACTTGAGCTCTAAATTTCTAATAAACCGAGGGTAAATGGTTCATGAACCAATAATATTTATATATTTTATTATAACATTAATTATGTATATTAAAATATATATGATTTTAATTATTTGAATTTTATATTCGAACTCGAACTTCAATTTAAACATCGAATCATAGATTTTTAGTTTTCAAACCGGGACTGAATTTTATATATTTCGAGTTGAATTCGAACCTTAAAAAACATTTAATTATATACTACATTGAATTCAAACCGGTTCTACTCAGTTCAATTGCCCGTTGTGCATGTTTAGCTTCTATAAGCTCTTAATCTACTGCATTAATTTTTTATAGCTTCTTTATTGGTAAACCAAATATATGTGGTTTGGTTATTTTGGCTTATTATTTTGTGATTGGACCATTAGCATCTAATCGTAGGATTAAGAAGGGTATTTATTAAGTCTTTTGGACCGCAATGTTATTACTATTGACATATAAATCCATTTTCTTACGCTTTACGGTGACAGTTACTCTTACCTATACATTGTGTAATTACAAAAAAACCCTTGATTTATATGGTATGTTATTAGTATTGTTGTATTTCAGGGGATCATTTGAAATGCTCTCTATGAGATATTTCTAGGAGTACAATATATTATGAGAAAATTGCTTAATTGACCATTATTGTTTAAAATAGTGTAAAGACGATACCTTAAAGTTTGTAAATTGTGTTAGAAGCCTCTGAAATTTCAAAACCGTTCAACAATAACCCTCGAATAAATAGTAGCGGTTTTATTATTTTTTCGTATAAGTGGTTTTGATAATTTATGCGTTATTTTTAAAATTTTCAAAGTTTGGAGACATAGTCATTACATCTTTTCAAGCTTAATGGGTCAAATACAAATTCTGGATACGTTTAAAATATTAACAAGTATAAGGGTCAAATATAAACGGTTTTGGAAGTTTGGGGGTCAACCATACAATTCTTAAACTTTGAGGGCATGATGATTACAATATTTAAAAGTTGGGAGACCAACGACGCACATTATATCAACTTCGGGGGTTTTATATGCAATTTACAAATTTTGGGGTACCGTCTTTACAATATTATAAAGTTTGGGGGTTAATTACAAACATCATTCAATATATTATATTATATTATATTAATGTCTTGTTTTGTTTATTGCAATCCACTAAAATTCGAACAAATAATTGGTATTTTCAATAACTTGTAAAAATTTAAAATTCAATAGATCTGAAAAATATTTTCAAATTATAAGAAAAGTAAATTATATTGAAAATATTAAATTATGTCAACTACTCATTTATCATTCATCTTATAAATTATAATATTATTATTTCGATAATGTGCGACATTATTCACAACACTTTCATCAAGTTAAAGTGATATTCGTCCACGTGCACACAAAATTCAATAGATTTAATAGTGTTCGAGTCATATGTCGATCTTTTTTGTCGAAGTTTGATATGCTTATTATAATTTTTTATCTAAAACGGTACATATCATCTCAAAACACATTCTGATGCTTCAATACCATGTAAAAATTCAAGGTTCAATTGATTGAAAAATGTCATTTTAGCTTAATTCATAAGTGAAATATATTACTTTTACAAGACCAAGTCAAATTAATTACTCGTTTATCACTCCACTTATAAAATAGAAGATTTCTATATGTAGAAACAATGTGAGATTGAATTCACAACATAACTATAATTTATAAAAAAATTAATTAAAAAAATAAACAAAGTCAATATAAAATACAAAATAAACAAAGAATTGAACTACATAAAAACATTTACTTATTTTTTAAATTTCTATATGAAAAACATTTAATTGCTGCTTTTGTGGCTTAAATACTAGCACACTTTTAATTATTTATTATTATTATTTAACAGACAACAATTTAATCTCTATGTTCTCTTGTGAACGTGCGCTTTACAGCACAGCAATGTTTTTTTGTAACAGATATTGAAAATAATTTCTCAAGTAGCCGTCACCTGTACTGCACCTCATCTCACTTATGCAGAACGCTTCACTTTCGCTCGCTGAAACCCGCTGCTTATCTCTCCCACGTTTTTGCCGTCGTTGTCCTTTTTTTCTGGTCTTCTCTAACTTGCATTATGAATTGCTTTATTTTATTGTTCGTGCGCTAATTTCTGGATGAAATGAGTTGATTCGTAGTCTGATTATTGATTTTTTGTCAGGATTATAGCGCATTGTACCTGGTGTAGGTTAATTAGAAGATGATCGGTTAATGTAGTGTTGATTTTTAGGGAAATTTTAGATCTAGGTTGCTAATTGACAATCAGCTGATTCTTGCTTGTTGTTTGTTTCTGAATTTTGTGTTGTCTGGCAGACTTGCTCTCGATTTGTTGTTTTTGAATTTCATGTGAAAATATATGTACCTTCATGGTGGCTTATTTTGGGGAATGAAGTTGCGCTCTTACTGATTTGTTCATCTTTAATGTGCTGTGTTACAATATCACATGTCTTTTACGTCTTCTAGTTTTGTTTTTAGAGGCTGAATCCTTCAATTAATTGGTGCTGAAATTGTTCCTAGGTTGTGAGTTTTTTGAGCTAATTCTCGTGTGAAGTACACACCAACCCTGTTTTGATGTGGCAGTAGTCACAGGTATGAGGACTAAGAGTGCAAAAGGCACTGTGGTTCATCTAGACTACATTATTCATATCCAGGAGATAAAGCCATGGCCTCCTTCTCAGTCACTTAGAGCACTTCGTACTGTTCTGATTCAGTGGGAGCATGGGGCTAAAACATCTGGATCTACCAGTCAAGTTGTACCTTCACTTGGGGTTGAGTCTGGTGTTAATGATGGAAGAATTGAGTTCAATGAATCGTTTATGCTTCCAGTGACTCTAATGCGCGAAAAATCTATTAAAGGCAGGAATAGGGAACATTTTGTGAAGAATTGCATGGAGTTGAATCTATATGAACCACGGCGAGACAAAACTGCAAAAGGTCAACTTCTTGGAACTGCTGTCCTGGACTTTGCTGACCATGGAATCATTAGAAAAGATCTAAACATTACTGTTCCCATTAACTGCAAGCGGGCGTATAGTAACACTGTGCAGCCTCTTCTGTATCTCACTCTGCGTCCTAATGATAGAAGTCGGACAAACTCGTCGAATAATTCGATGTTAAGAGAATCTTCAATTCAAGGGAATCATGGGGTAACTGCTTCTGACATGATGATTGAAGAATGTCTGGATGAAGCTGAGGGTGGCTCATTTACTACAGATGATGATGTTTCCTCACATTCATCACTTGCAGTTGGTTCTTCTGCAGCTGGCTCCAATGGCTGTTCTTCCCCTCAAACTAGATATGTAAAAATCTTTCCGTATTATCTTGATACTAAAATGACTACAGCCATAGATTTAAAATTATTACCATGTAAACTAATCCTTGAATTTTCTTGTCTGTGGGCATGCAGTTGCAGGATGAAGCAGTGGCAGCGAATTGCAGTGGTGAAGGAGTGGAAAATGTCAATGAGTTAGATAAACATGATTCAAAAACAGATGACGCAGATGCCACTAAATCAGATGTGTGTTCTGGAGTTTGTTCATCAAAAGCCTCTTCAATTGATGTGTCTTCCGATATTGCATGGATCTCGAAAAGAATCACATCACAAAGTGCGCTTTCTTTTCCAAAGGAAGACATAAGGAAAGAGCAGAATTCATGCACAACAACAAATGATTGTGATAGGCAAAATGTCGAGAGTACTGAGAACAATGAGAAAGGTGTGCCTACTGTTAGAGAATCCACCTCAGAGTACAGTGCTCTATCTATTAGTATTGATGATAAATATGAGAAAATTGCAGGAGGAATCAAAATGGAACAGGAAGAACAAAAACATGGTCCTGATGTGTTAGGTGATGTTTCTCAAGTTGATGAACAAGTGCAGTTGAAGTTGGAAATTAAGCTAGATTCTCCGAGCATTGAAAATCTTGCAGTACTGAAAAAGAATACAAATGTAGACAAATCAAGAAATGGGAAGTCGGTTCGATCGTCAATTGACTCTATCAAGAGTCATGGATCACCTCTAGAGAATTGTGTTTCCTCACCCGATACTGTACGGAGTTCCATAAACAGTAAGCTTAGGGATAGTAAATCTTTTGGGGATGATAAAGACATCAGAATCAAGCATTTGGAACATAGAATGAAGCTATTAGAGGCAGAGATGAGGGAAATGGCTGCAATTGAGGCTAGCATTTATTCTGTAGTTGCTGAACATGGAAGCTCAACAAATAAAGTCCATGCTCCAGCCAGACGCCTTTTGAGATTCTATTCTCACGTCAGTAATCAGTATCCAAAATCATCAAGGGCTTCTGCAGCCAGAAGTGTTGTGGCTGGATTAGTTTTGGTTGCAAAAGCATGCGGGAATGACGTTCCTAGGTATACTTATTTCTTCAATATCAGAGCAATATACATTTATCAAGGACTATGCTTGAAAAAAAACAGTAGTAATTTGACATTCACTTTACTTTACAGATTAACGTTTTGGCTGTCCAACTCCATAGTGCTGAGAGTGATAGTGAACATGTCTACCGGGGACAACCAATTGCTTAATTCTTTAGGATCTGGTACCCGAAAAACAGATGACGTAAAGACGAAGCAATCACCAACTCTTAAATGGGAATCCTTCCCTCGGAAAAGTGCAGGAGGTCGTATAACCGAAGATCTCTCTTGTGATTGGTCTAATCCCTCAACCTTTGCAGCTGCATTGGAAAAGCTTGAGGCATGGCTGTTTTCTAGAATTATTGAATCTCTTTGGTGGCAGGTAAATTACATTCTTTACTCTTATCTTTGTTCCTGCATGGAAAATGAGGCTGCATATAAGCATCTGTTTTCTCATTTCGACATCCAAAATCATATGAAGTTTCTGTTTATTGTTCTAGACTTTTACTCCGCATATGCAATCCGGTGCTGCCAGAGCCATCTCTAGAAGTATTGATTCAGACTCAAGAAAAACATTTGGAAAGAAGGCAGAGAAAATGGAAGAGCAACAACAGGTAAATTCTTCAGTTGAACTCTGGAAAAAAGCTTTCAGGGATACATGCGAAAGAATATGTCCTATTCGAGCCGAAGGACATGACTGTGGTTGTTTACCAGGGCTCCTAAAGCTGGTAAATCCTCAAACAATATGTTTTCGTACTGTGCTATTTACGATTGATCATAGAAATCGAACGTCTAACTTCAAATTGACTTATCAGATAATGGAGCAATTGATTTCTCGGCTTGATGTAGCAATGTTCAACGCCATCCTTCGAGAATCATCGAATGAAATTCCAACAGACCCGATCGCAGATCCCATCAGTGATGCTGAAGTTCTCCCTATCCCACCTGGTAAACCAAGCTTTGGTGCTGGTGCTCAACTGAAAAATGCTGTTAGTATTTACTTTTTGTTCCTTTTGAACTTACTTAAACTTCTCTATGACCAACATTCTCTATTACTCGACAGATCGGTAGCTGGTCGAGATTGCTCACAGATCTCTTCGACATCGACGGCACAGATTTTCCTAACAATGACAACCTCTCAGACTTCGGAGATGATGACGAGAGAACTTCGTGTACCGAATCTTCAAAATCATTTTATCTCCTTAATGCACTAAGTGATCTCATGATGCTCCCTAAAGACATGTTACTTAGCCAAACGATAAGACGGGAGGTTAAATCGATTCATAACCGATACACATTATTCATTTCTCATCAACATCTTGTTTGCTTTCTCAGATTTGTCCAGCATTTGCTCCACCATTGATTCGAAGGATTCTAACCTCCTTCGTTCCGGATGAGTTTTGCCCCGAACCTATTCCACGCGTTGTTTTCGAAGCCTTAAACTCTGAGGTTCGTATACTCTTCCCCCCTTTGCTTTTTACTTAACTTTTTCCTCAAAAATTGACTTGATTTCATAGGATGATGTTGAAGGAGATTCAATCATGAACATACCATGTACTGCATCACCAATACTATATCAAGCTCCATCAACTACTTCATTAAGCATCTTCGTAAAAACAGGAACGAATCATCCCGAGCTAACTCATACCGGTTCTTCACTACTTCGAAAGTCTCAAACAAGCGACGATGAGCTCGATGAACTTGATTCACCTCTTTTTACAGGCAATGATAATTCAATAAAGGTCAATAGTAAGACGAGACACGGCTTACTTCGCGAGGTATGGATGAACGAACACCCGATTACCACGGTAAATTACAAGTATCTTTAGCATCATGCTTTCTTTATATGCGTTAAACAAGAGCAATCTTTGCTTTATTTTTCCTTGTTTTCAAGCTAGGCAGTATAAAAATGTTTTACGTAAGTTTTCTCAGGTTGATAAAATCGTGATTTTTAGCGATAAAGTACTGTAAATTTGTTTTTGTTTTATTTGCATTAAAAAAACATGATTTGAATATCTTACTAGAGAACCAAACAAACTCAAAAACTTGTTAATCCTTGGGCTATTCCAAATCGAGTCTCAAAATAATATATGAGTGACGTTTGAAAGTGGTCCTGAACTTTAAAATAATGTAAAAATGGTACAATCAAAGTTTATAAATTGCATGCAAAGCTCTCGAAGTTGATATAATGTGTACCGTAGATATTTAGTTTTTTAAAGTTGTAAATAATATGTTTTAAAATTTAAAAATTGTAAATAATGACAATTTTTTCATTTCTTTGAAAAATTAAAAATAACATATAAATGGTTATAATTACTCATTAAAAAATGACGAAAAATCACTAATATTCATTCAAGATCATTTTTGAACGATTTTAATAATTCAGGAGCTTTTCATACAATTTCTAAATTTTGGAAATATTGTATTTACAGTATTTTAAATATTGAAGACTAGGGTACTAATTTTTTCAATAATATATAATTAATTGGATAGAATCATAAGGAGTCGAATCCATATCACAACAAATTTGGGATAATCCCTAATTTTAACGGCCCAATTAAAATTTCGGATCAAATTTGAACAAAAGTCCATTTCGTGTTATGTAGGCTGGAGTGTAAGGCTTGATACACTTACAGGCGTAGAGAATGCCCTAATTGTAACGAAGGTGAATTTGTTGAGCTACCAGTGAAACAGAAGAATCGGAGATGGAGATGGATATGTCAAGCGATTTCGATCGATTAGTCTTCTTCGAGCACGCTCGAAAATCTTCCGAAGCTATTTATGCTAAAAATCCTCTTGATGCTGATGTTAGTACTCCAACGCTTACTTCGTCAATCGCGATGGTTATTCTCTGTTTCGGTTTTTAACAATTGTTATATCATTTTCTGTTGCAGAATCTTACTAAATGGGGTGGCGTGCTGATCGAATTGTCGCAATTCCAGAACGGTTCTGATTCGAAAGCGATGATTGAAGGTAGAATTTTTCAGCTTTTCCTGATTGTGTAAAAACTTAATCATCCATTTCTATTTTAGTAATTTCTTTGGATTTATTATTATTATTTTCTCCTATATTGTTATTGTGGAAATTATGATATAACAATAATTGTTATATTATTTTCTCCTATATTATTTTCTTTGGATCGAATTCGAAAGCGATGATTGTTGGGTTGTTTCAGACGCCATGGATAAGCTTAATGAAGCTCTGGTTATTGAACCAACCAAGCATGATGCGCTATGGTGCCTTGGGAATGCATATACTTCTAGGGCATTTCTGACTCCTAATCTTGATGAAGCTAAGGGTGAGTTTGAAAATGCAGTTCAGTGCTACAAGCAAGCAGAAATACTGGTAAATCGTATTTATTTGAGGTTTCTATAATAAGTTCAGGTTACTGTAATTAGTCACCGTTATTTATATGCAGGATCCACAAAATGATTTGTATAAGAAATCCTTAGAAATTGTTGCCAAGGTAAACGAACATGTCTTTCTATATGTTGATAAACTTCCTAGTGTTAAGATTCAAATGTTATATCATTGTTTTTGGCTTCCATTTTTGCTGTTTTGTCTCTTTCTCAAAACTATTGTTTCTGGTTACCGGAAGAGCAGCAAAGTTCTTTTCGTCGATATGTAGGTTACTTACGTATTGAAATCTCTTATGGTGTTTATATTTAAGGCTCCTGAGGTACATGTAGAGATCCACAAGCATGGCTTAGGTCAACAAGCCATGGGTCAGGGCTCTTCTCAATCTACTACTTCTAAGGTAATTTTAATACTCTCAATTAGGGATGTTATTTGACTTGAATGATGCGATTTTGACTTGTTCGTGTTCGTTCATATTATAATTCGAACATAAAAACTTGTTCGAACATTGTTCATATTTCTAAACTTTTGTTCATGTTCGTTTTCGTCTTCATGTTCATTTGTGTTTAGATTTTTTTGTTTTGTATTCGAGTTAGAGAGCGTGTTCGTATTCATGTTCATTTGTTTTTGGATTTTTTTGTTTTGTGTTCGAGTTCGTATTCATGTTCATTTATGTTTGGATTTTTTTGTTTAGTATTCGAGTTCGTGTTCATATTCATGTTCATTTGTTTTTGGATTTTTTTGTTTTGTATTCGAGTTCATATTCATGTTCATTTGTGTTTGGATTTGTTTGTTTTGTGTTCGAATTCTAGTCGTATCATGCTCATTTGTGTCTCGATATGTTCGTTTTGTATTCGATTTCATGTTCAGATTTGTTTGTTCGTGTTCGTTAAGAAATAGTATAAATATACTCAAATTAGAACTAGAACGGTTGTTAACATGCTCGTGTTCGAACAATATTCATATTTTAATTTGAAGGAACAAATACGAAGACAAACGAATCAAACATTGTATATTCACGAAATATTCGTATTTTTGAGTGCCTTACTAGAAAGTAGGCATCACCATTACATGTATTGTGTAACCTTAGAAATGGTGTTTATTTATGTGTTGAACAGCAAAGTGAGAATAAGAAGAAGAAAAGCTCTGATTTCAAGTATGACGTTTGTGGATGGATAATTCTTGCTGTTGGTATATTTGTTTGGGTTGGCTTTGCAAAATCTAATCTTCCCCAATCTCCATCCTCATAGATAAGCCATAACCTCCAAAATCCTTCTTTCATTATGACTTTCAGATCTTTTCATTTATTCTAACTTTTTAAATATTGCATTTTATCCTTGTTGGACTTTTATAGTTTTGGTAAATTCAATTGTTTGTAATGATATATTGAGTTTGTTGAGGTTGGCGCGTCTGAAATTCAAGTGATTTGAACGTAATTTCCTAAAACGTGATTTTTTAAAACATAAGTCAAATTGCGGTGTGTTCATCCTTATTTTATGGGCTTGTTTGGTACGATGGTGAGAAAGTGCGGTGGGGTGTGGGGGAGGTGTGGTGTGAGAAATTATGGTGAGTTGATCGTATTTATTATAACATGATTTTTAAAACTGTTTTGTAAAAAACAGCGGTGTGATGAACGTGATTTTAATAAAAATACATATTTACCCTCAAGATAAGATAGTTTTATTCGAAAAGTTTGAGAACTAGAAATTGTGTCGTTATCAATAAATATAAAATTTTCATATTGGTTAATTTTTGTTTTTTTAACTTAAAAAAAATTAAAATAATAATACCGATATTGCCCAAAATTTGGCGGTGTACAGTGTGATATGAAGACATTGAATAATATTTTTTTATGGTTGGAAAAAAAACTAGCAAAACGGGATATTGGACGATTCCGGTCAGTATATCGCCGGTATAAAACATACGATAAATATGATAGAATGATAACATTAAGTGATGTGTATAACTAATAACGATATTTTAGTCTTTTACAAAATCGCATTGGGATGATAGCTGTTATTAGTAGCGGTGGCGAAAACGTAAAAAAACAAGGGTGAACGCACCATAATTTAACTTATGTTTTGTAAAATCACGTTTTAGGAAATTGCGTTGAACGCACTTTGGTTCTCACAACCATCCCAAACAAACCCTATGTGTTTTCGCCATCGCTGCTAATAACAGTTATCATTTCAACGTGATTTTGTAAAAGATTAAAATGCTCTTATTAACCATACATATCACTTAAAGTTTTCATTTTATCATATTTATCGTATGTTTTTATATCGATCGATAGCACTTGGTATCCCGTTTTACTATCGAATCCCCGGTTTTTTTTCCAACCCTAAAAAATAATAAAATATTATTCAATGTTTTCATACAAGACGGTATATCGTCAAATTTCGGTCAGTATCTATATTTTTTGATATCGGGCGTTAGGGTCAATATCCGGGTTTTTCAGGGTCCAACCCAAAAAAATTAATTAAACATTAATTTTTTAATAAAATAAATTAAAATAAAATTGGGTACCACCCGGTATACAAGTCATATCGCTCATATCAGTCTGGATAGATAGGGAATTTCGGACCGATATAAAAACATTGATATTATTATTTTAAATTTTTTTAAAGTTAAAAAAATGGTATCGATCGATATACCATAATCTTAACTAACATTTAAATTTAATATTTATGTCATTGCGACACAATTTCTCGTTCTCAGACTTTTCACATAAAATTATTTTATCTTGAGGGTAACTATGTATTTTTATTAAAATCATATCTATCACACAGTAGTTTTTTACAAAACAGTTTTTAAAATCATGTTAAAATAAATACATTCAACTCACCATAGTTTATCCCACTACACCTCAACGATACTCAACCACACTTTCCCACAACTGTATCAAACAAGCCCATTAGGTTTCTTTGGAATGAGATTGAAATTGCAGTATTCTATTATGAAATTGTCATTCCTTTTATACATAACACAAAATCAAAATAATGGTGTGTTTAATTTTATCGTTAAAAAATTTATTGTTGTTAAATTAACTATGGTACCTTACTTCTAATACTTAAAATATTAATATTTTTACATAAATTATAAATATACTATCATAATTTACGAAACTTCAACAAATTCACAATCTTATCTCTAATTTAACTATCATTCATTGCATCTTCCACAACTCATTGTTCCACATTTTTATAAGTCTATCCAAACAAACACATTTAGCTTCCAAATTATAAGATTTTGATAAATTTGATCTTATAAATTTACAATATTTTGACAAATCATATCTCTATAATCAATTATGTAATGAACATTAAATGTTAGAGATTTATTTTGATGACTAAGAATCCATGTTTTCATATAACGATGGTACTGAAAAAAAAATGAACACCAATATTTTGATCAATAATTGAGAACCCAAATTTTTCCAGATCCGATCCAAAAAATTCAAATAAAAATTTTGGTACCCACCATACCAATCTAGAGTTCTAGAGCAATATGAAAAAATTGCATACAATGAGTATGTTTGGAATAACGTTTGGCAAATAGCGATGATGTGAGATGATTGTAGTGTGTTGTGAGGTGAACTGATCATGATTTAAAAAAACTGTTTTTTGAAACAGCAGTGCAGTGATCGTGATGTTATAAAATGATTTTTTTGCTCTTATTTTTAAATAATTGTTTATAACTTAAAAATTATATTTCATATTCTTGTATGATAAATTCGTTATTTCAAAACTATATTTTTAAATTATTATATATATTTTATAGTTTAATAGAATATAAAAAGTTATTTATAAAAATTATTTTTTTTAAAAAATAAACTATAATTTATCAAAGATAAAATTGATATTTAGCAGATGCGTTCTGGTAGCTGTTGGGTTAACCCAGTTGTAAATTCACCGCTGTTTTATGCGATCATACGAACACAGTTATTAATGATGTTTGATTAAAATAGAATACAACTACAGTACATTCACCGCATCGGACAGTGGACTAGGTTTCCAAACATTAAGGATAAGTTTCAAGATCACAATGGATATAATTAATTGCAGGTAAATAAACATAGAACCTGTTTACGATAAAATGAGTTTATACCAAACTGTTTTTTGAAATAGTAATGCAGTGATCGTGATGTCATAAAATGATTTTTTTGCTCTTATTTTTGAATAATTATTTATAACTTAAAAATTATATTTCATATTCTTTTATGATAAATTTGTTATTTCAAAACTATATTTTTAAATTATTATATATATTTTATAGTTTGATAGAATATAAAAAATAATTTATAAAAATTATTTTTTTAAAAAAATAAATTATAATTTATCAAAAATAAAATTGACATTTAGCATGTACGTTTCAGTAGCCGTTGGGTTAACCCAACTGTGAATTCACCGCTGTTTTCTACGATCATACGAACACAATTATTAATGATATTTGGTTAAAATAGAATACAAAATGGATATAATTAATTGCAGGTAAATAAACATAGAACCTGTTTACGATACAAAATCAGAGCAGGTTACATTCAACAGCAAAATCCAAAAGACAATTTATCTAATTCAGAAATCTTCATCCAATTTAAACACGTGTGAATCTCCATTACCATCAAGACTTGACATAACTGAAGCTTTTTGATACTCACCAACTCTCTTCTCAAAGAAATTTGTCTTCCCTTGTAAGCTTATCAATTCCATCCAATCAAATGGATTCTGTGAATTGTAAAGCTTTTTATACCCTAAACTTATCAACAATCTATCTGCAACAAATTCTATGTATTCACTCATCAAATCTCCGTTCATCCCCACAAGCCCACACGGCAGCGCGTCGCATACAAACTCCCGTTCAATCTTAACTGCATCGCTTACAAGCTTATGAACTTTCTCTTCAGTAAGCTTTGATCTTAACAGAGTGTAGAGTAAGCAAGCGAAATCACAATGTAAGCCTTCGTCGCGAGAGATTAGTTCATTTGAGAAGGTGAGACCAGGCATTAAGCCTCTCTTTTTTAACCAGAATATAGCACAGAAGCTACCGGAGAAGAATATACCTTCAACGCAGGCGAATGCTACAAGNAAAATCCTCTCCTCTATGAGGCCTCCTTTTTTTAATTCTTATTGCTCCTTCTGCTGCAGCTTGTGCTAATTTAGCTTGAAGTTGAGCAATTCTTTTATGCCTTTCAGAAGCAGGAAGCAAATCTAATTCTTTAGGCTTTTCATCTTCAACTTCACTGAATATAATCTCTTGTTCATTTTCACCCGAGTTACTCGTCTCTTGTTTCGTATTTTCGGGTAAAAATACCTCTTCAAAAGAAGCTCTTCCCTCTTCAGAAAAACTAAGTGTCACTGGAACAACAATAGGGAATAACAAAAGAACAAATAAAATCACTGTAAATATTAAAACAACTGTGTGACTCAAATCAACTAGATCTTCAATAAGCATAACTCCCAATAGATAAAAGCCTAAGAGAACACATAAGCTGTAAATAATCGAGGCACAAAGATTATCCGTTGATCTTATTTGTTTATGACCTCCAACTGGTCTGATTAAGAACATTAGAGAAATAACAATAATCGTAGGTCCAACCGCAACCATAAGTATAAGTGAAGCGGGATCTGGAGAACTAATGAGGGCGTAAATTTGTGTTAAAATAGCTCCACTTAATCCGGCAAATCCTTTGAGTACACCTACAACGGGGCCTCGGCTTTTCGGAAAGTTTTGTACACAAGATACTAATGAAGCTGTATTGAAGTATGTTTCACCATTTGTGCCCACAAATATAAGAATGCACATCTGCATTTTGTAGGATAAAATAGCACAAGTTAATATCGATCTTTATGTGCAAGTTTATGAACAATTAGAGATTCGAAACAAATAGCATTTCTCTATAAGATCGTAAAAAAATCAGGGAATCTTAAATCTCGAGAAAAAGAGCTCTATAAAGATGAACAATTAGAGATTCAATCCAATTTTATACTAAAAGGCATTAACTCTATGAATAGCATACAAATCTACTCAAGGCTCGAGAAATCGAATGAATACTCACATCAAATAATTGCAGAACAAGAGCTCTATAAAGATGAACATTTAGAGATTCAATCCAATTTTATACTAAAAGGCATTAACTCTATAAAGAGGATACAAATCTACTCAAGGCTTGAGAAATTGGATGAAAACTCACAGCCCATAATGGAAGAACAGGAGCTCTACCGGTGACTATAAGCCAAACCCAGCCATAACCAATGAAATTTTGTATAGAACCAACAAGCAAAGCACCCCATAAGGGTAAAATTTCAGATAAGCTTCCAGCCAAGAACCCAACACTATCACCTAAATCCTTTGCAACCCCTAATCTCGCAATCTCCCTTTGGTTATACTTCAAAGAACTCTTGATCGTGGGCGAGAGACTTCCATATAAATATCCAATCCCACCGCAAGATTGTATCCATATTGCAGCAACGAAAACTAACCATCTGTTCTTCAAGAATGAAGATAATCTATCGGTTAAACACTGCATCTCCGATTATAGATCTTCACAATAGACAAGGCGTGAGGAATGAATATTAATTTCAGGGTAAATCAAAGCAAAGTTTGAGTAGATTGTAGTGAGTCATTGACATGGTAATTGTTTAATCGATAACGATGGACAACACAGCAAAACAGAAACAGACAGATCGTTCTCTTCCATCTGGGTTAAGGTAATAAATGTATAAGAATCTGTAAAAATACACTGAATCACCATTCGGACAAGGATGAATTTGGGTATATTTTGTTTCAATTCATCTACCATTTATGATACGAAACCAGAGATTCCCACAGATACGTAGATTGATTGATTGGGTGAGGATGGCACACCAAACAAAGAAAGGAGACACGCATGTCTATGGGGCGGGCTACCATTCCCAGCTTGGGAATCCCAAGACAGCACCTCACGGAACGCTGTTCGGTTATAATGTTAGAGAAATATCAAAATCACTTTAATTTAATTTCAGTTATTTTATTGGTATGTTAATTATTAAGAAATATTAATTATCTTATTTAAAAAATTAAAAAGGGCGGAAGATAGTTTTGATCCCTAAAGTTTGAAATTTTTGGCAATTTTGGTCCCCAAACTTTCCAATTTTGGCAAAACCAGCCCCAAAGTTTCATGTACGTAAAACCGGTCCCCAAAGTTTGCGAATTTTGGCAAAACCAGTCCCCAAAGTTATATGCGTGTGGCATAATTGGTCTCCAAAGTTGTAATTTGTGGCAAATTAGGTCCCCGGACGAAAATTAATTTTGGGGTTGGTTTTGCCAAAATTCGCAAACTTTGGGGACGTATTTTGCGAAAATACGCAACTTTGGGGACCAAAATTGCCAAATCATCAAAACTTTGGGGACTGTTTTTGCCACTCGAAACTTTGGGGACCAAAATTGTCAAATTATCCAAACTTTGAGGACCCAAGTCGTCATTTTCTCAATTTAAAAATGATTATTTTATTTTTGTGGATTTGGTAATTTAATCCCAATATTTCATAATTACGACAATTTCGATATTCAAATTATATTTTTTGGGTAAATTTGTCTAATATATTTGACAAAATCAATTTTTAAATATGACAAATTTGTTTTTAAATTTTGACAATACAATTTCCAAATTTTGCAATTTTCATAGAATTGATTGTCAAAATAACAAAAGTCACTAATGTGATCGATTAATCATATTCAAGATTAATGGCTAATTTTGTCAATGAATATTAATTTATAATTATTTTTGGAAAAATAGAAACGCAATACGAATTTATTCTTTTATTCGAAAATTCAAACCCCTAACCATACTCTTGATTTTTAGGATATCGATTCTTATATTAGATTTTTCCGAATATTCTTTTCATAAACCAACGATTATTCTTCCAAAATTATCAATATCAAAATATTAATGTAATTTTAAAAAGTTGAACTTAACGCTATTAAAATAACCCTTATTGGCATATGCTAGATGAGTCGATAAGATTGTAAGAGTCATAATTTAGATTCGGTTAATAAAATAATATTAAACAAAAATAAAATTAAAATAAATATTAAAATTTGTTGAAAGCTCTATAAACTTCAATTTTTTTCTCATTTTATTTTACAAAAAAATTTAACTTCATTAAAAATAAATGTTGTGAAATCACATAAATCAAACAAATTTGAATTTGAATGTATTTTTAAAATCACTGTCTATATACAAGACATTATTTATTATAAGTGGAAATTTATTAATAAATGAAAGTGGCTTAAATAATATATGGAGCGTCAATGCCGGCTCATCCCCATCAATCATTAATTACTAATTAAATGACCAATAAAACAACAATATTTAGAATTATTAAATGAGTGGAGTTTCTAGTTGACCCCAAGTTTGAAATAGTGTAAAGACCATACCCCTAAAGTTTGTAAATTACATGAGATACCATCGAAATTGATATAATGCGTACCGTTGACCCCTTAAGTTTTAAAATTTGTAAACACCATGCACTTAATGTTTTTTAATTGCGTCATTGACCCCTAATGTTTGAATATCGTTTATATTTAACCCTCACGTCCGTTATTGTTTTTATTTCGTTGCGTGATTGATCCTCGATCTTTACCCATGTTACAATTGACCCCTATTGTTTGGTAATGTGATTTTAAGCCCCTGAAGATTATAAATACTTCAAAATTGACCCTCATGTCACATCTTTTTGTATTTGTAATATTAAATAATGTGATGTGAGGTCTGAATTTACACAATTAATTTCATGCTAAATCATTGTTTTTTAGAAGCAAACATCACAAAAATGTTTTGACTTCATATTCTTTTAAATTTACAATTTTGAATGTAGTTGAATGAACCAATTTTTTGAAACAAGATATGTAGTTAAATGCACATGATTATTTACTAGTTGGGAAAGCACATAAGGAAAAAGAGTTTCAAAAATATTCAGACAAATGTGCTATCGTTAATACATATCTCGTATAAAGTTGCAAAACGTTTAGATACCCATGTTTATGATATTTCTTTGAAGGATATTTCTTACATCTGATTTGTAGTCGATCAATGTCGTTCTTTGTATGTTGGTTGATCGGATATTTGATTTTATAATTTGTGTGTTATTTTTTCCAGATCGATAACGGCACATGATTATTTACTATATGAGAAAGCTTATAAGAAGAAGAGTTTCAAAAGTATTTAAGAAAACGTGCTATCGTTAATACATATCTCCCATAAAGTTTCAAAACGTAAACAAAGTTTCAATGCTTGACGGCAATCCCCATCTCCTCCGCAAAGTCGGATACATTTCTTTGAGTGAACCATGAGTCAGTCATCTGTGTTTAAATGGAATGCGCAATCTCATTAAATTATGTACATGCTATTGCAATATATAATACTAAATTTCTTACGAAAGCGGGGTAAACTACTTACGAAAAAAGTAGATTAATTAGATCTTCATCAGATCCTTCAATGAAACAGGATGCAAACTCCAACCGCAGACAATTTTCTGAAAAATAGAAGGTTAGCTATGAAATGGTACTGATATTGCCCGGGGTTATTTATGTAATTATGATACCCTGGGACTCGTCTAACGTGGCTAAAGGGTATTTTTGATTTTCTATTATATTTATTGAGCGATGTGATTTCGGGGGAAATCTCGTAATTTGGGCATCCCGGGCGTACGTATGAGGATTCTGATGGTGTTTTAAGCTGTTTTGGATGATTTCGGTCGGAAATGATGCTAGGGTATTTTCGTAATTTGGCACTCGGAAAGTTCGTTGGCGACCTAAGGCGATATTTTTGGCTATCTCCTAAGAATTTGGAGACAATGAATTGGTAAAGAATATTCCCGGATATTTTCTCGACATTACGTGCTACTAGTGTTCGACCGGGGTGCATTCTCGAAGTTCCGGGGTGTTGTGATACTTATTCCGGATTAATTGGATATTTTCTAAGTAAGTTGGGCTAATTTGACTAAGATTGGGCTTTTGGACTTTAAGTTGACTTATTGGGTCGAGTTTTTCTATAAATACAAGACCCCAGGCCCCAAAAAAGAGTTCAGACTCTTTGCACGATTCCCAAAGCTTCCGTTTTCGCGAGATAATGCCCCAGTCGCAACTTTTTGGCAAAAAGTCACGAGAGCCCTTGTTAAAGCCCTTACTCGCGACATTGTGCAAGTAGCCACGACTTTCAGCCAAAAAGTCGCGACATTGTGCATGTAGTCACGACATTGTGTCAAAATGTCGCGACTAGCACCCCCATCCGCGAGATTTTGTATTGATTCGCGACATTTCGTATGTACTGGCGAGATTTTGTCAAAAACTCGCGACTAGCTTTGTCCACGGCGCGACGGAGTGGATTCGATCGTTTTTCGTACCGTTTTCATTCGGATTATCATCATCTCATTATTGTACTTGTATCATTTGATTATTATAGTGAAAACCAAGGTAGAACTATGCTCTCTTGAGGACGTAAGCTCACGCATTGTGGGCCCAACCTCGTATATCGCTCGTGTTCCCACAACAATTAAATTCCGAGTAATTAAAAAATTGACTGATCTAAGAATAAACGCTCTAAAATATTTTTAGACGAGATCAGTTTGACACCATCCGTGGGGACCCGAGACTTAATCCCATTGAGAGCTCTTCTGCTGAGCTTGGAGCTTGTTATGTATTGTGAGGATACGGGATTCCTAACATGAGAGTGATATAGATGAAGAAAGTGTATCGGATTGCAACCCTTATGTAGTAGAAGACGAAAGGAATGATATTTTACCGAGGACTCAATCAGTGCCACAGGAAGAGTCTTCAGTAGTGGGAATCTAACCAACCTCTGGAGCGGGATTTCATCCGGGGGGATCTATTTATGAGTGCATTGAAAGATTATCATATTGCATGAATATGTGCCGAAGACATACCAAAGGGATGCAGGGTACCAAAAATAAAAAAAATAAAAAAAAAATTTTGGCACTACCAAAATTTCACGGGAGGCTCCATTTTATGTATACAATCACACGGTGATATGATAGTGTGATATTTTTCGGGTCAGATTTCGATGACATTCACTATTTCATTTCGATCTATTAATCGAAAATGATCCATATTTCGAATGATCGAAAGGATCATATTATGTAGCAGAGATATGTAAGAGGTCAATATGGACCTCGGTTGCAAAGAAGATGAGTATATGGCGAACATACCCGAGCTATTTTATGTTCACTGTATCGAATTTGCATATCCATGTCACTATTCAATGACATGACCATGTACTTTTGCCGGTTCTTTGGAAGACTTTGTTATCCGATAATTCAATTGGTTTCCGACCTTTTCTACCATTTCATATCGGGATTCAAGTATGAGTTATATTCGGCATGGCATAACGACCCTTCGGAGAGGTCGTATGTTTTTCTAACTAGTTTTGTGGCAATTGTGAGTATTGCATGGAGTGGCGGTTGATTGGCCCTCGCGAGAAATGTGAACCTCACTTGAAAAATGAGTTGATGCATAGTTGCATTGGGGGAATTTGGCTACGTGTTGTTTAATTGTATATGTGTGCACAGAATGGTAGGTAAGCATGATAGCCGTTAAAAGTTGGAGGTGCCAGGTCAACGCGAGTTACTCATTACAAGGAAAGATAAGAGATTACATGTGTACAAGCGCATCGTTGTGTGGAAGTGTTCAATGCTATGCGAGGGCATTCATGGTTTCCAAAGAAATGATAAGTTGAATATGTGATTGTGTCATCTTACTACATCATCATTGTCTTACCGATCAATAGCGATACTATGACCTTACGTCCGATCCAAGGTCATCCATTGTATCCGATTTATGAATTTTTTAAGAATTATGACAAGTTTTATACTACGTTTCGACAGTGATAATGTAAGAAGTAAGGTTCGTAGTAAAATAAGAGGTTATGGAGGATACGAGAAGAGTTGATCGTTGCAATATTTGGAGGATCCACCGTAGAATATGGAAGAGCTTGGCCTAACGAGTACACCGTATATTCAGCAAATGAAAGAACATATACTTATGAGTCACTTGACATTGTTGCAATTCGTGTGATCGATCGAGTGTATCGCTGCCGAAGTTCAACACGCAAATCATGTTGGTATTCAATTGCAAGTGTATTTATTCAGTTCTAGTATATTTCTCGCCATGGTTTAACACAAGAGAGAAGGATCCTTATTATAAGAACCAACAACGGGGACTCATAAGTTCCAAGTATTTTATCCTTTTTTCATCACAGTTTCGGACATGCTAATGTGGGTGTCGAAAATCGGTGTCCGATGTTAATTGGTTTTGAAGCACGATTAGTTTGATGAGCTGGGTAGTATGGTGGAAGGAATGCCAGAGATCGAGGTCGAGGGAGTTGACTTGAATATTCAACCTGAGAACACACAGCCACTCTCCCTAATAACTATTTAACATGACCTGAAGAAAGACGGCATGAGTATGGAGGAGCTTACTAAATATGTACTCAGTTTGTTCGGGATTCTAGATCAGCGTCAATGAGATAAATTAATGATGTGTGTTTTTTCTAGTTTTGAGTTATCAACGGAGTTTTCTGGTTATCCATTCATGAAGAATCTATACAGCTATCGTGCATGTTCTATACGTTATATCGGTTACTTTGGTGGTTTAAGGTTCAAGGTTAAGAGACCAAAGAAGTTTATGGCAACTTGGTGAGTTATTTGGCGTTCAAGAAATTGTACATATACAAGAATATGGAATTTAATATCTTAATATTCAAATTGAGGAGTTGAAGAGCACGTCGAGAAATTATTATTGCAAAGCAAGAAGTTAGTATGCACGACAAAGCATTGGTGAATGAACAAATATTTATCGTGATAGAAGGAGAAACTCCATATATGGGTAGTGAAGAAGTGCATCAAACGACAATATAGTCATCAACGAATAATTAAGGAACGCTTGAAGTTGTCGTGGGATCACATAATGGATCTCTAGTGCTGAGCTGTGTTATTTAAAGATCTGTGAGCTGTATATTTATGTGGCGACATGCGTATTCATTAATCAAGGCTTCCTAAATGGTTATACGAATTGTACGGGTCTTTTATCTATCATTCAAGAATATTCGAGCATTTCATGAAGTAATCGGATTATCGCGGTTTCCTTGTTGTTTCAAAAATTAAGAGGGTCTTGATCGATAAGTATTCTCCATTCGGATCATGTGGGTCTGTTTTAATGAAAGCCCCCAGGATTATAGTTGAGGATTTGGAATTCAAGAAATTTGCTAAACTTGAATGGATGACATTAAATCTCAACCCGATGATCAAATTATTGATAGCAATGAGCATAACATGAAGGGGGCAGCATCTAATTATCTTTCTTAATCATCCGAAATGGTATTCGTTCGGATTATTCTTAATCTATCTTGAAAGTTTCGTCTGTTCGATTTACTTCGCTATCCATAATGGTTTTCGTCCGGAACATTATTCATGAGGACTTCCAGCAATTGGTTATTAGTCGTAGCATCACCATATCTGTCATTGGCGATTAATTGATCTTTCCAAATACCTTTATGCATCTATCAACGTTACCTTTTTGTGTCGTTTAATGAGATCCCAAGAATTATGGTTGTTGGGTTTTCAGAAGTATCAACCGTTATCAAACTATGCCTATTGGAGTTCACAAAAGAGATGTCAAATTTGTGTTATTTTATTGATCGTCCAGAATGGTATTCGTCCGGAAATATATATGATTATCAATCCCGTGACATTATCAAGACGGCATGTATCTTGACCATATGTGCATCCTAGCAAACATCTTGGCATTAATTAATAAGCAACGTATTGAGTTAGTCTGGTTTAACAACAGTTTTGTTGCTTTTGAACGATTTGTTATTCTTCCCGTCACATTGGGATATTAGGAAATATCAAGGTTTTTATTAACGAAATTCGTAGTGATAGATCTTCCTATACTCTTTTACAATTTTGCCCTTGGAAGAAGTGCTTTAAATCTAATCGGAGTTATTATTAGGAAATATTGGGATATTAGGAAATATCCCTACTCCACTTTGATCACTATATTATTATGTTCCGAAGTAGAAGGAAAATCATGTGTCGACAAGATATGTTCCTAGTGTTATGTTCCGAAGCGATACGATGGCGTCACGAGGTATTCTAAATGAAAGATCGAATATATTAACATGATATGGTTTTGTTCTAGAAGAAAAAGAGAAAATGGTATAAACATGGAACATCTAGTATTGGAGAATTTTATGATGCAATTAAATTCCTCGAAAGAAGTGGATATTCTCCCGTGAAAATGATAAAATAGTTATTGAAGATGTGGAAATCCTATTGCAAGCAAGGGCTCTATGAAATACACATAATCGGTCGCAGCCCTATTTATGGCTCCAAAGTCGAACGATGACTACAGAGTTTATGTTGTTTTCACTTAGTTGAGAGAAGCATGGTCGGAGGACCCATATCTATCGTCGACATTGACATATTGTTTAAGTTTGTCGGCTTGAAGTTTTTCAATTATGCCTTTTGGTTCGAAGAAACCAGATGCCACGTACTAACGATCGATTAAATCAATATGTGGGGAGAAGAATGTGTGGAAGTCAATAATGATGGTATACATATAAAAACCGGTATGCAAATAATCACGTCCAATATTTCAACGAATGATTGAGTATACTGAGAAAGTATTCAATGAGGTGGAATCCTTCTAGATGTGAGTTGTTGGTGAAAGACGGAAATTTTTCTTGCTCTATGATGATATTTGTAAGAGAAATATAAATTGATNTTTCTGGAAATCTTCAGATTTCCGGTGAGCAGCACGCTCTTAAGTTCAGTCAGGTATTATACCTAATCTCTAAATTTTTGGCGTTCAATTATAATTTCGGCTTGTTATCGATTTCGTATTGGATACTTTTTGTCTTGTGACGCTCTTTCGTTGCAGCGATTAGGTTTGTCCTTTGTGATTAGATGTTTCTTTGTCTGTTTTCTTTTATCAGAATGTAATTGCTGCCGATACTGTGCCAATACTTGCTAAACTGGCCAATTTTATCAATTTTTCGACCTGGAATAGGAGAATTCTAATTACGCAGCTTAGGGTTTGATTGATATTTATCCCCAATTGGATTTGGAGTTGATTGAAATGAGAAAACTGTATTTTTTCACTGGTTATCTATAGCAATCAATATGACAGCAAATGGGCTTTAGATTTGTTATTTGGAAGTGATCTGTCTAGACACACACTGCAAATGAACACCCATACACTTCTTTCTTTTGAAATGACTTTATGCAAATGAAATGCAGATTTATTGTCTTCCAGTGCTTGAATTTGCATATATTTCCTCATCTCACCCATACCATGTTATGTTTTTTGGGATGCCTTGTGCCGTATATATTAGTTGTCACATATTGCATAGTGTTGAAATTTTAGAGTCTAGCCTAAATATGATGGATATGACGTCTTGTACGGTGTGATTTCCTCCTCTTATAGACTATTTTCATGTAAACTCCCGTCATAATATCGGTCAAACTCTATAATTTCAACATGATGTCAAAGCCAATCTGGTCAAAATTTGATCATCAATACCGGGAAAGTCTGGTTCATTTCAATTCACAAGTCCAAATTTGTAAGGTATTTGGACTTTAAGTGTGAAATATCAAATTGTCCTACATTGGATTTGAGATGAAATTTGAATTGCTTTATTAGAAGGATTGTGGACCATAGTAAATGACTTATTCAAGTCTGTTGCGGTGCGGTCTCCTCCCCTTGTACATCATATCCGTGCACACTCCCGTCATAATATCAACACATAGCAATCTTGCATTTTGAACACATTTAGGCTTGTTTTCTCTTTATCTTCTCTTTGCTAGATTCTGAAAGCTGTCATCTTTGCATCATTAAACACTTGTGCCATACTACACAAAGCTGATTTTGGTAATTTTGCATGCTACTATGTTTGAAACTCTGCCTATTTATTAACAATGTGATAAAAAGTATTGTCATTTAAACTCTTATGTTATTTTTTATTCAGATGTTCCATTTGATGCCAACTCCTCAAGGAAGTTTCTGCGTGTTTAACGATATTTTTCGCTTAAATTATGGTTGATGTTCAGGATTCCAATCAGCTTCCAAGTCATGAATATATTATTCTCGTATCCTGGATTTATATTCATCTTCTGCTTATAGACTTTTTTCTTGTTGAGATTCGATCAAACTTTGCGTAAACTCTGTCAACTGTTTATGGAATGTTGGTTTTGAAACTATGTGTTGCTTGTCGCTTGAATGAATTTATTGGGATTGTTCTTATGCTTCTATGTTAAGAACATTTAAAGCTTCTTTGCTCAACCTTTGGTTTGAGGAATAATTGCCTACAGCTATCATATTTGTTTATGGTGTTCTCTATTACATTTTATCTCTATTGCAATTAGTGTGTGTTCTGCATAAATTATATAATGTATAATCAGAATTTATAATTAGAATGCAGAATCAAAATGTATAATTAGAATCTGCGTAGTGTTCTGTGTAAACATATAATGAATTATAAAATGTAAAAGTGTTCTGCAAAAATATTGTAATTGAAATGTAGAATTTTAATTGAGTTACATTGTACAAAATAATTATATTTCTTTCTTATAAATTTGAAATTATAATTCTATAATAATAATATTTTTAATTACAAAATAAATTAATAATATTTTTTTATTTAAAAATCATATAATAAAAAGAAAACAAAAATATTGAATAAGATATTGTCGAATAAGAAACTCAACAAGTGATAATATAAATACCAAATTTTAGAAAAAAAGAATTCATTATGATACAAACGATGAAAATTTGATTCGGAAAAAAATATATATATATGAAAAATATAGTTAACAATGTATGACGGTGCATCAAAATTTGTAAATTGCATAAAAGTCTCGAAATTGATATAATGTGTGATTTTGGCTTCCATGTTTCAAAATTGCCTCGTTGATCCCCGAACTTCCAAAAACGTTTATATTGAATCATAATATTCGTTAATTTTTTTAACGTCTCAATAGTTTATATTGATCAATTAATCTTGAAAAAAAATGAAATGACAATGTTTCTAAACTTTGAAAATTTTAAAAATAATGCATAAATACTATTTACTCGAGAGTCATTTTTAAACGGTTTTGAAACTTCAAGTGGTTCTCATGCAAATTACAAACTTTTGGGACATCGCTTTTACATTATCTTAAACATTGGGGGCCAATGTCATAATTTTCTCGTAAAAAATAATGAGTAGAATGCATAATGGATTTTCATAATCAAGTCCGAATATGATTATACATTATAGTTAAAAAACCAGAATGCATTATGATTATAATTCATAATTAGAATTTAAAATGGATACTGTTCTGTTTCAAAAAACAGATTATGCATTCTATAATGCATAATCTGTTTTCATAATTTGTGCAGAACACAGCCTTAGTGTATGTTCTAATTCAATTGTCAGAATGCATTGTCATTCTTAAAATGCATTTTGGATTCGTTTACATAACATCCAAGCTTTTTCATTCTCATTTGACATTACATTTTCAAAACGCGTTATGTTTTTTACTCTTTAACGCAAAATGATCCTTCCACTCATTTTGAATTGTTGAAATGTATTCTAATAATTTTCTGACCAAACTATCATCCCCCAATGTGAAGAATGTTCTTACCAATGTTTGTATACCGGACGGTATACCGTTACGTCAAATTTCGGGTTGTAACGGTATTTTTTTGGTACCGCCCGGTACCGAGTATTATGGTCAATTTTCGGGTCCGATCCTAAAAAATAAATAAAATTTGGTACCGGTCCGATATAGAATTAAATAAATATTCTTTTCTATAATTAGAATGACAAAATAGTATTTTAGTATTCATAATGTATTCTCATAAACATTTTTTACATAACATAATTCTTAATTAATTATTCATTCTTTACCATGCAGAACACTTAAACATATTTACATTATATAAATACATTCTGACAATCAATTCTAAAAACACATTTACATTATCATAATACATACCGAACACACCTTTAGAGTAGGTTCTCCATAATGTATTTGTAAAATTGATTACATCGCGTATTATAAGAATGATTATGTGTTTGTAAAATTAATTACAAGTTTTGCACGTATTATGAGAGTGATAATGTGTGTTTAAGATTGATTATAGGTAATGCACGCATTATAAGAATCATAAGATGTTTGTAAAATTTATTAGGGATTCTCCACGTATTTTGAGAATGAAAATGTGTTTCTAAAATTGATTATGAATTCTCCACGTATTTTGAGAATGATAATGTGTTTGTAAAATTGATTACGAGTTTTGCACATATTATGAAATGATGATGTGTTTCCATTATGAGAATGATAATGTGTCTAAAATTGATTAGGGGTTTTGCACTCTATGGCATGGGCTCTTCAATTTTTCACATTTACCCGTGTCGGATCGAGTCGAACTCTTTGAATCGCTGCGACACTTAACACAATACGACATCGTTTTGATTTCTTCCATAATTCGATTTTTTCTTTATCGGAAACGTATCTTTATGCGCTTTCACAGCTTTCTTTTATTGTCGATCTACTTGTGAATTATTTGTGTAAGCGATGATAGACTGAAAAGTGATTGTTTTTGGGGAGATGGTAGAATCGATCAGCGATATTCATTTTTTATAAGTTAAATTTTCTTATATAATAAATTGATAAATATTTATAGTTTTGAACTTGGAGTTGATAAATTGATAAATATTTATAAAATTTTCAACAAATTAGAACAATTATTTTTTTAATTTGCTTTTATTTAATATTATTTTATTTAATAATTCAAACCGAGTCGAAAATCCGACTCTTATACTATTACCGAGTCGCACCGAATTGGTCAGGCGAGTCGGTGTGACATAGGTTTTGCATGTATTATGAGAATGAAAATGTATTTGCAAAATTGATTACATTTGAGTAATCAAAATGTGAATGGCGTTTGTAGTATAAATAAGGAATTTCATAAATAAAAATATTTTGTAAAAAATGATATTGAAAATATAGCTTATCTATTAAAATACATTTGTATCATCTTGAAATATAAGAGTTTATCATAATCTTGGGATAAATATAAAAGATTTATGAGAATATAAACATGGTTTTATTTTTTGCATTATGCTTAGAACTATAATGCATTAACACAACTATAATGCATTATAATAACATGAACAAAACATTATTTTATGCAAAAATGAAGTGTTATTTATAAGTGGAACGAAGTCGAAGCTAGACATAAACATGAATATTAAGAACAATGAGAAAGAGAACAAGTAGCAGACCAAAGACTACCGTGTGGAGAATCATAGCCACAACACTCGTCTTCATGTTAAGGAAATCGACGGGCTTATCCTTCGCCGGAATTTGAAGAACGAATCCCGGGCAAAGGAATAAGAAAAGTGCTGTCGAGATCATCAAACCGGCGTAGTCATTCATTGCAAATGAAGCTTCCTTTTGGTGTATGGTTTACACCATTGAAGGAATATAAAGAAAGAATGGGTGAGGGAGAATCTCATCCTAAAGTCTCATAGAAGAAGAATATTGTGCTTTTGCGTTTTATCGTTTATTATTATTGTCACAAACCGCTTCTCTCAGTTCACGATCTACTTCCAGTTAGTACGATTGTCCTCTTTGAATCAATATGATCCATAGAGCTCGCAATTATATTATCACAATTTTACTTTTTTCCTAGAATTATTTAGATTCCACTTTCCAGTGGGTCATACTTTACATGACTTTCAATTAGTACCATTCATAGTCTACTTGTAATTATTACAATTATACGCTTTGGATCAATATGATATATAAGCTCACAATTATGTTCTTGCGTTTTACCTATTCCGTAATATTCAATAGCTTCCAATGGGTCGCCCTTCTCAGAACTTTCACACGGCTAGCACGCTTAATTTTCCGATTTCTATTAAATCCAGAAAACTCTTGTTAAGGAAATTAAGAATACTTTGTATAAGTTTCTTACAAATAAAAAAATACATTTCAAATAAAATGTTAATAAGTTTCTTACAAATATACTTTGAACTATTTTTTTTGCTACATGCAAATTTGATTCTCATAGTTTTATGATTTTGCAAATTTTGATTTATAAAGTTTTATGGTTGTATCAATATCATCCCTAAAGTATCCAGATATCAAAATAAGTCTCAATAGTTTGTAAGTTTTGATAAATAAATCTTAAATATTTATTTTTTAGCTATTTCCAATCTTGGGTGCCTAGTCCAATTGGGTGTGCCAGTTGAAACTCACTTTCTTTTTCCTAAAAAATTATGAGGAAAGAGAATCTTCACTCTCTTTCCTCAAAGTTTTTTTAAAAAAAATATAAAAAATTATAATATTTTATTATTATAAAATATATAAATTTATAATGATTTATATATTAATTTTATTAATAATATTTCGATTGTTCGATAAAAGATGTGTAAAAATGATCGATTTATATATGTATTAGTTTTCATCGGTTCGATTAATTAGTTTTTAATTATGATTTTACGTAACAAAAATCATATCAATTCGTCGTTGATTTTATTCGGTTTAGGTTATCAAGTAAGTTGATAAGTTTTAATTTTTAACAATTTATTACACTTTTAGTTTAGAAAATATAATAACAAATTAGTCACAATTCTAAAATGTTTCACACTTGAAAAATCACAACTATCAATTTAACGTATAAATATCATTACAAATAATTAGTATTTACATAATTACGATGATATATAAAATATAAAAATGATAAGTGTTCGGACATTGTTGTAGTGGTGAGAGGAAAATTATTTATAAAAATAAAAAATAATGATGTGTACATAAAGATAGTCTTATAACATTATCGATCCTCAAAGTTTTCAATTTTAACAATTGAGATTATTTGCAAAAATCAAAATTTGGATATCGATTTTACCACGTTGGGATCTGATTTGCGGAATGTTACTACAAACTTTAATTTATCAAAATTATCAAAACCTTAAAGTTTGAACTTTGAAGAACTAAATCAATCATTACAAATATAGAGTCTAATTTACCAAATCTATAAAAGTTTGAAGAATTATCATTTTCTCATTATAAAATATATTAATTTTAATTAATTCAAGTTTTCAATTAAACTCCAACCTCAAATCATAATTATTATTATGTTTCACCGACTCTTCAATTTTTCACATTTTCCCGTGTCGAGTCGAGTCGGACTCTTCGACTCGCTCCGACTCTTGACACTTGACACAAAATGACGTCGTTTTGATTTCTTCCTTAATTTGATTTTTTTATTTATCGGAAACATATCTTTTGTGCTTTCACGACTTTTTAATGTTGTCGATCTACTTGTGAATTCTTTGTACAAGCGATGATAGATCAAAAAGTAGTTGTTTTTGGGGAGATGGTAGAATCGACAAACGATATTCATTTTTTATAAGTTAAATCTTCTTATATAATGAATTGATAAATATTTGTAGTTTTAAACTTGATTTTATTCAATTTTTTACAAATTCAAACAATTACTTTTTTTTATTTTTGCTTTTATTTAATAATTCGAGCCGAGTCGAAAATCTGACTCTTATACTCTTGCCGAGTCGTGTCGAGTCGATTCGAGTCACACTGAGTCGGTCGGACGAGTCGATCTCGCATAGAATTATTATAGATTTTGAGTGAAATTTAAAAACCGTTTCAATTCGTTTACATGCCCAATGATCCACGGGCTAAATTCGAATTCTTGACCGAAAGCGACTTCACTTCACCACCTTCTACAAAAGCGATTCTCCGCTTGGTCTTGGAATTTCTTCCTCCCTTTTCGATTGTTCGAATTCTTCATCAGTGTTGCAGAAATGGCGGATTGGGGTCCGGTACTGGTCGGTGTGATTCTCTTCGTACTCCTGCAACCTGGTCTTCTTTTCCAAGCGCCCGGTAATAATCGCGCCATCGTATTCGGCAGCATGAAGACCAATGGCAAGGCCGTCGCTCTCCACACGTTCATCTTCTTCGTTTTGTACGCCGTTCTAATTCTCGCCGCCCGTATTCACATCTATACTGGTTGATATCATCTATTGTTGAAATTCGTTCTTCTGCAATGGATTTACTTCTCTGTTATATGCTCTGGATTGTGTAATTTGAATTTCGTCGAAATTGATTTTATTTCCAGTTCTTCTTCGCCTTGTTCTAATTCTTCGCCTAGATTTGAATGATGAATTGCAGAATTACTTCATTTTTTCAATTTCTTGTCCATTTTTCCTCAGTATTTCTTCAATTGTTTGATCTTCTTCACATTAGGAACCCCATAAGCAAGCCCTAATTTTCCTATCATTAGAACATAAGCTCAATTTACATACCATCCATCGAAGAAACAAACAGATAGAAAATTCAGCCAGAAGGTATATGTACTCCAATAGCTACAATGAAGAGAGTGTAGATAAACAAGTAGATAACCGCATGAACCATTATAGAGATCCCATGGTGTGCATGTTCCCAAATTCGATCACCCCCGTTCTCGCCGGTAGTTGAAAACACAACCCCGGCGAGAAGAGTATAAACATCACCACCACCACTACCGCCGGTCCCCAATCCGCACTCATTCTAAGCAGTTTAGAAGTCAATTATCTTTGTAGTTGGGAGTTGGGAATATGTAGGCAAGTTTTGTATATTTGCTTAGCAAAGAAGGGTGTTTTAAAGATATATGTTTAAGGTCATTCATTGCAGGAAAAGAGGATTTAAAGTAGGCAAAGTTTATTTTTTTTATTGATGCATCATTTTAATGCTTTATATATGAGTGGTGTTTGTCAATAGTTCTGAACTTTAAAATAGTATAAATACGATATCTTCATTTTTTGCAAATTGCATGCAAAACCTCAGAGGTTAATATAATGTGTGTTGTTGACCCCTAACTTTTTAAAGTTGTAAACAATGTTACTTCAAAGTTTAAGAATTACGTAATTGACCCCAAAGTTTCAAAGCCGTTTGTTAATATTTTAAATGCATCTATAGTTTGTATTTTACTTATTAACTTTGAAAATATGTAATGATTATGTTCTCCAAATTTATGAAAATTTTAAAAATAACACATAAATTGTCAAAACCACCTATACGAAAAAGATGAAAATCACTATTATTCACTCGATAGTCATTCTAGAACGATTTGAAACTTTGTGGGCTTTGCATACAATTTATAAACTTCGAGAACATCGTTTTTATACTATTTTAAATATTGTGAATTACCGTGGTAATTTTCTCCTTTACATATGGTTGCTATGTTATACCGGTAAATATCAATTGTGGATGATATTATTTCGAAGTCTTGATACATGGAAAATGAACTAAGTGATAAGTCTTTCACATGTAGGATTTCATCCTAGGCCTCACTAGAGACTGACCCCCATCCACAAATATGCTTGTCCCTGTCATATACCTTGATCCATCGCTGATCAAATAAATGACAGTCGAAGCTAAGTCGTTTTTGACATCGAGCCATCGATGCAACGGCGTTGCTTCTTTCACTAACTTCACTGCCCTCTCCTTCCCAACTGAAATCGAGAACTTGTCGTCTAGATGCAACCCTCTAGTTATTCCATTCACTCTTATTTGATACTTTCCAAGCTCTAGCGCACAAGTCTGTCGAAAAACACATTCGAAACTATTAGCTTGTTTTATATGTAGTTCAGTTGTTAAAAGATTGTTAAATTTCTAGAGTCGGTCTTTCATGTGAGGAGTATGCTCAGATATAACGTATAAGAGGATTAGACCACACAATATAAGACTGGAACAAGTCATTTACTATGGTCCACAATCTCACTTATAAACCAATCAAACTTACATCCTATATGGGGAGTATGCTCAGATTTAACGTATAAGAGGATTAGACCACACAATATAAGACTTGAACAAGTCATTTACTATGGTCCACAATCTCTCTTACGAGACAATTGTTCATATTTCAACAAAGGTTACCCTGACTAGCTGATGCACCCCGGCTAAACAAGCAGCATAAGCTGCTGCACCTTGATACAGTCCTCTTTCAGCTCCTAATATTGTTGTCAAAAGAACAATAGAACCTCCAGTTTTCTGATCACGTAGTATTTTCCCAACAGCTTTCAGAAGATACAATGGACTCATAAAGTTGACTTTTACAGTCTTCTTTAACTCATTTTCTGATACAGACAGTGGATCCTCCATGTTTCCTGGTTACAAGGACAACCACAAAATTGTCATAATCTTAATTCTTATGGCATTAGTAAGCTATAATGGATCCATTACAGATATGGCAACTGTGGTTAGATCCATGGAAAATAAGCTCTGGATATTTTAAACAAGGAAGGGAGAAGAAAACCTTCATAGAAATAACAGTTAATGAAGGCATCAAGATTCCCTAAGATTTGAGCTGCCTTGTTCACTGCTTCTGAAAATGTGTTCTCTCTTTCGTCCTCCATATCCACCTCCACAACCCTAATTGGTTCAACCCCGTGTAAGGTTACAGAGATCTTATCAACCCAATTCTGCAATTCTTTTCTATTTCCGATCAAAACCAACCTTTTGAGACAGAGAAATCACTACTTAGCAACAAGGTTTAGGTATGAAAAGCAGAAGAAAGTTAAGTACCTGCAACCCCGATGAGCTAAATGGCGAGCAATATTGAGAGAGATATCGTCGCCGGCGGAGGTAATGACCACCCTCTTGACTTGATTCTCCATATGCGTGTTTTTCGCCATTCTTCTTGATACTTGACACTAGGAACTCATTGGGTCTACCATATGTAAGCATTACTGCCCAACTTGTCTGAAAGGAAATTTGGATTTGGTTAGTTTTGAACAGAAGTTGGTTTGGAGTCTCGATTTAGAGATAACGACAGGATTGGGATCTAAAAATGTCATCTTTACCAAATGGGTTACAATTCATCCGGGTTAGAAAACCGATGCGGGTCTTGTTTTTGCACCCAACCCAAGCCGGTCTTGTTTTTACAATTTAAGGGCCACCCTGAAAGGTGTGTTTCAGCGCCTGTTGATTCCTCTTAATCAATAACTTCTTTCTCTTCAAGTCATTTCGGCACTTCTTGACAGCCATAGTGATCGCCTAGATGTTTCTATTTGCTACGAATACACTAATTGGAATGTCGTCTACTACTACGTCCCTCTGGCCATCAAGATTCTGGTGTGTGAATGCCGCTTTACATTTTGCGTGTTTTACTTTTTTCCTGCCTTGATGGGTTTTCTTCACAGTTTAAGTTCTAAAGCCTTCCGGGTGAGCAGAATCGCATGCGACTATTCGTGCTTCGAAGTAAGTTACTGTATATCTCAAGCTTCAATCCCATTTTTTCGCCGGCTACGTGTTTCATTTATACAATGATGTTGCCATTAATATTCTCAATGTTCTGGAAATTCTGCTTGAGAATCTTATTTCCAACGTAACGCAGGTAAGGGGTGTTAGCTACAGACCTCCAGGAACTCAGATTGATGTTTTGAATGGAATTAATTTGTGCCTCCCCGAGAAAAGGTAACTTGTTTTTATTTATCATTTTAAAAATCGTAGAAAATGTGTTCTTGTAAGTAATATGCTTTGCTCGTAAACTCTTATTGATGATTCTTGATGGAGTCTAGAAATTTATGAAAGAACCCACAAAAATATCCTTCAACGTGGTAGTGTTGATATAATGCAACGTGTTTAGGGTCGACCACCTCATGATTCATGTCAGATCTTTGGGTTTTTATGCTGTTTTTTTTCCTTTCAAATGGACCTGTGAGAGTAGCGCTAATTGCATTTGAATCTGTTAGTAAGCAATGAAAATACTGAACTCAATAGGGTCTCTAGTGTATTCACTATTTTGTAGAAAACGTTAGTGATATTTTATATTCCATTTCTATTGCTGTAGTCTTGGCCTAATTGTTGGACAAAGTGGAAGTGGTAAAACGACACTGTTGCAGGTATATTCCTAATCCTATCTCCATTAGTATTTTACTATTTTTCTCAAAACTTCCATACAGCTGATTGCTGGATTAGGTAAACCAACATCAGGATCGATCTGTATGCAAAGATATAGTGATGATGGCCAGCCGAACCGACCCTCAGAAATATTGAGCCCAGAGAAAGTTGGGATTGTTTTCCAGTTTCCAGAAAGGTGACAACACTATGTGTAACGGGCTCTTTTAAATATGTTTCTTTTTCTCGCTTCTATTTAGAGAATTGCAGTCCGCATTCAGGTGTGATGGCCTTATATATCTGCATAATGTAACCTCATACTTCATTCCCTTCTCCATTCAGAGTAAACTCAAACTATCTTAAGAGTTTGAAATTTCATTAGTGCTGAAAGAATTTATTTAGTTGTGCTCTTGGATGTACGCCACTTACACACTACCTTACTTCGTGTTTCATTTATCTTGTTTCTTGCTCTTCCTCTTGCTCCATTTGGATTGCCTTTGTACCTTGAAATTGTGGTATCTGATAATAGCTGCTTGTGATATCTCTTATTAATGTATGACATGCTGGCTGTTTCGTTTTTTTCTTGCTTATGCTTATGATTTCTACTGAACTCTCTAAAATATTTTCTATAGATTTTTTTTGGCAGACAACATTCTTGATGAGTTAATATTTGGGTGGCCAAGACAAAGAGATGGTTTTCAATTGAAAGAACTTCTTGCTTCAAGTCTCCATAAAGCTATGGCATCGGTGATCATCTACACTACACTTGAACTTTCAATAAACCATTACTCTTAATTGTGCCATAAGAATTAATGCTTTGCTCTTACAGCTGCTGTTGTGCTTGTATGTGTAACAGGTTGGTCTTACTGGAATCTCTTTGGAGAAAGACCCTCGATCTCTTAGTGGTGGATGCAAACGTCGTCTTGCCTTAGCAATTCAGCTGGTAATGTCATCCTTGTGCTTTATTTGGTTTAGACAGCATCATGCTACTCAAATTATGCTATTTCAAGTCTAAAATAGCCAGCTGTTTTGTTTAGTATTCAACATGTTCTTTTTTTGTTCCAAGTATATTCATATGCATGTGTTCAGATTTTTTTAATTCAAACGTTGATCTGGTTTCTTTAGGTTCAAACTCCTAACCTTTTAATATTGGACGAGCCTCTTGCTGGTTTAGGTATGATATGATGTTAATTATAATTAGATTTGAAAAATATCATTCCACATTATGAGAATCTTTTCTTTTGCATGTAATAATAAAATATAATTACACCATCCATTCATTCCTCATTATACTACTTGCTGTAAAAATCTATGCTTTTTTTCTACTGAACTTCCATTTCCATGTTTCTGAAACCTTTAACTTTTTAGATTGGAGGGCACGAGCTGATGTTGTCAAGTTACTCAAAACTATGAAGGAGGATCTCACGTTGCTTGTTGTCAGTCATGACATAAAGTAAGTTTTTATGATGCATTAGCCGGTTGGTGCCTTCACTTTTGATTAGTTTCATTTCTTTTTCACGAGTGCTTTCTATTTCCTTATTATTTTTATTTTTAGATTATCTCATGTTGCATCTATTCATGATTTGTTTGATTCGTATATATCCAGAGAGATGGCATTCCTTGTTGACCGGTCCTGGAAAATGGAAATGGGTGGAGTAATGAGGAGTAAACAGTCCCTTGCTTGAGGAAATGCGTGCCTCTATCTAACTGGTTCATGATCATCCTGTTGATGATTTATTATCTATTTCACATCAAAGCAATGCTCTAGAAATATCAAAAGTATTCTGCTTCACAACTGCTTCCTGAGGAAAGAACTGGTGATTGAGTTTCTCTTTCTATAGTGAAACCGAGTTTAGGCTACGCTTCTATTCAATACAGCCTTCCCAAAATTCTTTCAAATTGTTTAGAGCTTTAAAAATATATGATAGATAGTTCGTAGTGGGCTGAACTTTTTATTGGTAATCACAGTGCATTAGCTTAGGAAGACATCATATACGTCACAACAGCACACAGTGGGAAAGAACTCCAACAGAAGTAGGTAAATTGCACTTTACAATCTTAAAACATAAAATCTGCAACACTTGAAATTCCACCATTGCTAGAAACAGTGGCTCAAATCCTTTGGTTTTCAGAATTCTCCGTTATGCACCTCCATGATCAGGTCTGTGTGGTATTTCATTTCAGATCACAGGAAGACAAGGAAAAGAGAAAAGGTGATGTGGTTAGTGATTTATTTATATTTATTTCAAGGAGGTTCAATTTTTAGCTAGGCATATGTTTTATATTATGACAACTTACAGTCAGGATCTATATATGAAATAACATTCCAGTTCAAAAAAAAAAAACTTACAGTCAGGATCTGTCTTAATCCAGTGCTCTCCATTAATTGTTGAAACACCCGTGTGAATTCTGCCACTTCCGGTTATATCTATGTCGCTGTTTTGAGATATGTTGGTTGCTACTTCACCAACTGTTTTGTAATCATCATATGGCCCTTTTTTTTTCTTGCTTATGCATTCACCCGAAAAGGATACCTTTTCTCCATTTTGCATTTTAATGAACTTATTGCCAGTTGTGTCTTCTGGGTGAACCTTTCCGTGAAGCATTTTAAGTGTCTGCATTCACCAATTTGAAAGTAGTGAGATAACCTAATAAGCACATTTACTTCAACTGAAGCATATGACTGACTATTGGACATATATTTTAGTGAAAAAGAAATATGAAAAGTATGCTTAAAACATTTCTTGCCATATGGAAAGATTAAGCTTACTTACCTGATTGATTTTTTTCCTCACAGAAATAGGGACACCAGCGTCATACTTGTATGATTTGGAAAGGAACTTTTCCAAAACCCTTTTTATGAAGTGTGCTGCTGTTTTCGTTGGCTTTGTTTTGACTCTACCGAAATTTTCTTTGGTATCATCTTCATTTGTGTCATCCCTATTGAAGAGATCCTGAAGGGATGCCTTATCTTTCTGCATGCCTTCATCTTTGCAAGCTATTTGAATGCCATTGGCAACAATAAAACTTTGAGGTGGACAAGACAACGTATGAACAAGGCTCTCAGAGTATTCTTCATCAGTTGACATGTTGCTGAGTGTTAGAATGCTTTCTTGATTAGCATTGGCAGATATATCATCCCCATTTTCTTTCTCTACAGCATTCAGAATCTCGAGCTCATAATTTGTAAGCTCTAGATCATAATTTGTTAATTCCATGTGTTGCTTGTCCAAGTTCAGTTGAAAAATTGGTGTTTCGGGCTCCACTCCCATGCCAAATGTGCCGATTGTCAGGAATTCAAACGGTTCTTCTTCAAGTGGATCAAAGAGCTCCTGAAAGTTGTTGAGTTCTATTCTCTTTGAGGATCTCTGGCTTTCAATTGCACTACATATTGAAATCCTTTTAGCATCCAAATGGACGTTTCCCTCATCAAAAAATGTCATTGTTTGCGTTGAGAAACAAGAGGAAGGACATCCTGTCATCATAATAAATGTATCAGCTAATTAGCAACAGTTACCTCAAGCCATTCATGCATGCCATTGATTATGCTTCGCTTGTTGGCACCAAATTGATTGATGATATACTCAACTTTTCAGCATTGAAAGTTACCAGTTAAGCAGTTCTTTGTTGGATCCGGAGTGGTGTGATTAAACTTGCGGTGCATCCATCCCAGGAACTGCAAAAGAAGCCAAAAAAGTTAAAAAATTTGCATGACAATTTCTGGTTATTTCCATTCCAAAAATCTATGTACTTGCCTTCATTTTTTTGATTTGTTTGAAGTGTTCTTGTCAACTGTGCTTATGTGAGGGAAGTACCTAAAGGAGATGTGTTAGTATTTAAATATAGCCAGTGAGATTCTTTTGGGGATAGAGTTAGGGGTGGGTACTTAGGCTTTATCATCTTTGTTTTCTTCTTGTTAATTCTTATACAAGGGATGCTGTGCTTCCTGTGGATGTCTGGTCCATTCTATCGGCAATCTGTATTTGTCTCGATAATTCATGTATTAGGTCTATGCTGTTCGGGTCAACTCCTGCTTTACTGAAAATTATTTGATGATCTTGTTTCTGCTCATATCTGTATAGAACCAGTATTTTGAGTTGTGACAAAAACAGCTCATAAAGATATCTTTATATCCAGTATCATAAAACTGTTGTTATAATTATTATGTCTGAGTCTAATTTCCAGCCTTCGTTTCTATGATATTTTGCTGACGTTTGAATATCGTAAACTTGCCTTATGATTATTCATTTTGTAGCACATTTTGATCATGCAACTCTCGCAGAACCCATTCTTCTCACCAGGTATGTCTAGTGCTATTTTCATATGGTTTAGTTTTTACGATTTTACACAACCTTTCAAGTTGAGATATCGAAATTTATGTTTCTTTTTTTTGCTGAAAATTATGATTTTTTTGTGTAGTCATCTTGCATTGCAAGTCAAATCGTATATGTGCATGAATGGATATTACGAATATGGAAATATATAGGCATCAGATATACTGTTCATTTCTGATATTTTTTCTCATGTGATATCAAATCTGAGTGATAAAACCAAGAAATCTCCTGAATGATTACTGCAGTTACATCTATTTCTTGCATAAACTAGTTTCAAGGAACGTTAAAACGACAATTTCCCGTTTATCTATATGTACCGATATGCATGTTTCGTTTAAAACGGTAGCTGAAGTATATATATCAGGGAATGATGTTCCAGATGGTGAAAATAGCAAAAGGTTAAGGAACCCCTAGCCTAGCCTAGCCTATCCGTGTGTGTAGTTGGAACGAATGTACGAATATCGCTATCTTTCGATGTCGATTCCGAGTCAGCCATATGGTAAAGATTACGAGTTTGATTTGTGACAGCGAGTGTTTGTCTATTTAAATTGATGGTGTTTTGGATGTGCAATTTGTTGCTACTTTTATGAGTTGTTGAGCATAAAGAAGATGTGTTCTTTTGTTCTTTTGTTCTTTTGTTATTGTTCTATTAGTCTCTGTAGTTGGTATTGTATTTCATATTACCAATTTTAACATATGTTTGTGCACCTGTTTTTCATTTGCCTTTCCAGGCCCTTCATTGTCTTTGTTCTTTTGGAGTGATCCTCATCTTCCCATGTGCTCTTGCAGTTCAACAACTGTGACCTCCATCTCGATCACGGTATTCATTATTCGATCACTCTGATAGCTTACTTGTTTTACCTTTTCTGTATGTATCATGATTAGGGTTGTTATTCGATTCGAACGAGTAGAATTTGACTTATTTGTGTTCGTTCATATTATAACTTGAACATAAAAACTTGTTTGAATATGGTTCATATTTCTTAAATTTTGTTCGTGTTCATGTTAATGTTTGTGGTTGTTCTTTTGTGTTCAGTGTTCGTGTCCGTGCATTAACAATATAAAAAAATAATCAAATTCAAATGTTCGCGAGCATGCTCATGTGTCATTTGTGTTTAGTTATGTTCATTTTTGTGTTCTAGTTTGTGTTTGGATTCGTTCATTTGTGTTAATGCATAAATAGTATAACAAATGTCATAATTCGAACGGGCGACGTGCAAATTTGGTTTTCGTAGTTTCCTATTTTGGCAATTTTGGTCCTCCTATTTTGATAATTGTGGCAGATTAAGTCCTCAAACTTTATTTGTGGCAAAATTAGTCCTCCTACTTTGCCATATTTGGCAAATTAGGTCCTCCAAGTTTTATGTTTATAGTAAATTTGGTCTTCGAAGTTTGTAATTTGTAATTTTTCATTTTTATATAATACGGAAACTAATTTTGCCACTACGATCAAACTACATGGACCGGTTTTGTTCGATTTCAGTTGGAGAACTAAATATGAAATTTGAGGATTGAGGAGGACCGATTTTGCCGAATATCCAAAATTCGAGGACTGAAAATGTCAAAATAAACTTGAAGGACTAAATTTGCTAAAATGATTAAACTACGATGACCAAATACGTTATTTTCTCATTTTAATTTGAATGAACAAATACATATACGAATAAGCGGAACAGTTCATGTACTGTTCACTATTCTTAACATCCCTAATCATAACTCTCAATACGAGTTGATGATTTGGGAGAGAATTGAGTCAGGTTAAAATGTGTGTATAAACATCGTAAGCAATCGGTCTCACTTTATCGATCATAGAGTTGTAAATGAATCGAGTTGATTAAGGTTCAAATGTAAGCTCATTTTTGTCGAATCAAGCCGAGTTTTGTTCGAATTCGAATTCTTGACAAATTGAAACTAAACCTCAAAATTTCTAATGAGAGTTGTTTCACAAGCCAATAAATATGTACATATGTATTAATAATATACTATATATTAATATAGTCTCCAAGCTTAAAAGGTGTAAAAACGGTATTCCCAGAATTTGTAAATTGTATGAAAAGTCCCCGAAGTTGATACTGCGTATTGTTGGCAACAATTTTTTAAAGTTGACATACCCTCAAAATTTAAGAATCTTATGGTTGGTCCCGAAATTCCAAACTATTTATATTTTACCGTAACTCCCGTCAATATTTTAAATTCATATGTAATTTGTATTTTATCTATTAACTTTGAAAAGATGCAATGATTATATATTCAAATATTGTAAAATTTAAAAATAACAAATAAATTATCAAAATCATTCATACAAAAAAAGATGAAAACCGTTAATATTCATTTGAGAGTCATTCTTGAATGATTTTGAAATTTTGAGGGTTTAATATGCAATTTACAAACTTGAGGTATCGTCTTTACATTATTTTAAATATCGGGAACCACTATCGTAATTTTCTCTTATAATATTTAATGTATAATATATTATACATTAAATATTGAACCAAACCTTGATTTAAATTTTTTTAAAAAAATATTTAAGCTTGGTTCGACTATTGATATACACCCCTGTCACTAATTCAAAAGGAAAGGAAAGTACAGATAAAAAAGGTTAAGCAACTTAATAAAATAAACAAAATAAAATGATCAATAATTCAAATAAACACAAATTTAATACTGATGTGATACAATAACTAAATATTTTAATGAATTATTGATGTGATGTATTAACTAAATATTTTAAAGTCATCATTGTTTTTTAATAAACTCTCCCTCCAACAACTAAATCTTAAAATAAATAAAATATAAAATGATAATATTATATTTATTTAATTCATTAGGAGTTTAGCGGAAAATACCACCGATCCGGAACAGTGCCCACCATTCGCGTTAGCCAATCGCGAATTGCATTTTTTACGTAANACAAAACTCGCCTGTATCTTCCCCTTCCTGCACATCTATATGAGATCCGAGTAGGCGGGCGCAGCAGCTAATCCAACAGGCAAAACATCAACCAATCGTCTTCTCGGAAGGGAAATCTTCTACAAAGGAAATAAATCACAAACAAGACCTAAGAATTTTGGAAATAAATCACAAAACTCGCCTGTATCTTCCCCTTCCTGCACATCTATATGAGATCCGAGTAGGCGGGCGCAGCAGCTAATCCAACAGGCAAAACATCAACCAATCGTCTTCTCGGAAGGGAAATCTTCTACAAAGGAAATAAATCACAAACAAGACCTAAGAATTTTGGAAATAAATCACAAAACTCGCCTGTATCTTCCCCTTCCTGCACATCTATATGAGATCCGAGTAGGCGGGCGCAGCAGCTAATCCAACAGGCAAAACATCAACCAATCGTCTTCTCGGAAGGGAAATCTTCTACAAAGGAAATAAATCACAAACAAGACCTAAGAATTTTGGAAATAAATCACAAAACTCGCCTGTATCTTCCCCTTCCTGCACATCTATATGAGATCCGAGTAGGCGGGCGCAGCAGCTAATCCAACAGGCAAAACATCAACCGGCCGGTTTCTTGGATTTGTGCTCTTAGATGCACTTTGGTGAGGCTGTGACTCCTCTCTCGCGAACCCTAGACAAAAATTTGTAAAAATTGAAAAATAGAAGATTAAGTATAAATCGGATCGGTTTTCCTTTCGAGTCCGGTTCAAACCGATCGGACCGGAGAAAACCGGTCCGGTTTTAGAACACATAATTTGACATATGTAATCCTCGTAATTTAATCATGGTAAAATGACTTTTAGTGTTTTCCATTTTTAACAATTTCAATCCCCAAATATAAAATCAATCAAAAATTTGAAAATTAATTTTATCATATATATATATTAAAATTTAAATACTAGTTTATCTTTAAAAATATGAGGGCTAAATTTATAAAAATAAAATTATTTTAAATTAAATTAGGACCAAATCATACTGCCCTATTTTCTTATGTTTTAGGGTTTGATTTCTTCTTGAATGCGGATAAAGAACACGAAGGAGAAAATAGAGCAGGGACCCCTAATTCAAACTGAAATTTTCCCACCGCCAAATTGAATTGTGAGTAACTGGATTGCATCTCCCAATTCAATTGCGAAATCCTGATTGTGTTGCTCTGTCGATTCTTGAGGTAATTATATCAATTTTCATTCGGAAAAGTCTGGTTCTTCGTTCTTGGATATGCGATTCCTTTCTGTAGCTCATATTGCTTGTTTTATTTTGTTTAAAACTACTTTACTGTCATTCGGTTTCATTTTGTTCGAATTTTTTTCAATATCCATGCGCTTCACTTTGATCAAAAGCTAGAAGTTTTACCCTTATTTTGCACGTTCAAATGCTAAAATTTTATTTCTAACATCAAGCTTTCCGGTTGGAATGATAGTTACTACTTTTTTGTTGTCTTTATTTGCTATATAATTGTCTTTTTTTTTTTCGTTTTTATTGAATAATGGTCGCATATGTTGGAATAGAGCAACATAAATTTCCATCACACTCCAAATCTTCATATTAGCTATTTATATGTTGTTCATCAGATCAAAGACGGTCGAAATAGTTTTTACTCTATCTCCTTTTCTTGTTATTCGAAGTGTAATGCATTATCGTAATGATTTCGATTAAATTCTTTGTAAGATGTATGGGAGAAAAGCAAGCGAGCTTGTGAGAGAGTTTGCCACTAGTGAGCCTGGACAGATAAGTAGTTTCAATGTAAGCTAAATATGAATGAATTGTATTTTCGGCTGTAAGCATCAAATAAATTTGGGGTATTTTTCTTGCGTTATATCTTCGGGAATGCGTACCCAGAATGATTTATTTGCTCAAGTTTTAGAAGAATGTAGTGGGCATCTCCTTCACCTTCAGCCATTAATAAGGTTTTTTTCACCTTCTCTAGTGGGATTTGCTTGCAATTCACCATGTTTATTTGTAATTAATTTGGATTCATGTGTTAGTTTTGGTTCTGTTCCAGAAAAATTCAAGAACATGAAAATAAACTGAAAGATGCAACGAGACAGCAAGATGAAAGTGAGGTTTCGGAAGATGACAGAAGTAAAACGGACGAATTGAAAACTTGTTTGCAGAAATCTCTTAAATCTGATCAGTTTGGAGCACTTGTTCATCACCTGTCACTAGTTCGCAATAAGCGTTGTCTCATGGCTTATGCGTGAGCGCCTCAATTTTTTTTTGTTTTTTCTATTGAAATTATAGAGTCTGGCTGAAATTATGACGGGAGAGCGTAAGCGAACGGAATTAAGGGAAGGAATCCACACATTTAAAAGATTTGAACAAGTCATTATGTGATCGAATTTCTGCCCTTATAAATCCGATCAATCCCATTTCTTTTAGCAATGTGGGACAAATCCCAACATTTTCACATGATCGACGACTTTAATTCCCCTTCAGAGATATTCTCATTTCGACTTTATTTCAGATATAAACGAGCAGAGGTGATCAGAAGTTTGGGATGGATTGTCGATAGCGTGCTCCCGGAAGAAATTCAAGACAAACTCAATCCCCATGAGAGGGAATATTTCAAGAAGCATGTTGCATCTTTGCAGTCATATATGACAAACCTTGATCTACTTTTGACTGTGGTAATTCGTATCGTTACTATGAATCGAAACCCGTAAAATACGATATGTAGTTTGAGATATTGAGTTATTTGTGTTGTTCTGCAGGACATGATCCCACCAAAGGATCCATTTGTAAAGGTTAGAGTAATTGATGACATAGGACAGGTTGCTTTGAGTGATCAAGTGGCTAATTTGTCGAAACATGCCATAATGTTCCTCAGACGAATCGATGCCGAACAATACATCACTCAGGTCATTCTTGTTCGTATATTATTTCAACTTTCGTCTTGTTAGATTCTCATATTTTGTTGCGGTTTTTTTGATCGAACCAGGGCCAAATGGAAGAGCTCACTTAAAGACCAAAAAGTGTTAAGGTACTCTATAAAATGCAAGATTCAAGAGTAAAATGTCACTGTTTTTAGAGTTGCTGATGATTTTCGGAACATGAAGAACGATTCTTGGAGTCGATTACAAGACCATTTGTCATTCAGATTATATTTTAGTTGTCGAGAGAATGATTCATAATCAGAAACGAAGAAGGATTCATAGCGCAATTGCAATATAATATCACACCTTAAGTTATCCATATCGTTTAGAATTATTTATCTAATGGTACGGCAAAGTTTATATATAACCTTTGAACTTTAAAATGACACTATTTTTACCTAATGACATTATTTTACCTTCAAGTATACGAAAGTTTGTGTAATTGATCATCAAAATACAAGAAAATTGTACATTCGTTATCTAAAATTTCATAGTTTTGGTAAATTTGATTCTCATAATTTATAATAACATACATAGATCTCAAATTTTAAGGTTTGGCAAATCAGATCTCAAAGTGGCAAAATCGATCTCCAAAATTTGATTTTGACGGAGGTCAAGAAAATCGTAATTATCAAAATTGAAAACTTTGGAGATCAATTATGCTATTCAACTAAATTTTGGGAGTTGACTTTACCAAAACATACAAAATATGTGGACCGGTTTGGAATTTTGATATTTTAGATATCACAATTACGACAATCATAAAACTTTAGAGTTCAAAATTACTAAAATCATGAAACTATAGAGACTAAATTTGTGTGTCACCTGTATTTTTACCTCTTATATTTTTGAAAGTTTGTGTAGTTGATCAAAATACACAAATTACAGCCAATTCGACACTTGAAGTTCGAAAATGTAGCCAAATTTGTCCTAAGGTTTGTAAATTGTGCATTGGAAAATCAAAATGTGTTTGTATTGTTACGGTATATGTCTTTTCAATCGAATATCATTTTTATAGATAAAAATTACGGTAGACAACATATTATATATTAATTTAAAATAGAAGATGTGAATTTCGTAACTCTAAGGAATTAATACAAATGAGATGTTAATATTTCAATACATAATCATGGATCTTCTACATTTGCATATAATATAAATATATATTAAAATGTACATGATATATCGAAATATTTCATATTCTTATGCATAATTCTCAAATTTAAATACCAAATTTGTAATAATTTTTCAAACTACAAGTTAATTTGTGACCCAATTCCACTAACAAAAAATCGATTGCTACAACGTCACTGATAAAAAATAAACGATATAGTTAATTTGAGATGTTATTCAGATATGATATTTACACAACTAATAAGTTGATCGCAAATTGGGGGCTTTTGAGTAATTTTCTCTTTATTCTACATAAAAGCTTGAAAAACCTTATCCCATTTACAAAGCAAAAGAACAATTTTAGACATGATATATCATGCCTACTTCAATAAGACTAATATGAGGAATATGCAAAGCAACAGCCGGTCCTCGACAATTCCGACGAAGAAACGAGTAACCGAAGTTGATCACAAGCTTCTTCAAGAACGATGATGATCTTCGAGCCTTCACGTACGAATGTCCGACTATATACGTAACACCTGCTTCTTTTGCATGAATCAAATCCTCAAGCTCTTCTCTTACATTTTGATCCATATCATAGCTTTGCGGTACCTGAAACCTCACATTTCGGCATCGAATACCTCGATTTTCATCTTCATATGAACCTCTCAAACTTTGTAGAGTCTGAGATTTGCTACATTGAATGGATCCCGAATCATCAAAATCATCAAACTCCGAAAAAACGAGACCGTTTGAACCCGATACAAAAGCTTTAGAGCTTATTACAGCCATTCTTCCATCATAAGACTCTGGACTTGAGATTTGAGGCTCTATAGCTTCCATTTGTATAAACTCAGCTATACTTTGAATCAAAAGGTTTTCGAAATTTTCATCGCCTTTTTGCAAGTCTTTATAACCATACCTCACGATGCACCGGTACATTCTGTATGGTCTCGGGCAAATACGCCCAACAAGGAAGCGTTCTTCGTCTCGAACATAAGGAACCGGAACAGATTTAACGCATACGAAAACTAGAACACTATGAAAAGCAGGGAGATTAGTGACAAAATGTGAGAATATTGAAGGTACTCCTGTTGCTAGTTCGGAATAAATGAGACCTATTCCGGGAACACGAGCAATTCCTAAGCTCGGTCCGAGTCCAAGAATCCATTTAAGAGGAACTTTGTTGTGTAAATCGAAGCTGTATTTTCGACGAGTTCCGTAATGCCATACGAACATAATAAACATAAATATTAAAGATAAGACAATTGAGACCCAACCACCTTGAGGAATTTTAATGAAAGCTGAAAAGAGATAAGATCCTTCGATTATCCAAAAGAAGATCAGAAAACCTGCGGCGAGAAGTATGTTTCGTTGCCATACGAATGCCATTACGAGCATCATGAGAAATGTTGTTATGAACATCACTGACATCACAGCAAGGCCTAGCAAATGCAAAATTGATAACTTTAAGTATAATGTACAAAAGTAAATCATGAAATGCTTATTGCTGCATAGTAAAGCTGTGCCCGTGTGTGATAATGGCACTCTTAATCCCTAAAGTTCGATGGTTTTGACAAATTTGGTTCTTATGGCACTTTTAATCCACAAACTTTGATTTTTTTCCACTATTCCTCCTCGAAGTTCACAAAACTGGGCAAATTTTATCCTCAAATTTGATTTTTTGCGAAGTACTTCGATTGCCAAATCTGAAAAACATTTGAGAACAAATTTTGTCACACATATTCAACTTTGAGAATATGTTTTGCTAAACTATAGAAATTAGAGGATCTATTTTGCCTCCCCAAACTTTGGGGTTCATAATTGCCACAATATGAAACTTTAAGAACGACAAAACGACCCTTCAGTCCCCAAACTTTCATAGTTTTGGCAAACTCGATTCCTATAATTTGTAATGACATATTTAGTCCCCAAACTTTTGGCAAATTTGGTCCTCTAAGTTGCAATATTTGGCAAATCAGAACCTTGGAATTTGATTTTGGCCAAGAATTTGCCAAAATTGAAAACTTTGGGAACCGATTATGCAATTTAGACTAAATTTTGGAGACTTATTTTGCCAAACCTTAAAGTAAGGAGAGTAATTTTGTCATCTTGATACTTTGGGGATCACAATTGCCATAACTATAAAACTATGGAGACCAAATTTGCGTGTGGCCCTTTTAAGAACCAAATTTGTCAAATCAATAAAACTACGAGGACCATTTTTTAGTCTCACCCAAATTGTATATCTTGAGTCTATATATGAAACTACATTTACTTCACTAATCAGTATATCATTCAAGAACACTACATGAAATTCTAAGAAACTTTTGTACTTACCATAAGCGTTTCCGATCTTTGTAGTATCTTCAAAACCAATCGCAACAGCGAGCGTAAGAATCATAAGGATCCAGTTAATTTCTGGAATATAAATCTGCCCAAGAATTTGCTTTGATGTGTGTACAATTTTCACACGAGGGAAGCAACCAAGACCATTGCATTGCATAATGATGGAAAATGTAGCTGAAATTATAGCCTGGCTTGCAACAATAGTTGCAAGAGTGGCAATGACAAATACAGGCCAAAATACATTATCTGTGTGAAAAAAATATTAATCAAGTAAATCGGATTATCGAAAAAATAGCGTAAAACTTGTTAAATTTCTAGAGTCGGGTCAATTTCACGTGAGGAATGTGGACCATAATAAATGACTTGTTCAAGTCTTTTACGGTGTGGTCTAATCCCCTTATACGTTATACTCGATCACACTCTCCACATAAAATTGATTCGACTCTAGAAATTTAACATGATATCAGAACGGGTTTGTAAAAATCCCAAGTGATCTTTCCGGGGGTTAGTCCGGTTTAATAAAATTCATCGGTTGGTAATCCACCGATTTGAATTGTCAAGTCCAACTTATTAGGTGGTTGGACTCGAGGGAGTCGTGTTGAAATAATGAAAAATATCCCACATCCAAAGTGGATGTTGTTAGATTAATTTACAAGAGGGAATGTAGACCACAGTAAATGACTTGTTCAAGTCTTATACGTTATATCCGAGCACACTCCCAACATGAAATTGATCCGACTCTAGAAATTTAACAAAACTTACCAGGAATTGAATCATAGAAGCTATTGGGAATAGAAGATATATTTTTTGATAGATAAGCAGCTTGTCCCATGTACTGAATAACCAAGCAAGGATACACAAGAAATATAAATCCCATCTGAAAATAAGAAAAGACGTAAAAAACGTCAAGATATTAACGAGAAGACGCATTCGCGGTAAAGAATAAGGCACAAGTTAAGCAATAAGAAAAATCACAGGAATGTAGCAATCAAAGCAAAGGGTCAGGTAGTTAAAATTTAATAAAATTCTACAAGTTTTGTATGCTTATTTCCATTTTTAAGCAATGTTTTCATACCTGACGGTATACCATCCGGTACATCAAATTTCGCTTGGTACCAATATTTTTTTTCGTACCGCCCGATACCGGATATTAGGGTCGATTTCCGGGTTTTTTCGGGTCTGGCCCTAAAAAACTAATTAAATATTAATTTTTTAAAAAAATAAAATAAAATAAAATTTGGTACTGACCGGTATACCGGACGTACCGCTCATACCGGTTCGGACAAGTATGAAAACATTTTGTAAGTTTACTTTAAAATGTCTCTGCACGATATATATAAAACCACTAGAAATAATTAATACAAATAATTGTACCTACCCTTATTGATTTTGTAGAAAAATGACCAAGATCTGCAAACATTGCTTCAGTACCTGATAGACACATAATCTAGTTACCAAGGATAAAAATGGAATTATAGAGTCTGACCGAAATAATGACAGGAGTGTGCAAGGATATAACATATAAGAGGATGATACCACACCATAAAAGACTTTTACTATGATATCCCTTCCCTCTTATAAACTAATCCAAATTTCATCACAAATCCAATGTAGCACATACGAAAAATGATGAAACGGGATTTAGATAGTAGTAAAAAATTTACCTGTTATGCAAAGGAGGACCCCTCCAAGTGAAATCCATCCGTCTTTACCGGTTTGGCGGAAGAATTTGACGATGAAATATGGAGAAAAAGCATACAAAATTTTTGGATTCCACTTTATAGTGTTGTAGATTCCAATTGTAAAAATAGATATAAGCCAAAGGATAACAACTGGAGCAAAGAGGAATCCAACTCTATGGGTTCCAAAGTGTTGCAAAGCAAAAAGACCAATCAATACTGCACATGCAAGTGCTCGTATTCCATCTATCGACAACATATTATATTTAATATTTTCTGGCATAGTTAAGCGTAATATTTAATAAGTTTAAACTTACTTGGTGGCAAATACTTTTGAGCAACTTGAAGCCCTGATAAAGATGAAAGTACTGCAAAAAAAATAAACAAAATGGGAATAACAACATTAATAATATGACATAAAAATCGAATGGTGTTTGGAATTGGCCCCCGAACTTTAAAATAGTGTAAAGACAGTGTCCCCAAAGTTTGTAAATTGTATGAAAAGTCTACGAAATTGATATAATGCATGTTGTTGACCCACCAACTTTTTAAAGTTGTAAACATCGCGCCCTCAAGTTTAAGAATTGTGTAGTTGACCCCCGAAGTTCCAAAACCGTTTATATTTGACCATAACTCTCGTTAATATTTTAAATGCATCCATAGTTTGTATTTGACCTCTTAACCTTAAAAAATGTAATGACAACCTCACTAAACTTTGAAAATTTTTAAAATAACACATATTGTCAAAACCACATTCAAAAAATGACGAAAACCTCTACTATTCACACAAGAGTCATTCTTGAATGGTTTTAAAACTTCGGGAGCTTTGCATGCAATTTCTAAACTTTGGGGGCATCGCCTTTAGACTATTTTAAACATTAGGAGCCACCATCGTAATTTTCTCCATAAAAATCTCTAGTGTCTCTAATAAATGCAAGAATTACATGAAAAAAATATGAACTGAAACCTCTAGATGGCAGAAGATAAATTTGCAGCTTAATATTGTAAAATTTTACCTGACATAGCAGGTGTGACTACACCATCGCCAATTACCATGCCAGCTCCTAGTAACACAACAAGCAATAATGCAGTCCTAGCCCGTTTATGCTTTTCCAAAAATCTTTTAAGCGGTGTAGATGATGAAGGCTGTCCCGATACACCATATTTGTAGGCTAAAAGTTCCTCATCAGCAGCTTGCTGATTTGGAAGTAAACTAAACTTCCCATGTCTACAAAGCAGAGAATAAAGAGCAAATGTTCCACCTGTACTGATTTACTAGCCCATCAAGACAAAAATATTTGATTATATAGCTTTAGAGAAAGTGTTTTTTTACCTTCCCCATTATCATCAGCACTCAAGACGATGATCACATATTTGAGCAATGGAATAAGTGTTAAGGTCCAAAATATTAGCGAAAATGCACCGAATATTGTATCAGGAGTTTGATGATCCTGCATTTTGCCTAGAAATATACTTCTGTATACATAAAGTGGTGAAGTGCTGAGATCTCCATATACAACCCCAAAGCTTTGATATGCCAGTAGAAGAAGATTTGGGATGTTTGCTCTAAGGAACTGCAAATAATTAACAGACATACACTTCAGAATTCTAGTTTTCAGAGAAAAAGAAATTGTTTGTTATTTGGTTTAAATTGTAAAATCGGGAAGCATAAAAATCAAACCAAGCAAAAGAACAAATGAATGACATCACCCATATAGCTGTTGATGTTGAATCACTTTTACGATTCACTTTCTGATAACTTTAAATAAAACCAAATGTGGAATGAAAATGACACGGAAATTTTAAGTGGAACCCGAGTACTGGGAAAAAACCACTGATCAAATTAGGTCAATTCACTATTGAAATGAACTGGTTCTTGAATTGCTCTCAGTGTGTCTATTTTGACAAGGCCGAAGTGTATTTATAACTGGGATCCTATCCCACGTTCGGCACCTCAGTTTGTGCACCTGATTTTCCGCTGCACGTTTGATATTGGATGACTTCTTTCTCTTCTTGTGGTTGACTAACGGTTGGGCCATGTCATCGACACTTGCTTTGCTCATTGGCTCGATCTGTACCGGATGCCATGTGATGCTGACATGTGTACACCATATTTCGTGAGCAAACGGTATGGCCCGATCGACATACTTCATGGCCGATCGGTATGACCCGATCATCATGTTACCAATACCGATCTACAAAGAGCTGATCGTTACCTTCTAGAGACTACCCGATCGACACTTTTTCGACCGGTGTTCGGTCCCAACAATAGCTAAGTAACATTATAAGACAAAAATATCATCAACCATTCCCAAATAGCATGTTATTCGCATATCAATAATCTCGATCAGAACACGGTGAGAAAGAACATACTTTTGATTTCAACTTGGTCTGGTTTGCTGAAGATTGAGCATGTTCATCTTGTTCACTTGAATTAATCCCTTCTCGACCCTCATTGGCATCATTTTCTACCGGCGAGTTATTCTCTTGTGGGTTGATTTCAATTTGGTACATTTATTGGCCTAAAAGAACAAACAAAACAAATTACTTTCTCATCCCAAAATCCCACTTTAAAACACTCCAAATATAATACAATCTAAAAGAGAATGAACGGCTCATGTATTGATGCCTAAAAAATACCCAGAAAATGCCAAAAACTCCATCAAAATTACGAATATATGATCGGAAAACTAAACCCTTTGAGTAATCAGTACATAAACGGCACCTGTGAAAGCAGCCCAGAATCAAATCCACGCCCAATAAGAAACTTCAACAACAAATACGCTGAAGAGACAAAACCAAGATGCGTAAATATGAGACCTTCCCTATAATACAATACAAACGACAAGTAAAAAAATATCAATCTCGAACCAAGATGTGTCACTGTCACCATAAAAAAGAGCTTCATTTATTATTTAATTAATAGCAATAATTTGTGATCATGTAAGAATTCAGACAAAATTGTCAATCTCGAACATATCAATTTGTTTGCTAACGGGTAGTGAACTACGCCAGGTCAATTTAGCCAATTAATTTGTTGATTATAAAAATATAAATATATTACTATTAATATTTTTTATATTGAGATAATATTTCAAAATCTTTCAATACGCAATGATTATATAAAATTTCACACTTACCAATTAAAAATATCACACATGCTGGGTGCAACTAGGGCTATTATTCGATCCGAACGAATCGAACGCGATGTGTTCATGTTCATTCATATTTTATTCGAACGTGAAATATGTTCGAACATTGTTCAAATTATTAAGTGAATGTTCATATTCGTTCGAATAGCTTGTTCGAACATTGTTCGTACGATTTGTTCGAACATGTTTGTACTATTTGTACGAAATTCATCCAAAGGGTTCTTTATGTTCTAACTTATCCCAATTTTCTATAGAAATTGGTTCATCATAAAAAACAATAACTTCATCCAAATGGTTCAATGACTGTGATGAACATTCATCTTGTTCCATATTTGACATTTGGAGAGTTTTATAGAATATCAAATGTATTCTATTTTCAGTATTTTGAATCTAATGAAGAATTGAGAAGTAATTCACAGCTGTCATTAGAGTTAAAAAGTGAAAATTATGGTTTTGTAAAGTTTTTTAAACTTAAATACTATAATAATATATTATAATAAAAATTAATTTAAATAATATATTTGTTCACGAAAATGTTCATGTTCGTTCAAATTATAAACGAACAAAAAATAATGTTCGAACAATGTTCATATTTTTATTCGAACGAGCGAACACGATCACATACGAGCCGAACACATATTGTTTACGAGCTTTTCGAATCGTGTAACAGCCTTAGGTGCAACCCTATATATGGAACAGAACAATAGGTCTGTTTATTCAGTTTTTACACATGAGATATAATAATTGTGATTTTTAAATATGTTTGGTAAAATTGTACTATTATTATCGTATTTATGTAACAATAATAATATATATTTATATAAAAATAATAAACATAATAATATCACAATTATTAGCGCAAGAATAAATTAGTTATTTTTAAACCATCTTAATATCACAACTTGTCTTAGTAATGATGATTAAATCATGATTTATTAGCGATAAACATACAATAATTTTGTTTTTATTTTATATACATTTAAAAAATTATAATTTAAGTATTTCATTACACCTCATCATTATTTTAATTGGGAACAAAAGAAGCATGATTAAAATTGAATATATATATAACTAATTTTGTTAGAATAATATAATTGGTATATTAGTCAACTTTATATACCCAACGTTAGATGATGTTAAGTGTTCGGTTGAGATTAATGAGTTGACTATGTACTATAAAAAAATTCTTAAAATTTACTTAATTAATGATAAATTTTACCTAATTTGTGTTAGATAATAATAATGTTGATGGGTAATTATTAATATTTATCTATTATTAAGTTAATTTGGTCAAAATTGGTCGACAATTATTGTCTTAAAATAATGGATATATTTTTATCTTAAAATTAATTATAAATAATTTTTTAAATATTCAAATTATTCTCCCTCTAATGATGCAATTTTGTACATCACTTTGTAGTCTTTTTAAATTTTAACATAACATAAATAAATAACATTTTTAAATTAATAATTTTAAAAGTTTTGTATCAAGTTAAATTATAATAATTTAAATATGATTTAAAAGAAAAAACTTTAATTAGGGGTGTACAAAAGAATCTGGTGATCCGAATATATGAAGTAACCAAACTGTATTCGAACCGTATTTTCGGATATCCGAACTGTTTTTAATTGTATCTGATCGGATACGGTTTTTGAAAACGTTGATTCGATTCGATATTTATTAATATATTTTATTATATATATTTTAGAGTGTTGTATATTGTATTTTTTTTTCAATTTTTCAAACCCTAAAGACTAGATCTTTTTTTTTATCTAACAATTTATTTTTTTACTCCCTTTAATTATTCATTAACTTCCAACCATTTAGTTGATCAATTAAAAGCAAAACATTTTTTAAGTAAAGATCCCGGAAAGATAGAAATGAGCGAGAAGTATTTAAAAAAATTATGTTATTTTTTGCAGATTTAATCCAACTTGTATAAATATATCATTCATCATACACGTGATTTATTTTAAATCAAGTTACAATGCTTACAAATTTTAATTTATCGAAACTAAAAAATGAGGAATAGATATAAATTCAAAAACAAAACTTATGATATATGCAAATTCATCTGTAAACCTATCCATTAATTTGGATCAGTTTCATATTATTAGTTTGTTGATACGTATTTATCTGATCGAATTGAAAAAATGATGATCAGATTGATATCTTTAATCATGTTTTACAACTCTGGTGGGATCGGTGTCACACCCCATGCTCGAGGGTCGGTGCGTCAGTCGGCCATGGTCGAATATGAATAAATAAATACTAATCAAAATGTCATTAAATAAAAATGAATAAAATATACTTAAATTAATATACTTTTTAGTTGTAATTAAATAAAAATGAATAAAATAAACTTTTTGAATGTTATGTTATATATATATGTTACCTTATGAATATGATATTCTTCACGGACAAAAATAGAAAAACACATGCTTGTATGATATTTATACATTCGTGTTTTCTACTGCCTAAAATGAATAAAATAAATACTAATCAAAATGTCATATTTACTATTTTTACAGTTTCTATGAACAATGAGTTTACTTTTTCTGTTTTTTATGACTTGGTAGATTGATGAAGTTGTTTAAATACAACATATTAACAAAAAACCTTGTTGAGAACCCATGGACCTTAGTATTCTACCACCGTGCCCTGGATCGTACCTCAGGCCGAGCCTCACAATTGGTTCCGGCTAGCCTTGGTAGTTCATTTCCGGGGGTTATACTAGCAGCCGCTGCTAGGATAACATTGATATTAAATTAAAAATAAAGATTTAATAAAATATTAATAAAAATATCAATATCTATGATAGAAAATTAATAGTATATTATATATATATTATAAATATATGAAATAATCATATGATTAATTGATTAAATTTAATATATAGTAAAAAAATAAAGCAACTAAGAGTAAAATTATAAATTTAAAAATTTAATAAATATTATAATAATTGACACGAGAATTATAGGTTGGACACGTGAAAGAGTGTTTGATATATGAAAAAACATGAAGTTTTAAAAATACAAAGTGTCCGTGCAACCTAATATCAGCGTTAACGAGGGAAACAACACGCACTTACACAAAATCTATGATTTTATTTGTTAATCTCAATGGACATTCATGGGCTACATTAAATTTATTGGCTTTTAATTTAATTATCTTGAAATTAAACATTAGTATTAAATATAAATGTAAAATTGACTTATTATTATTATTATTATTATTATTATTATTATTTAAATGATTCTCATCTAAACAGAAAAATATATTTCTTTTGTTTTGGATTAAGAAATAAAATAAAAGTTTATTGAATAATAAATTTAAATCCTAATCCCCATGCTCCTTTGGTTGGAACGGGCTGCAAAATATAACTGTGATTCATCTGGCTTATGGCAAACGCTCTACTTTTAACGGTAAAAAAAGTTAAATAATGAGTATTTATATATACATACTCTGATGCGAAGGCAATTTGGAGGTGGATTTTGGGATTTGAATCGATTGCATCTTCTCCCTCACTTAGCGTCTATTTCATTTTTAACAGGCAAAAATGAAGTAAGAAAGCGCCGGCTATGATGTTAATGAGTTGGGGCTTAAAGGGATCGTTTTCCATTTTTTCTTCTTCATTAAGGGTTCATATTTTGTGGGTTTTTAATCCATCGGTGGAAATAATGGCCATTGATTAAGGTGTTTTTATGACCCTTCTTCCGCACTGGGATTCATTATTTCTGTAAAGTTTCAAGATACTGCTAATTTTATGTTTATATACTATCAGATTGCGAAGCTTAGCATGATCCCTCTTTCATGCTTATTGGAATTAGCATTTGACAAGATACGGTATTCGAGAGATACAAAGCTTAGCATTTTGGTTGTTCTCTTAGGAGTTACTGACGTAAGTGTTAACACCAAAGGTTTCGCCACAGCATTCATTGTCGTTTGGAGCACATCGATTCAACAGTATGTAAGTTCTACAGCTTCTACAACATTAGAATAAGCCTTATATTGTTCTTGATCTCTACTAATGTGTCTGAATTTATGGATTATTGGTTAACAAACAAGAGAATAGAAGCCTTTAACTTCAATTTTCCAGCAACTGTAAGTGATTTCTATGCTTCTTTGTGCAACTTTTTGTTCGTTAATGGATCCCATCAAATATTATTGGTTTTTTGTTTAAGTTTTATGCCGATTGCTTATTTAAGTTTCACTTTCTATAAAACATTTCAGCTTACCGTGTTCTTTGGAAAACTTTCTGTCACCTCCCTCGTATAATTTCAAATCAATATTTTCCTAATGCAGTATCAAATTCTTATGTTTAAATGTCTTGAGTACTTCTATTTAAATTTCAAAAGGTGTTTATATGACCCTTCTTGCAAATCGAATTCTTTATCTCTAGAAACTTTCAAGAATGTATTAGTTTTTCGTTTCAAATTTCTTTCCATTTGCTTATTTAAGTTTTTTTCAAGAAAATATTTCTTATTCGCGTGTTCCTTTGAAAACCTACTCATTACCATTGCTTTCATTTCATACTTTTATGTTTGCATATCTTTAGCACTTCGATTTAAAATTTCATTGATGATTGAAACTACTTTTTTGCTGTATTTTTATAATACAATACACAACTTATGTTTACATGTCTCGAGCATATCAATTTAAAATTTTTTTGATGCTTGGAAGTACTTTTTATAGATTTTGAATCCGTTAGCGGGGTTGATGGCCGTTGAACAAGGTGTTTGTTTATATAGCCATTCTTACAAACCAAATTCTTTATCTCTAGAAACTTTCAAGAAATTATTAGTTTTTCCTTTCAAATTTCTTTCCATCTGCTTATTTACTTTTTTTAAAGAAAATATTTCATCTTCACGTGTTCCTTTGAAAACGTTCTCGTTAACCCTTGCTTTCATTTCATACTTTTATGTTTTCATATCTTTAGAACTTCGATTTAAAATTTTCTTAATACTTGGAACTACTTTTTGTTGTATTTTTATAATACAATACACAACTTATGTATACATGTCTTGAACATCTCTATTTAAAAATTTTTTTGATACTTGGAACTACTTCTTATAGATTTTGAATCTGTTAGCGGGAATGATGGCCGTTGAACAAGGTGTTTGTTTATATGACTCTTCTTGCAAACCAGATTATTTATCTCTAGAAACTTTTGAGATTATATTAGTTTTTCGTTTCAAATTTCTTTCCATTTCCTTATTTAAGTTTTTTTTCAAGAAAATATTTCTTCTTCATGTGTTCCTTCAAAAACTTTCTCGTTAACCATTGCTTTCATTTCATACTTTTATGTTTTCATATCTTTAGCACTTCGATTTGAAATTTCCTTGATGCTTGGAACAACTTTTTTGCTTTATTTTTTTAATATAATACACAAATTATGTTTACATATCTTTAGCATCCCATTTAAAATTTTTTTGATGTTTGGAACTATTTTTTATGGATTTTGAATCCGTTTGTGGGAATGATAGCCGTTGAACAAAATGTTTAATGACCCTTATTGCAAACCGATTCTTTATCTTTAGAAACTTTTAAGATTGTATTAGTTTTTTGTTTCAAATTTCTGTCTATTTGCTTATTTAAGTTCTTCAAAAAAAAATATTTCTTCTTTCCTTGTTCCTTGGAAAACTTTCTCGTTACCCTTGTTTTCATTTCAAACCTGTATTAATTTTATGCAGTATCAAATTTTGAGGTTTTGCATGTCTTAAGCACTTCTATTTAAAATTTATTGATGTTTGAAACTATTTTTTTGCTGTATCATTTTAACACAATAGCTAATCTTCAGCATCTCTACTCAAATTCCTTGTTGCTTAGAAGTACTTTTGATGGATTTTTAATCAGTTAATGGGAATATAGCCATTGAACAATGTGTTTATATGGCCTTTCTTGCAAACCGAATTTGGTATTTCTTGGAACTTTCAAAATAATACTAGTGTTTTGTTTCACTTTTTTATTGATTTTCTTATTTAAGTTCTCATTTCAAGAAAACATTTCTTCGGTGCATGTTCTTTAGAAAACTTTCTCATCACTTACATGCTTTCATTTTAAATCGATATTTCTTTACTATAGTATCACATTCTTATCTTCATATGTCTTGAGAACTTCTATTTAAAATTTTATTGATTCCCATTGACAACGTTTTTGCTGCATTATTTTATTACAATACCCAACTTATGTTTAGTGTCATGAGTATCTCTATTTTAAATTTTCTTGATGTCCGGAACTATATTTTTGCTATTTATTCTCTCTTAATTGATTTTTAGATTTTTTTATTATCATTTGGACACCCAGAGCCCTTCGATATGCGGTTGCGGCTGCGGCTGCGGCTGGCCTGATTACTCAGGTTAGTTTTGCTTACAATTACTCAAGAAGCAATTGCTAAAATAAAAGAGAAAATTACGATATTAGTCCTAAATGGTTAATATAGTATAAAGATGATGCCCCAAAATTTGTAAAAAACTATGTTAGCAATTGCTCCTTAATAAGCAATTGATAATATAGTTTTTTCGTATCAATAGTTTTGACAATTTATATGTTATTTTTAAAATTTTTAAAGTTTGGAGACATAATCATTACATATTTTCAAAGTTAATGGATCACATACATACTATTGAGATATTTAAAATATTAACGAGTATTATGGTCAAATATAAATAGTTTTAAAAGTTCATGGGTCAATCACGCAATTTTTAAACATTAAGAGCATAGTGTTTACAGCTTTTAAAAGTTTGAGAGCCAACACTTGATATATTATCAACTTTGGAGGATTTGCATGCAATTTACAAACTTTGAGGGCACCGTCTTTACACAATTATAAAGTTGGGGCTACCGAACAAACACCACTCTAAAATAAAATAATGTCTTGATGGATAAGTGAATATAAAACATGGTTAGATTCTCATTCTCAATTTGATAGATTTCATTAAAATAACAAACAAAACTTGGGCTTTTTTATAAAGGTTCAATGATGCTTGCTTCAAACCAATGTTTTCATATCGGGTTTGATCAATATTTTTTTCGTACCTCCCAATATCGGGTATTAGGGTCGGTTTCCGATCCTAAAAAATTAATTAAATATCTTTTTTATAAAGATAAAATAATATTGGGTACCAATCAACGGTTGTATCGCTCATATTGGTTCGGGTCGGTACGAAATTCTTGATCGGTATGCATTGCTTTAAACCCCACCCAACCGCATTTCCTCTCAGGAACCCCTTTCTTGATTGAAGGCGGCATTTTGTTGTGTAAAAAATCCATGGCCACCTTCTTTTCATACCCTTTAAAAGAATTGGTTTAAAAATTATAATTATTTGAGTGTAGGGTATTTTAATATTTGTTTGACTAAAATTGATAATATATAATGTTTGAAATAATTAAGTTGAATTTGTTTGAATTGAAGAATTAAAATAGATTTTTGACAAATTTGAGAGAATAAAAATACAATTTTTTCCAACCTTTTTAAATTTTAACATAACTTAAATAAATAAACATTTTAAAAATTAATTTAAGTTAATAATTAATATATATATATATATATATTATCAAAATGATCGATAAACTGTGGAATGTTGACGAGAGGTGTGCAAAAGAATTCGGTGATCCGAAGTAACCGAACCGATTTTTCGGATATCCGAACTTCAAATATTTAATCGGATCGGACTTGATACGATTTCAGGTAGGATACGGTTTTTGAAAACTCTAAAATTGAAACTTATTATATTATATTTATTTTAGAGTTTATTATATAATGTTATTTTAATTCTTTTTTTGAATTTTGGAAAGTTAAAACTTGGTAAGAAATTTTTCGTTATTACAAATTTCTTTCTTCACTACTTTTCAGTATAGATACACTAAGATATATAAGTTTTGGGTCATGACATTTACACAGATCATAAGTTCAAGGGTTGCCTATGCAATTTTTTCTATATATATTACTTGGTGTAATATTTGTTTGTTCGTTAATATTAATGTTTATATATTCTTATTTTACATAAATAATCGATATGAAATAGCATCAAATAATCAACATCTGAAATTAATTTTGAAATTCATATGTTTTTATTAAGTTATATGTTTTTTAGATATTTGATATTGTCATTTAAAATGTAGTTAATTTTATTAATCAGTCATTGTGTACATGTTTTTGTATTAATTCAATTATAATATTAAATCAAGTTTCAATTTATGGAAATTTGAAAATTTTGGTTGTTTTATAATTTGTAAGTATCAATTATGTTTTGCAAATAAATAATATTTTTGATGATTAGTGGCAATTTTGTATGATCAATTATAATTCAAAAAATAAAGATTATAGTATCCGCAAATCGATCCAGTATTTCGAATTGGGGTTTTGGATCATCATTTTTCCGATCCTTATTCATCGGATCGGATAAAATGGTGATCGGGTCGGATACCCAATCCTCGCACACTCCTAATGCCTACTAATATAAAAACCTTATTTATACATAAATTTGGGTTTAAAATTTTTTTTCTGATATTTCGACAAAATTTCAATCGTTTAACCGACAAATTATTTTTTTATACAATCCAAAATTGATAGTATATCACGTTTGAATGTCTTAATTGAATTGTTTGAATTGAAGAATTAAGCATTTTAAAATTAATGTTTTAAAAGTTTGTATCAAGTTAAATTATAATAATTTAAATCTGATTTAAAAGAAAATACCTTCAACCTGATCATTTGTCTAACACATGTTCGATGATTGCTTCAACCATCGAATCAACTATTAAAAATTGAGGTACGGTAAGTTGTGGTAAAATTAGAGATGAGATAATTGTCAATTTATAAAAGTGTTCGGTAAAATTACGGTATCATAATCATTATTAGTGTGTATAAATATCAACATACTCATATTTATAAAAAAATAATATTTTATATTTTGATTAGGAAAGTAATGATATTTAATCATTTCACAACTTAAGATTATATTATAGTTGGTTTTAACGTATAAATATCAATATACTCTTATTTATAAAAAAGAATATTTTATATTTTGATTAGGAAAGTAATGATATTTAATCATTTCACAACTTAAGATTATATTATAGTTGGTTTTAACCTATAGTGAAATTGTAATTTTTAGCGATAAAATACAACATTTTTATTTTTATTTTATATGCCTTAAAAATAAATATTTGGTGATCATACCTCATCTTGCCGTACCACGAGCAAACGATTATAATTTATAACATATTCCAAAAAATGGTAAGAGAAAGAATGAGGGATGCACAAATTTGATCCTCATAATTTAATGATTTGATAATTTTGATCTCCAAAATTTTATGATTATAACAATTGTGATTCCAAAGTATTAAGATATCTAAATCGATCATCACATTTTATATATGTCATAATTGATCTTCAAAATTTTCAATTTTAACAATTGAGATCATCATCAATTTTGGAATAATTTTGTCGTTTTACGGATCTAATTTGTCAAATATTGACTTAAAGAACTAAATTTACCAAACCTTACCATTTGAGAACTTAATATAACATTATAAATTATTAAATTAAATTTTTAAAAATTATTAAAATTTAAAGATTCAAAGCACTATTTTTTCCAGAATTTATTACAAAACATAAAAGCTTCAAAGACCGATACAACACAAAAGCCGCGGCGGTGCCACGGCCATTTTGCTGGGCTCAAAAGAATCCATAACCAGTGAAAGCCCGCAAGATTTCGGGCTCAAAAGTATAAGAAAAGATGAAATTTGGACGGACTCTGAATGATCATTCCGCAAAAGGAAGCAAGATGACAGCCCAGTAATGATCCCAACTAAACTCCACCCTCTAATTTGCATCTATTTCCTTCTTTGTCCACTGCAGATTGTGGATATTTATGTCATCTAGTGATCTCATCTGGTAAATAAGCAACTGTGGAATATCAACACTCATCAATGGCGGTCGAGAAAACTGTAATCATTGAGCACATTGCGTACGCACGCGTAGGGTTATTGGGTAACCCAAGCGATGTGTACTACGGGCGTGCAATATCCTTCAGCCTCGGCAATTTCTGGGCTTCTGTCAAATTGAATTCTTCTAAAGATTTGGTTATTGTTCCACATCCAACTCACGATTTAGTACAATTTGGCTCCCTCACTCACATGGTCTCGTTCTTTAATCCCATGTTATTATCATGATTTTTGTTCATGAATTATAGATCTAAAGTGCTTTATGTTTATAGGTTAATCGTGTACAAAGCGATGGGTATTATGGAGGAGTGAGGCTTTTAATGGCGATTTGTAAAGTTTTTCATAATCATTGTAAAGATAATTGTATCAATTTACATGATGAGAACTTTACACTCTCATATGATACAAATATCCCTCGCCAAGTATGTTTTTTTCTTCATTGATGAATATGCAAGTTTATGAGTTTTTTTTAATGTTCTTGTTGTGTTAATCAGACGGGGCTTTCGGGTTCGAGTGCGATCATTTGTGCTGCGCTTAATTGTCTTCTTGATTTCTATAATGTAAGGCATTTGATCAAAGTTGAAGTTCGTCCAACCCTTATTCTTAATGCAGAGAAAGAAATTGGAATTGTAGCTGGTCTTCAAGATAGAGTTGTTCAAGTTTATGGAGGCCTTGTTTATATGGTAATTTTTATTGCAAATTTGTGGTAAATTTGGACAAGATGAACTGCATTTATGATGATGTGTAGGAATTTAACAAGAAACGAATGGATGAATTTGGATACGGAGAATACGAGCGGATGGATATAAATCTTCTTCCGCCTCTTTATGTTATTTATGCTGAGAATCCTAGTGATTCTGGGAAGGTAACTTCAGAAGCTCACTAATTCCATCTTCAAATTTGCCTTGATTTAGGACTATTATTCGATTCGAAATAGACGAGTCTGATTTGTTTGTGTTCGTTCATATTATAATAAACCTTGTTCGACTATTGTTCATTTCGTATTCATTCTCATTTGTGTTTTGATTTGTTCGTTCATGTTTGTGCGCAAATAGTATGAAAAATTTGCCTTGATTTAGGACTTTTATTCGATTTGAAATAGTCGAGTCTCATTTGTTCGTGTTCGTTCATATTATAAATAAATCTTGTTCGACTATTGTTCATATTCTTTTATTTTGTTCTTGTTCTTTGTGTTTTGATTTGTTCGCTCATGTTCGTGCATAAATAGTATGAAAAATTTGCCTTGATTTAGGACTTTTATTCGATTTGAAATAGTCGAGTCTCATTTGTTCATGTTCGCTCATATTATAATAAAACTTGTTCGACTATTGTTCATATTTCTAATATTTTGTTCTTGTTCTTTTGTTTTCATGTTCATTCGTGTTTGGATTCGTTTGTTCGCGTTCGTGCATAAATATTATAAAAATTCTCAATTTCGAACGTTTGCAAACATGTTTACGTTCATTCGAATTTATGTTCGAGTTCATTTTGGTTTGTGTTGAAATACTGTCCCACATCGGTTGTGAAAATAGAAATATTATAGTTTATAAGTGAACTGATATTATGAGTAATCTATTTGATGTGCGTTTACAATGTGATTCACTTCTTTTATAGGCTGAACTACACAGACACTATTTATATTTAACAAATTGTTCGTACTTCTTGATTATATACATTTTACAGGTACACAGCACAGTAAGGGAAAGATGGCTAAAGGGCGAAGAATTCATCATAAACAAAATCAAACAAGTAGCAGATCTCGCATTAGATGGACGAAAAGCAATACTGAATAAAGACCATACGAAACTAGCCGAACTCATGAATTGTAACTTCGATCTACGAAGGTAACAAAAAGTCGAAAACAACACACTTAAGTTAAACTTTTCATTTCTTAGTACTTTCTTATAACAGGCAAATCTTCGGGGATGATGTTCTCGGAGAAATTAACATCGAAATGGTTGAATTGGTAAGACGAGAGGGCGCTGCTTCGAAATTTACAGGCAGTGGAGGAGCTGTGATTGTGTTTTGTCCTGAAGGAGATTGTCAAGTAAAACGTGTAGAAGAGGCTTGTAAGAAATTTGGCTTTGTTTTTGAACCTGTTAAGGTTATGCCTTGTCTGCTTAATGATGTGGATTTAGGTACCTTGTCGAGGGATTGATTTTTTTTTTGCTTAATTTCTTCATTTGATTGTAAAATATTTTATATTTTTATTGATTTTGGTAATATTTTAAATTTCAATTACCATCGAAATAAAATTCATTTTGATCGAAATTTGTGAAATTTGAAGTTTATTTCTTATTTTATTGATCTATTTAAATTAGATTTATTAATTTTCAAATTACAAAATTTGAATATTTAGTTGGAATTACCGGTTTTTATTGATTATCGGATTTAGCCGATACTAATCTGTGTGAGTTTTAAGCGGGTCGCGTTTCATTGTTTGATTTGGAAAACAATTGATATGAAATTTGTAAAATTTTGCAATTTTTTTCGAAGTAAAATAATATAAATTAAAAAAAATTGTATTTTCTAGTTTAATTTATTTTATTATTTCAATATATATGAATCTAGTGTATCGTATGGGCGGAAGGCAGTTTTGGTCCCCAAAATTTGAAATTTTTGGCAATTTTGGTCCTCAAATTTTCCAATTTTGGCAAAACCAGCCCCCAAAGTTTCATGTACGCAAAACCGGTCCCCAANGAAGCGACCGATCGGGCCAGACATATAAACGGGCCCTTTACTGGTTGTGGACTGGATCTGGGCCTCCTGATTCAGCCTGCGCTATTTGGGCTATCATGGCCAAGACTGATACTAGCTCTGATCAGGGTACCGGGTTCCGATGATCTCATCACCATCGAAATAAAATTCATTTTGATCGAAATTTGTGAAATTTGAAGTTTATTTCTTATTTTATTGATCTATTTAAATTAGATTTATTAATTTTCAAATTACAAAATTTGAATATTTAGTTGGAATTACCGGTTTTTATTGATTATCGGATTTGGCCGATACTAATCTGTGTGAGTTTTAAACGGGTCGCGTTTCATTGTTTGATTTGGAAAACAATGGATATGAAATTTGTAAAATTTTGCAATTTTTTTCGAAGTAAAACAATATAAATTAAAAAAATTGTATTTTCTAGTTTAATTTATTTTATTATTTCAATATATATGAATCTAGTGTATCGTATGGGCGGAAGACAGTTTTGGTCTCCAAAGTTTGAAATTTTTGACAATTTTAGTCCCTAAATTTTCCAATTTTGGCAAAACCAGTCCCCAAAGTTATGTGTATGTGGCATAATTGGTCCCCAAAGTTGTAATTTGTGGCAAATTAAGTCCCCGGACGAAAATTAATTTGGGGGCCGGTTTTGCCAAAATTCGCAAACTTTGGGGACGTATTTTGCGAAAATACGCAACTTTGAGGACCAAAAATGTCAAATTATCAAAACTTTAGGGACCCAAGTCGCCATTTTCTCGTATCCAATATATATTCGATATGATAAACTAAAACTAAAATCATTTGAAATATCAACAGTACTACTTTTTAAACATTAACGGGAAATGAAGGATTATTTTTGGATTTTATAATAATGTTAATTATAAATTATATTTATATATTTTGAATTGATTTTGTAGGTTTGAAGTTTAATGTGTGACATTTACTGTTCATCCTAATTATTTTCGAATAAGTTGATTTTCATCATATATATTTGAAAGAATGAAAATGGACATAATTGTTGTATTTTCTATTGAATTTTAGTCATGTCGTTAAATAATCCGTTAAGGTTCTACAAAACACTTAAATAATACCGATCCGGACCGGTATGAGTTATATGATCGATATATTGGTCGGTACCAAATTTATTTTTATTTTTTAAAAAATAATATGTAATTAGTTTTTTAAAATCAGATTCGAAAAAATACGGAAATCGAAGTTAATACTCGGTAGCGGACGATACAAAAAAATATCGATACTACCAAATATTTGATGTACCAGACGATATACCATTCAATATGAAAATATTGATATATTCACTAACACACCCTTCACTTTTTTAAAGGTTTTAAAAGTTATGACATTTTAAAAGATTTAGAATGAAAATTAGTCTTTTTTCGCGTTATAGAAACCGTGTATTGCGTTCATAAGAAAGCAAATTGGCATTAAATATAAGTTTTTATAAGAATTTTCACAATCGATTGCCACCAGTTGTAATTTAACGGTAAGTGACGAAAATATAAAAAATAATATAATATTTATAATTAAAATATAACTTAAAAACAAATATGCTAAAAATAGAATATTGGAACATGTGTTCCAAAACCAGACCGATTTTGACCGGATCAGACGGTTTGGACCGGATCCGGGCCCAAAACTGTTCGGATTCAATAAAATTATGTGGAACTCACTTATATCTTAATTATATTTATTATATATACAAATCAGTTATATTTATTATTTAAAATTATTTGGGGTCTTTTAATTTTATTTATTTTTAATTCTTATTTTTTAAAAACAATAATACTAGTACAAAAGTTTTATTTCAAAATGAAGAAATATTAATTTAAATTAAATTTATAAAAATATTTTTTTCTAGAAAAAATAATTGATACAAAATCGGATCTGGTTTAAGGTTAATCATTTTTATGTTTAAAAGTCTTACATATGAAGAAGATTAATATTTGGATTTTAAAGATATTGAGAGATTATGTTATGAATATTTAGATATAATATTACCCCAAAAAAATTATAAAGATGATGATGACATTGAATAAGATATTCATTTTATTATTATATTATATTACACAAACAAATTCTTATAATTGACACACCAATTAATTTTAAATTATTTGCAAAAGAATTTGAAGACATAACTTTTGATAACAACGATTTTGACTACTAATAAGTCATCACTTTTTGTTGTTAGAATATAAAGAATGATGCTCTTTTAGAATTTTTATTTTAGATGTTTTATTGAATATAAATACAATATACATAAGTTAAATAATTAAAATAACATTAAAATAACAAAAACGAGTCAAACCGGTTTGAACCTAACAGGAGGGATGACTGGTTCGTATTTCCGGTCCGGTCTTAGAACATAGATTGGAACATTAAATATGAGTTTTAGAAAGATTTTCTGGAAGTTTAATAGTAATTTAGATTTGCGATATAATTTAATATTATTATTTAGATGGGAATTAAATTATATGATTTGACCTGGTTGATCGCAACTAATCAAATCGCCAAAGTGTATAATTAATTTCTCCTCTTAGATTGCTGTTTCCTTTTTAGATCAGATCATGCGAAGTTAAATCCTGAAGAAGTTCCGATTTTGTTGATTCGCAACCCAATGGGTTCTTGATTTTTGTATTTTCTTTCGAGCTTCAGGCGTTGACGCGATCACTTGACTGTTGCGATTTTACGATGTTGTCGCCGGATGTTTCTGGGATCTTAGACAACTCCAAGGAGCTTGAGCGGCTAAGGATGCAGCAAGACGAACTTATACTTGAGATCAACAAGATGCATAAAAAGCTCCAATCTAGTGAGTTTTTAAAACTTTTTCAAGTTTTTTTCATGCTATGGGATTTAGTAGATTATTTGTTGTCTTAATTTAGAAAGAATTTTTCTTCGTTGTAGTTTATTAATCGCTGGGAATTTGTTAACATTAAGCTTATAATACAATGCATGAGATTTTCAAAGAATTTGGGGAGTGACTTTAATTGCATTTTGGTTTCTATCTGTTCCCTTTTGACAATGTTTGGTGTTCTTTAATCGATTATGAAAGGTTTTGTGTTAGAATAGATGGTTTTTATGAGTTTCTTTTTTTATTTGCATTTTAGCCCCAGAGGTTGTTGATAAGCCTGGTGATAATTCACTTGCACGCCTTAAGATGCTATATACTCAAGCCAAAGAACTAACTGAGAGTGAAGTTAGGTATAATTTTGATTACATTAACTCTTTTGTCGGGAATTCCTTTCGTATCACTAGATTTGTATTTTTATTTGTATTTAGAAGCAAATGCTGATATTTTTCTTTGATTTTTCAGTATTTCCAGTCAACTATTAGCACAGATTGATGCAATATTGCCTTCGGGAAACCAGGGGCAACACCGAAGAAGGATAGGTTTTTTATTTAGTAGATGTTGTAAATGTAAATCGTAAGTTTACAATAATTTGACATTGAATTTTGATGAAACACAGAAGGGAATGAGCCAAAGAAGAAGAAAATGAAGGTAGATTCGGAAGTCACACGGCTTTCAGCTTCAGTTCGGAACCACTTAGAGAATCTTGCTAATTTAAAAGGCGAGCAAGTACGTTTTCAGCTTTGCTGTATTAAATCATGTTCAAATTTTCATGTTACTTTTTTATGCTCACAAGAGAAAAACTTATTATCTGCTTCATTTCTGAAATGAAAAATTTAGGTTGCTGCTAGAGTAAGTCAAGAGGATGCTGGAAAAGATGAGTGGTTTGTGGTTAAATTAATCCATTATGACAAGGAAACAAGAGAGTAAGTATTGTCTCAAAGGGTGAATAAAGCCTTTTTTTTCGTTGCTTAGATACCCCTTGATTTAATCAAAATCACAATCGATTCGTTTCTTGGTAGCTAAACTCATTTCCGAAGCAACTATTATGGTTATGATTATGATTATGATTTCGATACCCCTTGATTTAAACGAAATCACAATCCATTTGTTTCTTGGTAGCTAACTCTTTTGCGAAACAACTATTATGATTATTTCGTGTAGTGATTTCGTTTATTTACTTTTATTCCAATGAGTAGATTTGAAGTTCTTGATGAGGAACCAGGGGATGATGAAGAGGGAACTGGACAGAGGTTTGTTTTCGCATAACGAAATACACGATTTGTGATTTTATTATTCGATACTCATTCCCTCGACGGATTTTGTATATTTTTTCACAGAAAGTACAAGCATGATTTGTGATTTTATTATTTGATACTCATTCCCTCGATGAATTTTGTCTATTTTTTCGCAGAAAGTACAAGCTGACCATGTCGCATATTATTCCATTCCCAAGACGAAACGATCCATCGAGCGCCCCCGATTTTCCTGCGGGAAAACATGTCTTGGCTGTATATCCAGAAACAACAGCACTGTACAAAGCAACTGTTGTCCAAACTCGAAAGGTGGAATTTACATTAATGTACATGAAATAATGTAAAACTAACCATATTTTGTGTCTCTTGCACGTTGATGGTCATTATTCAATGTAAGCAGAAGAAGAATGATGAGTAAGTAACTTCTCTACATAAATGAATACAAAGCTAGTTGAAATTTAAGCTTATAGAAATAATTCTTTGGTTTTACAGTTATGTTTTAGAGTTCGATGACGATGAAGAGGATGGATCGTTGCCTCAGCGTTCCGTACCCTTTCATCGAGTCGTTCCACTCCCCGAAGGGTATCGTCAATAACGTACACACGTGTGATATTCACAAATGTTATATAAACTAAACTGAATCAGCTTAGTTTTTATGAGTAGAATGAATGATTAATTAGCTTCCGAGTTCGGTGAATGTTGCGTTGCTCGTATGCATGTACATTGTTTCCCCCACACTTTAGTGGTAAATAAAATGGATCATTTATGCAACTTTGATGGTGTCTTGAGGCACACTTCCTTGATTCCAAAAGGTGGATTGGATCGGATCGAAGTACGATCCATCTATTTGCAGATCCCTCATCCGGAGAAGAAAATAATTTATATTATCCGGGGTTGGGTTGAATTAATGCGATGAGAACCAAACGTAAATGAAGAAAAGTAGAAGATACAAGATTTAGCGTAGAAATCCAAAACAGGGAAAACCACGTGACCGATAAATCGTGATCGTGAAGTCACTATCACAAGAAGAATATGATATAATGTGTTACGCCTTTGATTGATTGATACAATTGTCTTCATGAGGTTCACTAATTATCGAGTCCATATCTGATTTATGAAATATTGTACCGAATATTTTATAATATTTTCTTTCAATATATTTGACAACATCGCATCTTCCATGTATTTGTCAGATAATCATCACGTTTGGACATATTTGGATGGTTATACGTGCGATGGATGTACGAATGGTTATAAAATTACTTACCCGTCTTAAATATAATGGGTGGTGGTTTTATATATATCCACCATATTATCAATATACAAAATAAATTGTCCATTTATATTTAATTTTATATATACATGTAAAACTAACTTAGATAAAAAAAAAGTTTTAATTATAGTTTTGCATTTTTATGGGGCGACTGGCATAGTTAGTTCTCATTGTTTCATAGTTTTGACAAATTTAGTCCTTGTAGTTTGCTAATTTTGGCAGTTGAGGTCCCAAAGTTTTAACATAGCAAAACATGTTCTCATAATTTAGTCAATTTGACAAAATTGATCCTCAAATATTTGTGTGTGTGGCGTAATTGATCCTCATAGTTACTTACTTGTGGCAATTGAGATCCTCAAAGTTTAAATAGTCAATTTCAGTCCCTTAATTTTGGTATATTTGGCAAATTCAGTCCCAAACTTTGAGTTGGCAAATTAAGTCTCTGGAGCGTGCAATTAATATATGTAATCGCCACCATTCGATATAATAATTAGTATACATCGCCGCCACTGTGTGGTATACAAAACATGTCGCTATATCGATCTGTTTAGAACCAAAATTTCGGATTGTCGTGAAAATTAGATAAGGTTTTTTGCATGTTTCTATTCAAACAGGTAAATATGTCAAAACTGGCCCGATTTTCAATTTTTAACACTAACGGTGTTAAAATTGGTCGGTGACCAATTTTGCCAAAATTTATGAACTTTGAGGACTGATTTTGCTAGTATGTGTAAACTGTGAGGACCGATATTGTTCTTCTCAAACTTTGAAGACCTATTATGCCACTTTGGGGATTAAATTAGTCACATTTTACAAATTTAGAGAATCAAATTTGACAAAAGATATAAAATATGGGGATTAAATTTGTCATTTCAAAATATGAAGACCAAATTTATCAAAATTAGTAAACTATGGAGACTAAAGTAGTCATTTTCTCATTTTTATGCGAAAAACCATTGAATATTATATAATTTCCTTTGCGGATATACATATTATTTACTAAACTCCTACTTTATTAAGTGTTAATTTCTTATTTTTTTAATATATTAATATTTCAAAAAAATCTATAGTTTTATCTCGAGTTGAATAAATGATAAATAAAATGGATCATTTATGCAAGTTTGATGGTGTCTTGAGGCAAATATCGTTGATTCCGATAGGCGGATCGGAGTAAGATCCATCTACGATGTGATCAACGATCCATTTATTTGCTGCTTCGGTATAATGGACACCATCCCAGCTTATAACTTCGGACGGATTTGTACATGAATCTACGAATACTTGACTTCCATTTACATTTCCTGTGTTTCCACACCAAATATCATAATCTATTCCATGATGACCGCAGCATATTGTTACAGGTTCTTTAAATCCTGCAATAAACAAGAGGGATCTTGTTAGAGACCAGAAGAAGGTGTAATAACAAAGGATGCTGATTCCAGGTCATATATTAAAATTAGACATGCATCTTGTCACTCTATATATTGAAATTAGAGAGTCTAGTCGAAATTATGATTAGAGTGTGCAGTAAGACTTCTCGGGGGTGCGAGACATCTTAGTCAAATTTCAACGTCGCTATAGACGGATAACGATATTATATTAAGTATAATGATTCATATGCACTAGTACCACGTTTTTTCCTTAGCAAAGTGTCAATAACTAGAAAGTTAAGTGTACTATCCACGGGGAAGTTTATGATTGAAAAAATTGCATAAATAGTCTCCCAACTTACGAGTTGTGTAAATGGTATATTCTCCAACTTACAAAATTGCAGGAATGATACCTAAAGTTATCAATATCGTTTGTTTTTTGCCACTGACATTCTAGCATCTGATTATCCGTTAAGTTGAAAAATATTTTTTCGTTAGCATGAGTGATCCTCAAAGTATGCAAATAAGACCCGTTTGAAAAATTATACAAAATTGACATTTAATGTTCGAAAATTGTGCATAAAATATAAAATATTAACGAATTCGTTAGAGTGTCAATTATAAACGGTATTGAAACTTAAAATGTTTTATATGCATTTAATTGAAGTTGGGGGACAACAAATGCATATTTTTGCTAAAAAAATGTATCATATTTGCAATTTCGTAACTTGGAAAGTATGTCCATTACACAGCCCGTAAATTGGGGGGCCGTAAGCAAACGTCGCCCGTTTATGATTAGGGAAAAAGTAAACTAGGACTATGTATGAGTCATTAGGGTTAACCTAGTGTAAAGCTGACAATATCATGCAAGTGAGAGATGGGTCATTACAATGTGCACGGATATGACGTATATAGGGAAGAGACAATACAGTAAAAGACTTGTACAATTCATTTAGTATGATTCTTATTCCCTCTTATAAACCTATTCAAACCACATTCAATTTCTATCCAATGTTAGAGTCTGATCGTCTTGAACTCTTTTTATTTGAATGTTGTGGAATCTCAAACTTGTTTAGGGTTTAGCCTAAACCCTAAACCCTACGTGTGATTAGCCTTTTCTGAGTCATTCATCATAATTTGTGCACGTAAAGGAGAATAGAATAATGTTTACCTAAATGTTTTGCGTTCGTAATCATATCGTATTTGGCGCGGTATATGTCTACATAGACGATTAATGCTTCATGTAGATTGGATCTTAGGCTGTAAATCCCATCTTTTAATTGCTTGTTGAACTCCATAGCAATCTCATTTTGGTAATTGATACAACCATAGAGATCAATGTAACCTGGTTCGGGGTTTTGCACCTTAACCATCGATACCGGAAGACAACCGATCGGGCCGGTGTTGTGAACCCAGAAAAACCTCGCGCCTCTTTGATACAAAATCTGCAATTCAAGAGTTTACAAATAAGTTTTCAATTATAATTATTGTGTTTTGCTAACTTACTTGCATTTGTGTTATAAACTGGTTAATAATACTAGGAAGAGCCTCTTTTTGGAGTTGAAAAGACAAGTTTCTTATGCCTGCAGCAATATCATTTTGGCCAATATCGACAAAGAAAAGAGATTCGGACAAGTTTTTTATCTTTGGTAGCCTTGTCTTACAAATCCCTGTTTCTGAAAATCACAAAGCTTCAGTTACAATATTGGCAAGTTTTGTTGAAATAATGAAATTGTTATACAAGGGAAATTGAATGTGGTGTAGATTGATTTATAAAAGGAAATGTGTAATATACTAAATTAGAGGTGTGATTTTTAAGATCAACCTGTATGATCTAATTTGCCTGAACCTAAAAAGATCGGTTCATGACCAATCCTTCGTATTAGGGTTAGTATTTTGAAACATAACTTTACAATTAGGTTTATGATTGATTTCAATATTCGTAAGACCTAAATCTGTAGGTCTTATGATAGTTTGGTCTTGTTTTTCACTTTATAGGCTTAGAACCAAGATCAAATCTAAATCCGGTAAAAATAAATTTACTAATTTTTATTACGATGTAGTCTCATCTTCTTATACGCTATATTCGTGTACACTCCCACATGAAATTGACACGACTCTAGAAATTTAACATGATATCAAAACGGGTTTGAAAAATTATGAGCGACCTTGCTATGGGTTAATTTGGTTTAAGTGATCCATTCACCTTGAGGAGGTATGTTGAACCAATGAAATTGATCCACAACTGAAATTGAATGTGTTGTAGATTGGTTTATAAAATGGAATATGTACCATAATAAATAACTTGTTCAAATTCTCTTATCTACATAAATTGATCCGATTTTAAAAATTTAAGAAGTTTGCTTTCATTATGAAATAACCTGAGTAAAAGTAGGCTGCTTTCTCCTTAAACTGAGTGTAATGTTGTACTTGAATTTCAAGAGAAAAAGGGCTCACACCATGATCGAACCATGACTCGGTAGAACGCATGATGGTTGCACCACCGGTTGCAAAATTAGCACCGTGTATATAACTTGATCCAACTGAATCCAAATATGCGCTCAAATAAGGTAACCCTAGAAAATCAGCTACATCAAAGCAACAAGATTAGTATTCAATTCAACGATTGAGATACACTGAAATTGTTACCGATGAAATCAATGATCATACGCCCATCAGAAGCCCTTCCTACAGGGCGGTGAAAGTATGTGTTACCCGACGGAGACGCCGGAGGATAGAACGCCGCAGCTATACCTCCGGTATCTGTGTTTGAATCGCCAAATGCAAAAATTGCAGCGAAGTTACAAGTTGAAGGATTCTTCCTCGAAGAAGAAGAAGGATTTACCAGATAGATGATCAAAAACAGGAACAAAGACAAGACAATAATTGACGCCATTGAATTTGAGAAGAGTTTAGCTCTCGTGAGGTTGAAGGAAAGCGAGATAACCATTGTTTTAAACACCCATACCGCCACCATATTATATTGAATCTTGAAAATATTTTAAAATAATAAATTAATTAAACTATTATATTGAGTAACAATTGCTAAAGTCGAGGTTCAAGGTTTAAAGATATGCGGCACCGACTCTTCAATTTTTCACATTTTTTTTCGTGTCGGATCTAGTCGGAGACACAAAACGACGTCGTTTTGATTTCTTCTTTAATTTGATTTTTTTATTTTTCGGAAACATATCTTATGTGTTTTCACGACTTTCTTATGTTATCGATCTACTTGTAAATTATTTGTGCAAGCGATGATGGACCGAAAAGTTGTTGTTTTTTAAGAGATGGTAGAGTAAACGAACAATATTCATTTTTATAAGTTAAATATTTTTATATAATAAATTGATAAATATTTGTAGTTTTAAACTTGGAGTTTATGCAACTTTCTATAAATTATAAGAATTATTTTTTTAATTTAATTTTATTTAATAATTCTAGACGAGTCGAAAATCCGACTTTTATACTATTGCCGATGCGAGTTGCGCCGAGTCCGTCAGAAAAGTCGGTGTCACATAGGCTTAAAGAATGAGATGTTGAATGGAATATAAATATAATATAAATTTATATTTTTAAAAATTTAAAATAAATAAATTTGATCCGTTTACTCGGTTTTTCAGACGGTTCAACCGATTTTGCAGTTTAATTTGAGTTTTGGGCGGTTTGAATCGGTTATTTTGTTTTACGATATTTTTTAAAACTCGGACCGAATTTTTGGCAGGCTAATCCAGTCCGATTTTAATTACATTTGAGAAAATATTTTTTAATAAATTTATTATCAATTATATTACTTTACATTCGAAAAATAATTTTAAGAAATCATCAAACTCATTTTTCTCAAATTAAACAGATCCGGCATATTTAAAACTTGTATTGATAGATATTTTGTTTAAATCCCGATCAAACTATTATGTTTTATAAAAGATAAATAATTATGTGAAACTTTAAGCCACCAAATCACTCAAAAAGAGTTAATTAGAATAATTCACATGTTTTTATATTACTCGTGAAATATCGGAGGATACATATATTTTGTTGTATGATATCACGTCATACTGTATTATAGTGTCGGATCTCAGGATTTTTCGGGTATTGTATAAAATAATATATTTTTAAAATATATTAATATAATAAAAAATTGAAATTGTATTTCTCAATTAAAATATGTTAAATTGTTTATAAAATAATTTGGTCTCTATGGCCTCAACTGTATAACATAATTACATGCAATTAAAGTTTTACAATTATTTTAAAATATATAAATGTTATCTACATTATTAGAATATTATTATTACTAATATTACTTATTTATAACAATAGACATGGTCGCTATGACATGGTATATTTTATTATTATTAATAAATAATTACATGCATAGGTAAATATATTATGGCTAGTTAAAATAATAATATATTTTAATACAAATTATTTATATAACAATATAAATAAATATTGTGATTGCATGTAATATAATGATCTCAATTATATCCTACAAAATATAAACAAGCCTATATAACTTATACACGAACTAGGGTTCGCAATGAGTTGGATTCGAGTTGAGTCTCATCGTATAGTATGAATATGTTTACATCATTACCCGTATAGACTCCATTGGTTCAACTATCACAATTGAAAATCAAATTATTTAACTCGATTCCCAAGCAATATGGTACGATTCGAGGTTTTGCTAATTTTTTGAAGTATATTGATTGATTATTATTATTTTGTTTTTCGGGTCTCAATTTGAAGTGGGCACGGGTCTGGTCCAATGAGTTGAGAAATTTTCTTGACCCATTAACGGGTTATATAAGCTAAGCTATAAATTAAAAACGTAAACTAAAAAAACCACAATTTAAACCCAAATTTTTTATATATATATTTTTTTTGCCTATTTCAACCCACTAACCCGCACGGATCGACCTTACGAATTAGCGGGTTGAATTTTATGACCCAATCGTAAACTAATATTTAGCATATTGATCCAGTGAATTGGGCTGGCCCATGTCCTCCCCTATGTCTCAATCATATTTTGGGTATGAACCCCTATTAAATGAGTCTTGATTCTTATATTCAACTCGAATAATAACTAATTAATCGGATTGATACCCGTATAATTTGATTTGGTTAAGTAGATTTGAACATGTGTTCGGTTTTTACTATCCCTAACAACAATGTAATCAATATCAGATTTTTGATTGATCGTTTTAGTGAAGAACTAGTTGCAAATCGATGCAATTTAATGAAATATATCATGTTTTATAAAATCGGAAAAAAACCAATTGAATAACAAAAAATCTTTATAAATTACTTTTTATTTTAAATTTAACAAAATATAAAAAATACATTATATATTTAAATATCTTCTTAATCTCATTTTAACCATGATAGTCATACCGGTGGTATACCTCTCGGTATACCGGTCATATCGGTAAATATCAGTTATGATCGATACACCGATATTCTGATATATCACCGGTATACCATCGGTATATAAGAAAAATCGTTCGTACCAGTCATGACCGGTACACACGGTACCAATTTAACTTCCTTGATTTTAACATTGGCTCATCCCTAATTTTAACCAATGGTTCAACATTTTAAACTTATCTTCTAACTTCATTGGTTCCATTTGTAGTATGATTTTAACTACATTACTACCAGCAACATATTCGTTAAATGCATTTGTCAATGGAGTTATCGTCCAACCCAATCTAGGGGTACGAACGAATCGAATCAAGACTAACATAAGTATTTTTCTAAGGTCCGAGTTGATTCGGGTTTGAAAAATAAAAATGTATGATTCGAGGTTCATTTCGATTGATATTTGGATTCTACTCGAGTTCGAAGTTAGGATTTTAAGTAATCAAATAAATAAATAAATAAACATATATATAATTTTATTGACTCAATCCGATCACCTAGATTTGTTAGAAATTTGAGGGACCGTATTCGGTTCATTAGAAGTTCAAACTCGAACCTGTTAAATTTTTAGAGTCGGATCAATTTATGTGGGGAGTGTGCTCGGATATAATGTATAAAATGAAGGAGACCACAACGTAAAAGATTTGAACAAATCATTTACTATTATCTGCATTCTCTCTTATAAACCAATTCATAATATTTTCAATTTCTCATGTGGGACAAATTTCATTATTTCAATACACCCCATTTAAGTCCAACTACCTGACAAGTTAGACTTGACAATTCAAATCGATGGATTACCAATCGATCAATTAAACCAATCTAACCGCCGGCAAGGGCACTCAGGATTTTTCGAACCCGCTTCGATACCATGTTAAGTTTCTAGAATCGGGTCAATTTACGTGGTGAGTGTGCTAGAATATAACATATAAGAGGAAGGAGACCACACCGTACAAACCAATTATTATGGTTCACATTCTCTTTTAGGGCACCACAACGGCAGGCGAATAGTACAAGGTGGCAAATCCTTACCTTGGACTATCTAGTGGTATGATGAGGAGAGAGGGTATCCTTCTCTCTCCTCTCACATTCTCGTTTTCTAATTTTTTTTTTAATTTTTCTATTTTTTTAACAAAAATTAAATTGTATTAAATATCGATGGCTAAATAAAGAGAAAAAATTTGTATTACTTATCGTAATTTGATTTTTTATATTTTTTTTCTTGTTGTTTTGGTATTTTAATGGTTATGAATAAAAATTTCTCAATTTATAATGATTTGTTAATAATTTATTAAAATAACAAAAATATAGATATTCGAATAAAGACGTAGTGATGAAGAAAAATCGATTATTTAAATAATAAATTAATATTGAGGAAAGAGAATGATGATGTGGAAAAAGAGAAAGGTGTGAGTAAAGAGAATAATGATATGGAGAAAGAGAAAGATGATGTAGAGATAGAGAAACAACTGTACGGACGGTCAATGTTGTGGATGTCCTTATAAACTAACTTACATCACTTTCAATTTCCGATGTGAGACAAATTTCATTATTTTAACATAACCGAATTCGACTATATTCGAACTCATAGCTTAATTGGCTCGAAAAATTTGTGAAGGGACTCGATTTGCATCCCTAATACAACAAAAAGTAGATTAGGTTTAAATCATTTGTCACGTGCCCATGATATGGTTACCGTTACCAAGAATATTATTAATCGAATAGGCAGTTGCCAAGAAACGCGTTTCTTGTTTATGCAGAGAAGACAAAAAGCTTTAAAATATCACAAAGAAACCAACAAAAAGGTGAATTTTTCTTCATTAAGAACCTTCCTCGAATTCCCATTGCCATTAATTTGCAAAAAAATGAATACTGTGCGCTAATTCCGGTGTCACAATCTTCAATCACGGTAATTCTTAGTTGTTTCTATATTGAATTTGTAGGTTTTGATTCTTATTCGAATTTGTTATCTAGGTTTTCTTTAATTTCGCTGCTTATTTGAGAGTGACGCAGTTTGATTGCAGGTAATCTTTACTTTCACGTTACTGCCCAATTTTTTATCTTATTCTTTGTTCTTGTGGGGGGGGCCATGGTGAAGTCGTTGAACGCCCTGTTTAGGACGAAACTTACGCATTATATATTATATTCTATTTTAGATATATACAATAAATGTTCCTTAAAATGATGATAATCACCAAAAAAGGTGAAGTTTTGATGGGATATTCGTTTTAGTATTGAATATTGATTTGATTCTTCTTCCTTGTGATCTTAAGATTGGAGAAATCTGGTTTTTATTTGATTATACAGAAGATGGGGAACTCTAGCAGTAGTCGTTTAAAGGATGGAAATGATCGGAGACAGTCTTCTATAGATCAAACTCGCTGGCACAATGATCACGCCCAATCTTCGTATTCGCAGTAAGCTCAAAATTTCTCAATTTTTTTAGGATTTCAATTGCTCTATTTCGAAGTTTATATTGGGTTTACGAATATACTCTTTTGATATTGTTAACATCGAAGTAGATGATCATATAGATTGTTTCTACATGAATGATGTTGATCGATCATGATGTCATTCTTTTGTAAGTTTGAATTGAGAGTTATTCTTAGTGATACTATTGAAATATTGTCTTACATCGATTGTGGAAATAAAAATGTTCTAGTTTATAGGATGTGATATCATGAGTAATTGACTTGACCTAATCTTTTCAATGTGATTCACTTTCCTTATGAACTGGACTACATGAGCACTCTCCTAGCCATTGAATCCTGATTTTCTATATGGTATCGGAGCTCTAGGGTGAGTTTCGGGTTGGTCCGTACCGGTTTAGATCGAAAAAAACTTTGGTATAAAAACATATTGGACTTAGGCGACAAAAATAGATCGGCCTATGATTTGAGCACTACCACATATTAAAGCAAGTCTGAAATGGACCAAGGCCAGTTCGACTTGACGGGGAGGGTTAAAATATTGTCCACATCGGTTGTGTAAATAGAAATGTTCTAGTTTATAAGGGTATAATATCATGAGTAATTGGCTTGGGCTAACCTTTTCAATGTAATTCACTTTCCTTATGAACTGACTACACAGACACTCTCCCGCCCATTGAATCCTGCTATTATCATTGTTGTTCATGTTTTGTAGTAACACAGTTGATAGGCAAGCTCCTCCAACAAATGTTGAGACTCCGATCAGACCGCAGAAGAAGCTTGAAAGAAGGTATTCAAGGATTGCTGACAATTATCATTCTTTAGAAGAGGTATTTTTGTTTAGAAAAATGGATTGTAGAATCAAAAGATCTTATGCAATAAAGTTGAGGTTTATCTATTTAAAGGTGACTGAGGCCCTTGCTCGTGCTGGTCTTGAGTCTTCGAACCTCATTATCGGGATTGATTTCACCGGGAGCAATGAATGGGCAGGTTTTAACTTATTTTTTAAGCATCGTTTTACTACTGAATCCCGTTCAATGTAGTAATCGGCTTGATTCGAATATTTTAGGCAGGAAATCATATAACAATCGAAGCTTACATCATATCGGAAACGATTTGAATCCATATGAGCAAGCAATATCTATTATAGGGAAAACTTTAGCTGCTTTTGATGATGATAACTTGATCCCTTGTTATGGCTTCGGAGACGGTACCGCATCATAAACTCGTCTTTATTACCTTAAATATTGTATGTTAATTTTTTTACGATGATGCTTCGCAGCATCAACGCATGATCAAGATGTATTTAGCTTCAATCATGATGATAAATTTTGTAGTGGATTTGAGGAAGTTTTAAGCAGATACAGAGAAATTGTTCCTCATTTGAAGCTATCAGGTTATTAAAACTCTTCTTTCCAGAACATGCATTAGGAGTATAGTTTTTTGCTTGTTTTTAAACCGGTTTTGTATATCGAACCGGAGAGCTTCCGATTCAAGTAAATCGGTATGATACCGTTGTTCGGATCGTAAATATTTTAAACTATCCTTGTATTTGATCGAATTGAAAAATTACTGTTAGAACATTGGTTTTTTGAGTGGCTTTTTAATTGAATTTTGCTTGAATCTCCGAAGGGCCAACGTCATTTGCTCCCATAATCGAAATGGCTGTGTCGATTGTAGAGAAAAGTGGAGGACAATATCATGTTTTACTAATTATTGCAGATGGCCAGGTACCTTCATTACAAATATTCATATTTCGGGTTCTTTTACTCTCTTCGAAACACTCGTATTATATTCAGGTCACCGGAAATTCAAACTTTCAATACGATAAAATGAGTATACAAGAACGGAAAACAATCGAAGCCATTGTCGAAGCAAGGCACGAATTAAACAACATAGTTTTACATTAATCTTTTCTTACTTAAGAGTTTTTATCTTTGCATTGCAGCAAGTGTCCTTTATCTATTGTTTTAGTTGGAGTTGGGGATGGTCCTTGGGACATGATGAAGCAATTCGATGACAATATTCCGGCTCGGGATTTCGATAATTTTCAATTTGTCGACTTTACCGGGATCACTACGAAACAAGTACCTCAATCTCGTAAAGAGACCGAGTTTGCTTTAGCAGCATTGATGGAAATCCCTTCACAATATAAAGCAACAATGGATCTTAATCTATTAGGGTGATCATCTTCTCTTTATCTTCATCCATTTGAAATTGTTTCTACTCATTTTGACTTGTTTTTTTCTTCAGTGCACGCCGAGAAGTCGGTCCTCGACGAGTTGCACTTCCTCCCCCGGTTCATGCTTCTTTGGGTTTCAACTCGTATTCATTACCATCATATGGAGCTAGAAGCTTTCATCATAGACAAAGTCCTCCAAATCTTTTACATTCATCGATCCAAACCTCGGCATACGAAAACCAGGTATTTTGAGTTAGAACGGAGAAAGTTCGATGAATGTGAAACATTATGTTGAAATTATACATGCTCGCTGGAGAAGTATGAACGAACGAGATTAAGGAGATGAAACCACACATTTAAAAGACTTGATCAAACTATTATGTGATGGAATTCTCATTCTTATAAACGTAATCAATCATACTTTTCTAACAAATGTAGAATAAATTCAACACTCCCCCTCAAGTCTAACCATAAGGCTTGAATTTGTGAATTTAAATGAATTGAACTAACTCTGATACCATGTCGAGATTATAGAGTTTGATTGAAATTACGATAGAGGAGCGTGAACGAATGAGATTAAGGGGATGAAATCATACATTTAAAGATTTGATCAAGTTATTCTCTGATAGAATTTTCACTCTTATAAACCTAATCAATCTCACTTTTCTGACGAAGGTGTTATAATTTCAACACATTATAAGTTGATATCCCTTTTCAGATATGCCCAATTTGCTTAAACAACACGAAGGATCTCGCCTTCGGATGTGGGCATCAGGTGAGAAAACGTTGTGTTTTATTTTTAGTTGTAGATTGATATACATTGTTCTTTTACGATGCCCGGTTTCTCTTTTAGACTTGCCGTGAGTGCGGTGACGAGCTTCAGCTTTGTCCGATTTGCCGGAATCGAATCGAGACCAGGATACGGCTCTACTGAACTGAACATTGCAGCTCTTAGTACTGATGTAAATGTGCTGTTTTTTTCTCAAGTTATATGTGCATGAACAATCATTCATTGCATTACCTTTATTATTTGATAGACTTTTAATATATTCAATTTGTTTGAAATAATTTTAAATAGTTATATATAGTATATGATACTTAGAATCGTAAAAATGGGAATGGAGATTTAAATTTAATTATAATTATAATTATAAATTTTAAAAATAATTCTATATTTTCTATCAAAATATGATAGTTATTATATAAAAGTTTATGAATGTTTCAAAACAACATATATTATAGTTATAAATATGATTTACCAAAATATACAAATTATAAGTAAAATTATAAAATATATATAAATAATAGAAAAATTTATACCTATGTGAAAACGATACATATTAAAAATTACCGTGTCTTGATATCATAGAGTTATAATGATTGTTTGGTTCAACTTTTTAAAATTGACGTATGGTGAAGTATAATGAGATATGACGATTGTGAATTTTTAAATATGTTTAGTAAAATTGAGGTATTATAATCGTAATATATGTAAAAATATTAATATACATTTGTATATAAAAAATAGTAAATATAATTATTATGAGTAAGAGTAAATTAATCATTTCTTAAATCACGATAATAGAATAATTGGTTTTACTAGCTGTTATAAAATTGTGATTTTTTAATAATAAACGTAGCAAATTTTGCTTTTATTTTAAGTATCTTACACAATCTCATCGTTCTTTTAATAGCACAACCAAACATACTCATTGTTTATTAAAAAAATATAAAACTTTATTTTATTAAATACGTTATATTTAACAATGTTAAATAATAAAAAAAGAATTTTGTAATTTAAATTTGAGGCCCATTAAATTTTGGGTCCAATTAGATTTAAGCACCCAACCTTGGCCCGTGATCATACGAAGGATAAGCTAGGGTTTTTTGCTGTACAAGGCGGTGGGTGAAATTAAACCCAATCTTTCATACTCGAAGAACGGGGCTTCAGTTTTGTACTGGCAATTGTAAACCTGTGTACTGAGTCAAGAACGCTACCTTTATTGTGGAAAATCAAGCTTCGATTCTACAGTTATTGTTTTGAAGGAGGTATAAATCAAAGCTTTGAAATTAACGAAATTCGTTATCTCGTTTTAAGCTTTGCTTTCGTTTCTTAGAATTAAGCGTGAAGAATTTGCGGAATTCGAGGTACAATGTCCGAGGAAGATACGGAAGATTTTCGAGTTGAAGATGATGATGATGAAACTTCAGATGAGGTTCTAAGGAAAGCGAAGAGGAATAAGCGGTTGTTGAAGGAAATGGAAGCAGCAGACAGGCGCGGTGTTTGTTATTTAAGCCGTGTACCTCCTAATATGGATCCATTGAAGCTTCGCCAGATTCTTTCTCAATATGGAGAAATTCAAAGGCTTTACCTTGCTCCTGAAGGTCAGAAAATCGTCATGGAAATAGTTTTTCTTACTTATGATAACAGAACTGTTTCAATAGAATTGTTCCTCCTGTAATCAACTACTACGTAAAATATGTTGTTCAGGTAATGCTATACAGAAGCAGCCGAAAAAGTCCGGTGGGTTCAGAGGACAACATTTTTCTGAAGGGTTCGTGTACTTTTTCCCTATGCGTAAAGAAATTTTGATTCCTTCTATTGAAATATGATAATTGTGGACCATAATAATTGAACTTGTTCAAGTCTTTTATGGTGTGGTCTTTTCCTTCTTCTATATTATTTGAGTACATTTGCCACATGAAATTGACTCGACGCTAGAGATTTAACATGGTATCGAAGTGGGTTCGGAAAAATCCTGAATGACCTTATCAAGAGTTAGTCTAACTTAATGAAATTGATGATGGGTAATCTATCGGTTTGAATGGTCAAGTTTAACTTGTTAGGTGGGTAGACTTGAAGAGATTGTGTTGAAATGTGATAATTGTCCTATATCGAAAGTGAGATGTAATTTGGATTGGTTTATAAGAAGGATTGCGAATCATCATAATTGACTTGTTGAAGTCTTTTAAGGATTGTGGATTATCGTAATTGACTTGTTGATGTTTTTTAAGGATTGCGGATTATAGTAATTGACTTGTTGAAGTCTTTTATAGTGTGGTATATTCCTTCTTATATGCTATATCTGAGCACACCCTCCACATGAAATTGACTAAACTCTATAAATTTAACATCTTTTTGGATTTAAATTTAGAGTTGTTCCATTAACCGAGTTTTTTTGACATATTGCAGTTGGGTGGAGTTTTCCGATAAGAAAGTTGCGAAGACTACGGCTAGGATTTTGAACGGAGAACAGATCGGTATGTGGAAGATAATGAGAGCTTTAAACATGAAATCTGATTTCATAAATATTGCTCTAGACTTTGGATCACAATATTTTTAAAATTTTCATTTCCTACACAGGAGGAAAGAAAAGATCATCGTTCTATTACGACATATGGAACATCAAGTATTTAAGTAAGTTCAAGTGGGATGATCTTACAGAGGAGATAGGTAAACAAGTATTTTGTGCAATGATTTAAACCATATAATGAATCAAAGCTAACTAATGAACTATTTTCCAGCCTTCAAGAAAGCTATTCGGGAGCAAAAACTTCGTATGGAACTATCGGCTGCCAAAAGAGAAAAAGATTTCTATCTCTCCAAAGTTGATCAAGCAAAAGCCTTGAGTAAAATAGAAGAAAGGTTGATTAAGGTCAGTTTGAATAATCCCAATTCCTTTATACCCAAAATTTCAAACATCCACTTTCGCAGTTGTTGCATATTTTGCTAGCTTTTATCCATATTCGGTGAAGTTTCACAGTTCTTATATATTTTGCTAGCTTTTATCCGTGATTTGGCGTAGTTTCGAAGTTGCATATTTTGCTAGCTTTTATCCGTGATTCGGTGAAGTTTTGCAGTTGCATATTTTGCTAGCTTTTATCTGTATTCGTTGAAGTTTCGCAGTTGCATATTTTGCTAGCTTTTATCCGTGCTTCGGTGAAGTTTCGCAATTGTTGCATATTTTGCTAGCTTTTATCCGTGAATCGTTGAAGTTTCTTAGTTGTTGCATATTTTGCTAGCTTTTATCTGAGATTCGGTGTTGTTTCGCAGTTGTTGCATATTTGCTAGCTTTTATCCGTGATTCGGTGAAGTTTTGCAGTTCTTGCATATCAGTTGTGGATATGATACTGTTTTTTGATGATTTCAGAAGCAAAAGGTGGAAAGATTGGTGCCGGAGGTTGTCCGTGAATTTTCGCAGAAAAAACCGGTTTTCCCGGAAAATACAGAGAACAAGAAGAGGACATTGTTGTCTAGTGATATCTTGGCTGGAGTGAGTATCTTGTTTTTCAATTTTCATGCTCTTTTTAAGACCATGCATTCAAAAACTTCCCTTTTCAGGTTTTTGGTGGTGGATAAGATATCAGGTACGGGTCTAGTTAAGTGGGTTTGATTCAAGTTTGGGGTAAATTAGTTGAGATATGATCATCATGTGGTAGGTTTCGGGTATGATATCCCATTAAGCTTTGAATAAGTTAATTAATAGTTTACTTCATACATACTTTATTGTTAATTTTTAATTTTGACAATTAATTATTTGTTGAACAAAATATGGAAATTTATGCTATTTTTATGATAATATCAAAAAATGTATATTCTCTCTGTGTTAAACGGATATCGCCACGTGAACTCGGTGACTTGGATTCGAGGATTCGAATTTGTTAAAGAGTTCGACTCGTTAATATTATCAATTATTTTGTAATTAAAATTAAAAAAAACGTGTTTGTTTAATATAATTTATAATTAATAATAAATAAAGTTATGATTCATCTCATTATATTATACAATATAATAAATTAATACAATAAATATATATGATAATTAATATTTAATACCGGTAAAATATCAAAATAGTTGGTATATATTATATTATATTCTAATAATACTGATATATCGATAATTTTTTACACAATAACGAAATTATATTAATATATATAATAATAAATTTAAATGATGACTATTTCAAAATAAATAATAATAAATTTAAATATAAAAAATGGACTTGTGTCCAATAAGTGTTTGATGAGAGTTAGTGTCCGAGAAGAGTTCGATTTGGATTCGGTGTCCCTGGAGAAGAGTCTGTCTAAGATAGTATTCTCTTATGGCGTAGTGAGAAATAAGTATCTAGAAAAATATGGTTTGGGGTAGAGGTATCAATTGTTTGAATAAATCCAAGCTAAGAAAAATTAGCTAAAATAAATCCAGTAATTTTTTTTGGAAAGACAACAAAGACAAGTCCAAATAAAATGAATCCAAACCCAAACCAATTTTAAGTTTTTAAAAATGAATTTAAAGTATAATTTAATGAAAAAATAAAAAATAGTTATAAAATATAATTAATTAATAATTTAATTTATTAGAATTTATATATATAAAATAAAATAAAAAATTTGGGAAATACTTTTAAAATGATATCTTATATTAAATTAAAATATGATAAATAATGATAATTAGATTTTATATCTTTATTTGATAATACAATATGATTAATTATATGATTAAACTATCAATTGATTTTAATTATAGTAAAATATATTTTACTACTAATATTACATAAGTAACATAATAGCTAATATTTAAAATACGTGTACATTGAATCAAAATAAAGAATCAACAAAGTATATATCAAACAAATGGAACAAAAAATAGTTATATTCATATTGAGTTGATAGACCAAAAATAAATATAGTCAAGAATAACGTCAAAGAGAAAAAGAATAATACGAATAAAGACGTAAGAATTAAAAATAAAACAAAAGCATTGAATTTTAAATTAGTAATTGAAAAAAATAAATAAAAATAATAATGTATGTAAACTTAATTTCTTATATAGATTATATATTCATTATAAATTTGTATCAAACTAATAATTTTATATTTATTAGTTAATTATTTATTTTGACAAATACCAAAATAGTATTTATTTTTTAATGATTAAATAATTAACTAAAGTTGTTAAACTTATAGAACAACCCCTTTGTTCATGCGTCAAATTGTCGATCCTTTTTTTACCAGCTTTGCTTCTCAGAAACAGCAAAGCCACTTTTTCTACATCAACAAATTCCCCTTTTATCACAAATTGGAACCAAATTAGGTTTTCAAAAACTGAATCGGTGTACCTTTCCAGGGTAATCTTGAGGTTCCGGCGACGTAGATGCAATATCGTCGCTCGTAGTCGGACCTCCGGCGACCGTGCCTTTAGTTTTCTTTTCGTCTCTAGCTTTAGCGAATATCACCGTAAAACCATCCGCCGATGCCGGATTATTTACGTCCCACTCGCCAAATTTAGGCAACGGCCGACCTTTCTCCTGCTGCGAATTCACAATTATTTCCAATTACACAATTGAAAAGCAGAATTGTAGCCAAATTTTCACAGCATTCAACGAATTCGCGGTTTAATCAGATTGATCGGGTAAAGGAAAACGAAAGAGAAAACTTACAGACGTCATTCAAGATTGCAGGATTTCGGCCCAAGGAGGAAGACGTTGATGAATGAGAATGAATTAACAAACTTTGTAGAGAGAATTCACAACAGGTCATCTAGACCGAGACACAAACGAATTATAATAGTTTTGTTTACATATAAAATGAACCATATGATAAATTTTAAAATAATGTAAAATTTATTTATAAAAATTATAAAATAATATTAAGTATCTTATTATTCACATTAATTTTGACATTTAATTTTGACCATATTTTAAATGTATTATTAATTGAGTTTTGATACTTTAAACCTAAAAAAATGTAAAAGTTATCTTCATAAACTTTAAAAATTATACATTTTAGTTATCAAATGTTCACATAAAAATTGATGGAAAATCGATAATGTTCACTTGATCATCATTGATTTCGAAACTTTGGATATTATATACACAATTTCTAAAATTTTAAGGTATTATTTTTACAGTATTTTTAATTTGGAATGATATGTTACGTTTTTGTCAATAAAAAATGAGAATTAATCCTCAAATGTTTTGTTAAATTTGGTCTCCATAATTTATAATAACATATTTATTCAATTTTAAGGTTCTTTAAATTTGATATTTTTAATTTATAATATTTGATAAATTAAATTCAAAAAGACAAAATTTGTCTAAAATTACTAAAATAATTATAAAATTTAGAGACTAAAATTACCAAAACAATTAAAATATAATATTCTTTTCTCCATTCCACAGTTTTGTGATAACGAATACAAATTGTTTTCTATTAAAAAATGTGTGGTGTTTGTAATTGTCCCCTAAACTTTATAATAGTGTAAAGACGGTACCTCTAAAGTTTGTAAATTGCATATGAAACCCCCGAAGTTGATATAATGTACGCTGTTGGCTCCCGAACTTTTAAATGTTGTAAACACTATGCCCTTAAAGTTTAAGAATTGCGTGGTTGGCCCCGAACTTCCAAAACAGTTTATATTTGACCGCTATACTCGTTGATATTTTAAACGTCACCAAATTTTATATTTGACTTATTAACCTTGAAAAGATGTTATGAGTATGTCTTCAAACTTTGAAAATTTTAAAAATAACACATAAAATGTTAAAACCACTTATACGAAAAAAGACGAAAACCGCTACTATTCACCCCGTGGTCATTTTTGAACGGTTTTGAAACTTGGGGGGTTTTTCACGCAATTTACAAACTTTGGGGTATCGTCTTTACACTATTTTAAACATTATATGTCAATTAGGTAATTTCTCATTAAAAAATATGTTAAAATGCAGATAAATATTATACTTTATTCTCTTAATTAAATATGTTCACGCTAGAAATGGAAAACATGTGACAAAATTGATTTGAACTTCTGTTGCAACGGTCAGTAACATGCCACGTCATTTCGTTTGAAAAACATGGTGCCGCGTCTCACCACGTCACCTCAACAAATACGATCGCCGTATGCCCCATCTCTTTATATGGAAGGCGGCTGCCTTCGGCGTTTGGCCAACGAAACGGGAGTGAGTCCTTTTTGGCGTTGAGAATTTGTTAGCAGTCAATGGCTTCTGGATTGGTCCGGCGAGTGGTATCACGTTATCCGTCGTTGACGCCGGCGGCGAGAGGAGTCTTTTTGCGGCAGCATGCGTCGGAGGTAGAGGCGCTGCGAGTAGAGCCCATGGAAAAGGCTACGTCTACGAACAGGATTTTCCAGATCTATAGATGGAATCCGGATTCTCCGCAGAAGCCCGATCTTCAGAACTATGAAATTGATCTAAAAGACTGTGGTCCGATGGTTCTAGATGCTTTAATCAAGATAAAGAACGAGATTGATCCTACTTTGACCTTCCGTCGCTCCTGCCGTGAGGGGATTTGCGGTTCTTGCGCGATGAACATTGACGGTAGTAACGGTTTGGCTTGTCTCACGAAAATACCATCCGGCGGGCCGACTATGATTACGCCTTTACCGCATATGTTCGTGATTAAGGATCTGGTTGTAGATATGACCAATTTTTATAATCAATACAAGTCCGTTGAGCCGTGGTTGAAGAGGAAGACTCCGCCATTAGAGCCGGGGAAGGAGATTCTGCAGAGCAAGGAGGATCGGAAGAAGCTTGATGGGATGTACGAGTGCATTTTATGCGCTTGCTGTAGCACATCTTGCCCTAGCTACTGGTGGAACCCCGAGTCCTATTTGGGTCCGGCTGCCCTTCTCCACGCTAATAGGTACTGATTCGTTATCATTTATATGATCCCTTTGCTTATCCCCATTGAGGGGCATTGCAGTTTACTGGTAGTTACTGGTAATTTAATAGGGTATTGTGATAATAAATGTCTGTATGATTTCTTGTTGGCTAGTTTCTCCATGACTTTAGGATAAGACATAGTGAAAATATTTGGTAAACTTAGATTAAACATCAGCAGTGGACATTTATAAGAGGTTGTATAATAGATTTTTCGCAGTTAGTTTTTGCTTGTTTTTATCAATTTTTTTGCCATTTTCAAAGTCGAAAAACTTCATTCGTTATTGTAGATGGATAATGGATAGTCGTGATGAGTACACCAGGGAGAGGCTTGATGCAGTGAATGATGAATTTAAGCTATACCGCTGCCACACCATTTTAAATTGTGCAAAAGCTTGTCCCAAAGGCCTGAATCCTGGATTACAAATTCAAAACATCAAAAAACTTGAGCTTACAACTTAAACATGCATCTCTAGCTCTGTTAGTATATTTTCTAATCAATATCATTATGTTTATAATAATAATGATGTTGATTATTATTCGTTCTGCAGGCTTTCATGCGCCATGCATGATTCATTATATGAAAAGATTGTGGTTTTAATAGATTTGGTACAATGTGTATGATTCTTATTGATGTTATTCTTTAAGTGTTCACAGTTTCTGTATGATTCTTAATTGTATGTGTTTATATATGTCTTTCATTGATGGGGTTCCTCTCATCAAAGAAACACAAATGAAGGCTTTGCTTTCTATTTCCCTGCTGCTTCTTATGGTTTTATATCATTCGTCTTTGGTATTATGCCGAGGCAGCCGGATCCTCGTCGACTACATTACAGTGACAGGTGATTCGTTTAAGGCATGAAGTTTTTAAGTGCATATGAATGACTCCTTGTTCTCACTCTGCAGGTTGTCAAAATCACTGCGATGTAGCTTGCTGTTATTGTGATATTACCAGGCAAATACCTATCTGCATTCGCTGCTGTTATGGGGATCCATAGTTATCATCTTAAAAGATAGACTCTGCATCATCAGCATTGTATTAGTTGCATTGAATAGACATATGTTTAGCACTTTTTATGCAAATATTATGTTAATTATCTTACCATATGTTCATTTCTTTGCAGTTAAGGATACTTGGGATAATTGCAAAGATTTTTATAGGCTATGAAATTTTCAAATGGTATTATTTTTTTTCGAGTATTTTTCTCTGTTTTTTTGAAGGTTTATTACCTGTGGGCGTAAAGCTTGAGAAGGCCGGTGAAGTAATTGTTGGATGTCGTATATTGGAATTTGGATAAAATTTGGAATGGTTTATAAGAAGGAAGATGTACCGTAGTAATTGACTTGTTCAACTCTTTACGGTATGATCTTTTTTCTTATAAGTCATATTCGTACACATTTCCGTTAGAATTTCGGTTAGACTCTATAATTTCATCATGGTATCGGATCTAGTTCGGTTTATTTCAAATCGAAACTTTATTCTTGGACTTAAGGGGGTATATTGGAATGTTGGATTTCATGTTATGATAGTAATTGATTTGTAAGTTTTTAGATGTGACCTCCACTTATACGCTATGCAGCATCGACTCGATGATGCGACTCGACTCGTCAAGAGTATAAGAGTCGGATTTTCAATTCGTCTCGAATTATTAAATAAATTAATATTAAAAAAAATAATTGTTAGAATTTGTAGAAAGTTACATAAACTTCAAATTTAAAACTACAAATATTTATCAATTTATTATATAAGAAAATTTAACTTATAAAAAATGAATATTGTTCGTCGATTCTACCATCTTCTAAAAAACAACAACTTTTTGATCCATCATCGTTTGCACGAAAATTTACAGGTAGATCGACAACATAATAAAATCGTCAAAACACATAAGATACGTTTTCGATGAAGAAAAAAATCAAATTAAGGAATAAATCAAAACGACATCGTTTTGAGTTAAGTGTCAAGAGTAAGATTAAGAGCGAGTCGGATAGTTCTACTCAATCCTACACGAGAAAAAATGAAAAATGAAAAATTGAAATGTTGTAATACCACACACCTTATACGTCGTGCACGTTCGGCCAGGCCCCAATGGAACATTCCCTACAAATCTCTTAATGGGTCGCCAAATCACATTGAGGTAATGCTTCTTCGCATAACGACGAAAATGGCGTTTCCGGACAATGGACGTCCTTGGTTTCCTTTTCCTGTCGGCCCAGTGTTACTTGTCGGGATCTGTTGCAGATCATTGTTTTGTGAAGAAAGAATGTCCCTTCTTTCTACTATTATTATACTCAACAGAGAAATCAAGAAAATGGCAACCTGGACTTCTCATACACTTGAGCTTACATTTTATATTCTTGGCTGGATTTCATTCTTCTCATGGGCATTCTGTTATTACCCTCAAGCCATCTTGAATTTTAAGAGAAAAAGGTACTTTTACCCTTTATGTGAACTCTACAATTTTGCTTCTAGTTTTACATTTGTTTGTGGAATTAGAAAAATCGCGTAATATCATAAGTAATTGATTTGGCGTAGCTTTGTTAATATGATTCACTTATCTCATGCACTGCGGACTGAATACTGATTTGTACAACATTGAGTTCAATTTTCTTATGTCACAGTGTGCAGGGACTGAATTTTGATTTCGTTGTGTTGAGTGTAACGGCACATATCTCGTATTTGATTTACAATGCTTCAGTTTTCTTCAGCCCCGTAGTTCAAAGACAGTACAGGCAGAAATTTGGTTTGGATCAGGTTTAATGTTGTTTGTTACCTTACATTAAAGATTGTCTAAGAATTTGTTTGTTTTCTCATTTTGCCTTTTTAAAATGTAGATGATTCCTGTAGCAGCCAATGATGTAGCTTTTTCAGTTCATGCTGTTGTTCTTACATCTTTTGCCGTGTCTCAACTTGCAATATATGATGTAAGTATTTGTTTCATTACCATTTCCAATATGTTGAAATTCTAGAGTCTGGTCGAAATGACGACGGGAAAGCGTGAACGAACATAATTAAGAGAAGATGTTGTGTTACATCATCCCACTTCTGAGACCAATTCCGTTCGTTTATGCTTTCCAGTCGTAATTTCGGTCATGACTCTAATTAGGGGTGGGCAACAAACAGGTCAACCCGTGCCGACCTGAGGAAAATAAGTTTATAGGTTGGGTCGCAAAAATCAACCCGTCAACCCATACGGGTCAAAGGGTTGATATTATTTTTTATTTTATAATTAAAAATTATTATTATTCATAATTTATATTATATTTTATCAACCCGATGATGGGTTAGGCCGAATTTCTAATCCGTCGGATCAACTCATTGACGGGTTCAACCTGTAACCTAATGGGCCTAATGGGCCGGACCCGTGCCCTCCCCACGACTATAATTTTAATATGGTCTCAGAATTCGTTCGATTTTACGTGAGGGGAATGTTAAATTTGTCCTTTTAAATTTTTTTTAATTCACAAGTCCTTAGATGTATAAGGGAGTGAGAATGTGATCAGATAATGATTTCATCAAACCTTTTAAATATGTGGCATCATCTCCTTAATTCCATTTGTTCAATTTCAAGATAATACAATTTATAGCTATACATAAATGAATGTTTGATTTACAGCGTGGAAACCAGAAAGTCTCCAAAGTTGCTATTTTCATTCTATTTATAGCTTGGCTTTCGGCTTCTGCTTGTGTTTTCGTAGCTATACCGAACCATTCTTGGTATTGGTTGGTTTCTTGCTTCAAGTATGTTTTCTTTCTACTGTTTAGCTTCTTGCAACACAGCTTTATTTTGAGATTACTGAATTCATATGTTGTGTGTTTCAGCACTCTGCAGATTGTTATGACAATCATCAAGTACATTCCACAGGTTCGCATAGTGTTGTAATTATAGAGAAAATGATCATGTTTGGTCCACAGGCTATGTTCTTTAATTCGGTACCATTAGCCTCATACTTTGAATGCTTTGGCAAAAATAGTTCCTCAAGCTTCCAAATTTTGCAAATTTGGTCCTAGTGTGATAAAACCAAAGAAGTCATACCGGTGGCGACCTGTACGAACGATATTTTAGGTATACCTATGATATATCGGAATATCGGTGTACTTGCACGATCGATATTTAATGGTATGACCGGTATACCGGGCTGCCCTTCCATGGGTAAACTAGTTCCAAACATTTGATGACCAATTATGCTTGACACATTAGACTTTGAAGTCTAGATTTGCCCAAATTTACAAAATATAGGGATTTGTTTTGCCAAAAACTTCAAAGTTTGGGGACTACTTTGAGGATTAGATTTGTCAAGATTAAGAAACTATGGGGATTAAATTTGTCAAATTATACAAACTTTGGGAACCTTAAATGTTATCTGTCCGTAATTATAGAGTTTGATTGAAATTAGTGAGAACATGAATGAATGAGATTAACCGGAGGAGTGCACACATTTAAAAGATTCGAATCTCGTTCGTTCATGCTCTCCAAGGGTAATTTCGACCCGACTATAATTCCAAAACATAGAAATTGCTTCAATAGTTGAAGATGCAATGGCCTTTGTTTCTGGTTTAGACTTCTTTTAACTTGTGTCAACACATAGGCTGCCTTTAACTTTCAACACAAGAGCACCGCTGGATTCAGCATCTGTTTTGTACTGCTCGATTTTCTCGGGAGCACGACGTGCTTCGGCCAAATACTCGTACAATCCATCGATCAAAGTGAGTCGTAATATGACATGACACTTACAAATTATTCATGTATTGGTTAATGATTTGCAGGATCAGCAGTAAACATGTATGGCAACATTGGCAAAACTCTGCTTTCCTTGGTACGCTTATTTTCCCCTTTTCTCAATGCAAAAATAACATAATTTATAGAAATTCATGATTTAATGAGTTAAGGAAAGTGTATCTTTAGATCAACCGGACCGACCCGCGGGTTGGACCAGTGGGTCGGTCCAACCCACTGGGTCAACTCAACTCGTACAAATGGATCAACCCATGGATTGATCCACGGAAAATATATGAACGGGTTGGGTTGTAAAAATCAATATGTCAACCCGTGCGAGTCGACCAGTACGGATCAACGGGTTGATATATATCACATTATAAATATATTTTTAAATTTAAAATTAATAATAATATTATTTTTAATTTATATTTAATATTTTTTCAATCTATCGACGGGTTGGATCAAACTTCTAACCCGTCGGGTCAATCCGTACAGGTTGACAGATTGTTTACCAACCCGTATGAATCGATGGGTTCTACTGGTTTAACTTGCAATCCGTTGGGCCGGACTTGTAGTCCATCTCTAATTACATTGAAAATATTAAATCAAATTAATTATTTATTATATAAATAAACTAGAATAATTTTCATAGTGCCATAGTATTCTCAAAGCTCTTCTTCAAGTCTAAGATTTTTTATCTAGTTTATATTTATTTCAATAGGTTTGAGAAACTGGTACTAGCTCATGACTTATTAACTTATCGGAATAGGTATCGGAATAATAAAATAAATTATTAACTTAAAAAAAATGTACAATTTTTTAGTAATTTTCAATTTATATTAGTCATAATTCGAAAAAATAAAATACAAAAAAATTCTAAAAGCTTCGTATCTATTTTTTTCCTAAACTCAACAAGTTAGACCCGACTCGCTCAAAACCTGTATCAGTTGGTATTTTGTCATGTAAATTCATTGTTTTTCTATTATAGTTTTTATTTTTTTATAAAATGGGACAGATCAATCCAACATCTAGATTCAATTAATTGTGAAAAATGAAATAGAGTGTAAATGAAGCTAATTAATCAAACTTTTATAAATTAGAATAATTATATTTTTATTAGATAATGAACACTCGAATTACCTTAATATGTTGCAGGTGAGCTTGTTCTTCGACAGTGTTTTCATGATTCAGATATTCTTGCTCTTTCCTTCAAGATCAAGAAGCCAAAAGCCCTTACTTGACAACACTTGCTTTCAAGATCCATGAATCAAGCTTCATTTCTGCTGGAATTTTCTCCATTTTGATTGAAAGATCAATTTCGTATCTTCGTAAAGCTATTCTATCAAAATGAAGTTCATTTGAAATTTTGATTGGTTTATCAAATGCTTGCTATGTTTGAATTTGGCTGATCTTGATACGCCACCACCCCGACGGCTAAAATTCACCGGCGTTAGGGTTACGCCGTATCACTGTCTGTAAAATGGACAAGCGAGATCGTTTGGCGAATCCTGCGACCCGCTCCGTGTCATAAAGATTAGAATTATTGAAGCGTGGCTGAGTCACATCGCGCGGTTTCGTTTCTGCGCATAACGACGAAAAATGCTGTTTCTTCCTTCATTCTTATCTAAATTCGTCATCGGTCATATGCCAATTGCCAATTGAAGACCAGAATATGGCAGGTTGGAGATCCGTTGAGCTCGAGGTTTTATATTATGTTCTTGGCTGGATTTCGTTTCTGTCATGGGCATCCTGTTTTTACCCTCAGGTTATTTTGAATTTCAAGAGGAAAAGGTTGTTTTTTGCTGTCTCTGAATTCCATTTGACTGTTTTCAACATGAGCTTATTTTGTTGTTGTTGACATTGACAGTGTGCAGGGACTGAATTTTGATTTCGTGGTGTTGAACTTGACGAAACACACCTCTTATTTGGTATACAATGCGTCTGTTTTCTTCAGCCCTATTGTTCAGAGACAGTACAGGCAAAAATTTGGCTTCGATCAGGTGCTTTTTTGTTACCCTTTTCATAGACTGAAATAATTAATAGTATCATCACATGCCTCCCTCTAATCTTTTGGAATTAGGGAGAGCGAGAGTGTGAATGAATGGAATATAAATGGAGAAGATAACACATTAGTAGACTTAGCCAAGTTATTTTTTATGTCATCCCTTTCCCTACTCAATCTATCAATCCCATTTTCATAACCAATGTGAGCTAAATTCAACACTTCCAAAATCGGACTTGTAAATTGAAATGACCAGCTCCGATACCATGTTGGAATTATAGGGCCAAGTCTTTTAATGTGTGCTCTCATCCACTTAAATTCCGTTTGTTCACGCTCTTTTTTCATAATTTTGGACAGACTCTATACATAACCACTTATATTATCCATTTTCAGTTGGCCCCACCCGTATAACTCATAAAGTAGTTTTCACGGTTTTACTTGTTCTTAACTTTAAACTTGGTAACTAATGCCCAAAGAGGACATTAAAAATGGTAGCTGAGGCATGGACATGAAAATTAGTGCTTCTATTTCTATTTTCTAATCTTCTTTTTTAAATGCAGATGATTCCTGTAGCAGCCAATGATGTAGCTTTTTCAGTTCATGCTGTTACCCTTACTTCTTTAACCTTGTTTCAAATTGCAATATATGATGTAAGTAATTTCTTCCTGTCACAGTAAATATACTTATATTTATAGCTCTTCACATATTGCAACTTATAAATTTCCCTGTGCTTGTTGATCTATGGTTTCCTCTCTTTTTTTATCTAGATTTGATTAAATTTCATCACAAATTCTTTCGAAAGGCCATTAAGTAATGCCCGAGTTTATTTGTATTTGCAGCGTGGAAACCAGAAAGTCTCAAAAATTACAATTGTTATTGTATCCATTGCCTGGTTATCAGTTGCAGCTTGTGTTTTTGTAGCTATGCCGAGCCATTGTTGGTATTGGCTGGTTTCGTGCTTCAAGTAGGTTATTTTCGTACTAGTTGTTTTTTGCTTCGGAGCGTTTTCATGGGAATATTAAACTTCTGTTTGGTTTTTCAGTACTCTACAGATTATTATGACCATCATCAAATACATTCCTCAGGTTTGAACACATAAAGCTGCCTAAATTTCTTAGTCATCATAAACTTTTCGTGTAATATTATGTCTTATGACGCTGTGACTAGCTCGTGTTTTTGCACTGCAGTTCATGAAATAAGTACACATATTTGATATGTATTGTTTACGTTTGTGAATCGGCATGAAATCCGAATCTAGTTCTTTAAACAAAAAGTTGCTGCAGTTGTTAATATCTATCTGCTTAAATTGTAGGCTTTCTTCAACTATCAACACAAGAGCACTGCTGGATTCAGCATAGGATATGTTATGTTTGATTTTCTCGGAAGCACGACAAGCTTCGGTCAGATAATCATCGAATCTATAGATCAAAGTAAGTGTTGCTATGATTAACACAAATATATTTGATCAGATTCATTCATTTTATGTGTTGATGATGAATTGCAGGATCAGCAGTAAACATGTATGGCAACATTGGCAAAACTCTACTTTCTCTGGTACACTTAAACTTCCCCTCTTCATTCCCATTTCTTTTTCGATTATACGTGAGTGGTTAGATATTAGTATTACTCGTACAACATCTAGTGTTCGAACTTGGAAAGAACATAGAAATGCGGGATGCCCATGATACGTACATGCTGGATAAACGAATCAGTATTGTGGTTAGATATTAGTTTTACTCCCGCAAGAACTAGTGTTCGAACCCGGAAAGAACATAGAAATGTAAGATGCACATATGGTGCGCATGTGTCGGATTAACGAAATCAATATTGTGGTTCGATATTAGTACTACTCATGCAACAACTAGTGTTCGGACCTAGAAAGAACATAGAAATGTGGAATGCCCATGGTGAGTAGGATTGTTATGCGATCCGAGCAGTTCGCATTCGAAATGCGTTCGATTTGTATATGATTGTGTTCGTTCGTTCGAATATAAATATGAACTTTATTCGAACGTTTTTTTTCATGTTTGTTTATAATTTGAACGTTCGCGAACATTTTCGTGAACAAATATGAACGTTTGTTCGAACAAACATAAACATTCATGTAAGTATTTGAACAATTTTCGAACATGAATTCCCGTTCGAATAAAATACGAACGAACATTAATGAGTTCGAATTATATGAACGAACATGAACATAGAGAATTCGAATCGAATAACATCCGAATGGTGAGTACTTGTCGGATTAACGAAGTCAGGATTGTAGTTTGATATTAGTATTACTCCCGCAACAACTAGTGTTCGAACCTGAAAAGAACATAGAAATGCGGGATGCTCATTATTGTGGTTCGATATTAGTGTTAATCCCGTAACAACTAGTGTTCGAAATTGATCACTTATATAGATATATAAAGGTTTTTAAACGAGTATGTTGCAGGTGAGTTTGTCATTCGACATACTCTTCATGATCCAGCATTTCATACTTTATTCTCCTAAGAACACTTCAGTCTCATTAAGCCAAGAGCCTTTACTTGGGAATACTTATCAAGATACATGATGCACTCCAAGCCTTCCGTCGTTTAATTATGACATAATCTCGACGTAAATGTTTTATATTTTTATGGAAAAATATACGATACTTTCGATAATTATATATGTAATAATCGATGTTTTCATATTGGTTCTATGTTGCGTCGAAACATCTGACTATTGATGTTCCCTCTTCATAAAAGTACGAATAAACTTCCAATAAGCACATAATCATAAAATATTAAAATGTTATTTATATTTAAGGTATATGATTCTTTGTTCTTCATTTTCATTAAAACTCAAATATGATCTTTTTATAAAACATCTTTGACAATCGATAATAATTTTGATTAACGTAAAATTGATGAGATATTCAAGTGTCTCATTTGAATTTTCAAGTTTTAAATCATTATAATAATATTTATAGAATAGTGGATTATGCTAAAATTCGATTCTTCTAAAATTTTCACTTCATTGATTCTACTTCTAAATTTCGGCGAATATGCTTCGACGGATACAAACATAATAGGTATGTATTAACACAAGTGATAGAGGTAAAGTTTGTTCAGGTTGGGATGTAAATTATTTTTATTATGATATGGTATTTTGTTGAAAATTGAATTAACATTTTCAATTAAACAATATCTTGAAAATTTAGAAAAAAAAAAGAACATAGTTAATCGATTTTGTAACATATTAGAGTTGAATTTAGTCTTGTTTCATATTTAAATGTTCAAGTTTAACGTAGTTAATCGATTTTGTAATCTAAATTTTGCTAATTGATGGACAAAATATTTCTGAATTGAATGTATTTCTTTATGGGCCATGTCCTTCGTGCCCAAATCACCATATCCTCAACCACGCTTTCTTCCATACCCAACTCGTTTGACATCATATCCACCTCGTTTACCACCGTAGCCTCCACCTCGCTAGCCTCCATAACCACCTCGTTCACCATCGTACCCATCTCGTTCGCCACCATACTCACCTTGTTCACCACCGTATCTACCTCTTTCGCCACCGTAGCCTCCGTAACCACCTCGTTCACTGCCATATCTGTCACCATATTAATCGACAGCTACATCCTGAGTGGGTGAGACAAGAAAATCATAACAAATATTAATGATTTTTAAAGTGTATTATTATAATAATTATTATGGTTATATAATTTATACTTTTTTAGAAGTTAATATAAACATAAGATATTACAAACTATACTTTAATCATTAACAAAATAGTAATTATAAAATATGATAAAAATTGTATCATAAATCTTAAAATACTTCAAATCTAAAATCAATTAATATAATTACAAGTTGAAAATAATTATATAACATACAAAATTATAATATACTAATTGATTTTCCATGAAAATAATTGATTTTTTTAGATTTTTTATTTGTTTTATGACTTATTAAGGTTATATCTTTTGCGCCTAACACGATTCGAGAATCGTTAGATAATCATTAATCTTTAAGTATCCAATTCATATATTTTTATAAAAAGTAAGTATCATATAACTCTAGTTAATATGTGGTACAATAATTTAGTGATTTGTATATTTTTTTTAAAAAAATTTAATTTGATGAATCATAAATTGGCAATTAGGAAATATCATTGCATTTTGACTTGAGTTTTGTTTTAGACTTTTAGTACAACACATACACTCAAATTTATTGCCTTATTTGAAATACTTCAAGTTGAATGTATTTCTTTATGGGCCACGTCCTCCGTATCCACCTCGTTCACCACCGTATCCTCTACCACGTTCGCCTCTATATCCACCTCGTTTGCCACCGTATCCTCCGCCACGTTCGCCTCCATATCCTCCTCGTTCGCCACCATAGCCTCCACCTCGTTCACCCCCATATCTACCTCGTTCACCTCCGTATCCACCTCGTTCACCGCCATATCTACCTCGTTCGCCACCATATCCACCACCATATTGATCGACAACTACACCATGAGTGGCTGTGACAAGAAAAACATAATAAATATTAAGAGATTGAAATATGAATAAATATGACATAAAAATAAATTGTTTATAAAAGTGATTATAGATTATTGTAATTGATTTGTTCAAATTTTTTACTTATAATTTTTTTCATATTATACATAAATCGATTTAAAGAAAAAGAAACGATATAAATAAATTACATGAATCAGTGTTTTGAGCAAGATGATCTCTAGCAGAAGAAACAAGAACAAGAGCAGCTAAAGCAAAGCCAGCAAATATAAGTAACTTGGAATAAGAAGAAGAAGAAGCCATTTTTGAATGATGTAAAAGAAGTATCTCAAATATAGAAGCCAAATATAAGAAGAGCATTTAATGCAGAGCAAGACTAATATGTTGACATCGTTCACACACTTCAGTCAAACAATTCGGGCCCCATTACATTATTAATATTAGTGAGATTATTACTAATATTGTTAAGTATAATGATTCGAACATTTGTATCTATGGTTGATATTTGATTTGAATAAATCGAACCATCTATATTCATGTTTTTTCATATTTTTATTCGAACATGTTCATATTAATTTGTATTTTATTCGAACAGAAATTTATGTTCGAACATTGTTCAAATACTTATATGAATATTGATATTCGTTTGAATAATTTGTTTGAACGTGATTGAACGATGTATTTGATTTTTTATTTTAAAATTTTAAAATATAATTTCATATTTAAAATAAAATAAGAGAAAAAACATTCTAATATCTACAATTTATAAAAAAAGGAAAATGTGGAGAGATAATATGGAATATAATAGATTATAGTTTTTTTGATTTTATTATGTAATAATATATTTATATAAATATAAATAAAATAATATATTATTTTACGAATTTTCTAATTTGTTCACGAAAATGTTCATGTTCATTCAAAATTATAAACGAACAAAATTCATATTTATATTCAAATAAACAAACACGACTTTATATGAGCGGAACGTATTTTGAACACAAATTATTTGGATCGCATAACAACACTATTTGTATCGAAATATTTTTGAAAGTAAAGTGATTTAAATATTAGTGATATCACTATATTTTATCTTTTATCGGTAATAAAAGATATATTCTTCACGTGAAAGGTGAAAAATAAGCCATGGGAATAGAGAGTATATATCACTATTTAAATCAATTAAAATATAAAATTGTTATTCATCAAAATGGAAGTCTACATTTGATAAATGGGTGATGTTTGTACAAGGCCCCTAACTTATTGGCTGTGTAAAATGCATACCCTTAAAGTTAATATATTGTAAATATGATACATTTTTGAATAAAAATATGCATTTATAGCACCCAAACTTCAATTAAATACGCATAATACACCTTAGGTTTTCAATATCGTTTATCATTGGTACTTTAATGAATTCATAAATTTTTAATATTTCATGCACAATTCTGGAACATCAATGATAAATTTTGTATAATTTTTCACACCGATCTTATTTACATACTTTGTGATAGAGTTTTCAAATAGTTTTAAACTTACGGAAAACTGTGTGCTAGAATGTCAGGGGTAAAAAACAAACATTATTGATAACTTTAGGTGTCATTTTTGCAATTTCGTAAGTTTGAGGGCATGTCATTTACACAACTCGTAAGTTGAGGGCTAATTGTGTAGTTTTCTCCTTGATAAATTAATTCATCCAATATTAAAATCATTTAAATAATAAATAAAATATTTATGTTTCGTAATTATATAATTTTAAGTTTTAATTATTTGCGATAATTTTAATTTAAGTATTGAGAGTTTTATTTTATTAGAGTCGACATATGGTTCAGCCAATTTGTCAACAAATTCGGAAAGTGTGGACACATGGCGTTAGTTACATTAAATTTCTCTTATTTTATTTGGAAATGAGTGAAGGGTGTCGATTTGGTGGGCCAGACACTCAACCCGATAGACCCGAAATCATCTCTTATTTAAACCCGGTATTATTTTGTATCGGGTATGATTTTATGTAAACTCGATGAATCATAAAAAATAACACATTTATCTTCTAAATCTATTTATTCTCAATTTATCCTAATCCTAATAAAGAGTTATGGTTTGTTGGCACTAGATGCACAATCAAAATAAATCACATCGAGTCGAATTTTAAGTGTTGTTTACTGTTCGAGGTCAGCTAGAAATATACAATGTCATGTTTGATATTCAATTTAAGTTAAAAAACTTAAAGTTCTGCGTAAAAGAAGTCGATTTGTGAATTCTTAGAGTGTGAGTGAGTGGTGTTTGTGAAAACTCTTAATAGTAAATTTGACTTGAATTGAGTCTAGTAGTTTTTCTCTCGGTTCTCGGGTATCCAAATAAAATACGAATGTTTTTCTCTACAACAAACCACAATTCAAGAAAGGCATAAATACCAAGGTGACTTACTTATTGATCGTCATTTAGTTGATTACTTTTCTCGAATAAATTTTGTAGATAATACTCTAATGACTATCAATATCTTGAAAGAAACCAATTTCTTCAATTTCTCGTAATGAACGATGGTTGAAAGATTTCGAATTTACCACGATGAGCTCTCCATCAGTGTCCAATTTTCCGGCGGGTTGATTGGCCGGAAAATTTTAAAATAAAATAAATTATATTTTTTTAAAAAATAAATTTAATAACATTTTCAACATATGTTCGATAACGGTTTGACAATGGTTCGATAATCCATTAAAATTTCCGGTTCATTGACCGAATCGTATTTAAGAACATTGCTCTCCATGCTAACCCCAACAATACTAAATTGCACAACCATAACAAACATCGCGAATAAACAAGAGACCCAAATCGTAGGGGTGTGCATGGATCATATATATGTTCCGAACACATTTTTTTTGATAAGATCCAATGAATACAGATCATCAAAATGTTGATCCTAAACAGATTCGAAATAGTAGATCGATTTTAGGATCGGATAGCGGATAACCTAATATATTTTGTTTTTTGTTTTAATAATTTATAATAGTAAAAAAAGAATATAATTAACCCTGAATTCTAAAAAAATAATTTAAAAATCAGTTTTCCATGTATTAAACATTTGGTTATTTAATCAAAGATAAATAAAATATATAGTATAATAATGTTAAAATGCAAAAGTATTGAAATAAATAATATTATATTATTTTTAAAATTATCTAATTTTTCTAATTCATTTACTTTAACAAATAAGACATAAAAAGAATAAATTTATTAAATACAATGGAACATAAATACATTTGTTAGTAATATTTAAAATAGGGAAATGAAAAAAAATATAATATATATATGATGTTATTATATATTAATAATTGTTGGATCAGATCGAATTAGACGTGATTAAAACGTATCAGATCCGAGACCGAAAATGATATGAGCCTATCAAATATCCTCAGTTCGTATATCCGGTAAATCATTTCGGATATACACGAAATTGGGAATGGATTTTCTTGCCACCCCTACCCAATTGGAACAAAAATAACAAAGAAAGGGACCGCCCAATTTCGTCTTCCCTTTCTAATTTCAGTTTGTGCCAACTGTCGAATATACAGCTATAAAAACTCTACATGGAGCCAATAAATAAATAATTAAAAAACACAAACCTAGACCCCAAAAAACCCTTTAGAAAAAATAGGGTTATAAGGGCATTTATATTAAAATATATATATATATATATATATTTTGCAGATGTATAATATGTGAATTAATTATATTTGGGTATTCTGATGTTTAAAACACTATAAAAGAGTGTAATATATTGGCAATGTGATAAATTTGTTGTGAAATGAGATTGAAAATGATGAATATGAAAAGATATTTTATATTTTATATTGCTTACATAAATAAATAATATATATTATTAATAGTTAGTATGTGGCGAAGTACAGCAATTTAGTTATTTGTATATTCTTTATTTAATTATTTTAATTTGTTGAATATTATATTGGCAATTAGGAAATAGCATTGCATTTTGACTTGAGTTTTGTTTTAGTACAACACATACACTCAAATTTCTTGCCTTTATTTTATATACTTCAAGACGAATGTATTCATTTATGGGCCACGTCCTCCATATCCACCTCGTTCACCACCATATCCTCCACCACGTTCGCCACCATATCCACCTCGTTCACCACCATATCCTCCTCGTTCGCCACCGTAGCCTCCCCCTCGTTCACCACCGTAGCCTCCACCTCGTTCGCCTCCGTATCCACCTCGTTCACCACCGTAACCTCCTCGTTCACCACCATATTGATCGACAGCTACACCCTGAGTGGCTGAGACAAGAAAATTGTAAAAATATATATGAATAAATGTAACACATCAGAATGAAATGTAGAGTGAATTTTTTATAATAGTGATTATTAATGATTCTAATTGACTTGTTCAAGTTTTTTACTTATAAATAGATTACATGAATCAGTGTTTTGAGCAAGATCTCTAGCAGCGTAAGCCTGTGAAGAAACAAGAACAAGAGCAGCTAAAACGAAGCCAGCAAATATAAGTAACTTGGAATAAGAAGAAGAAGCCATTTTTGAATGATGTAAAATAAGCATCTCAAAGAGACTATTTATAGAAACCAAATATAAGAAGAGCATTTAATGCAGAGCAAGACTTTTATGTTGACATCGTTCACACACTTTAGTCAAACAATTCGGTTCCTATTACATTATTAATTTTATTGAGATTATTACATCAGAAATTAACTATAATGATTCATAATATTTGCTTAGAAATATGTTCGAAATTAAGTGAATTAAATCTAAGTTAAATCAAAAATTTATGCATTCACAATGAATAGTATGAAAGGATTAGATTGTATATACAATCCATACTCTAATTCAAAAGGAATATATTATACAAATAACAAGTGTATCAACTCATAACAAAAACCATTGTTGTAAGCATCATACCGAATATGGAATTGATAGAGTGTGAGGTTCAAGGTTCAAGGTTTAAAGGTATTAGAAAATAAATATATCATATATATAATATATTAAATAATATGTATCTACCATATATATTAGTTAGGTGATCATGAATTTATTTATATAAAATTCACATAAGTTTGTTATTATTTATTCGTAGATATCTTCCATATATATTCCTTAAATATTTTAGTTAGATAATTATAAGTCTCTCTATATATATAACTCATATATGTTTGTAATTTTTAATTATTTGAATAAAAAAAAATCGAAAGGAGATTTTCTTTTTCTCAAATTTCGATTCATTGATCATGTTATATTTTAATTTGAATGAACAAAAACGACTGCGAATGAATCGAACAATTTATGTTTACGAAATGTGCGTACTTCTTTAAACCCTATTTATACCCTGAAAAATTATTAAAAATTAATCAATAATCATAAAAAACTATATTATATCTTTTATCTATAAATTAAAGATATATTATTCATGTGAAAGCTGAAAAATAAGTCAGTCCCAGTAGGAATAGAAAGTATATATCACAATTTAAATAAATTAAAATATAAAATTGTTATTCATCGAAATGGAAGTCTCCATTTGATTAATAAATTCAGCCAATATTAAAATCGTTTAAATAATAAATAAAATATTTATGTTTCGTAATTATATAATTTTAAGTTTAATTATTTGCAATAATTTTAATTTAAGTATTCAGAGTTTTGTTTTTATTTTATTAGAGTCGACATATGGTTCAGCCAAATTGTCAACAAATTCGGAAAGTGCGGACACATGGCGTTAGTTACATTAAATTTATCTTATTTTATTTGGAAATGATTGAGGGGTCTATAGCGTTTAAATATATGTTAATAAAAATAATTCGAATAATTGTAATATTACTTATATAATATAATTATAAATATATAATAAATTAAAATACAAATATATTTTAATTAATTTATTAGAAAATAAAAAATACATTAAATTAGTTTAATAAAAATAGTATGAATTTGCTAAAATATATTAAATTACGATATGCAAATATTGATACAATATTATATCCGACGACACGTGAAATACCGGTAATTATGATGACCGATATATCAATTGATACCAAAATTTATTCGGAAACATATGTTCACATATCGATCGATATATGATATATAAGGAGGTATCGGATTATAATATTGGATATAAGACTTTTTATACATGAAATATTTTTGTGGTATCTGTATAAAAATCGTAAATATTTGGTAAAATAATTAATTCATTTAAAAATATTCACATGTCGCTCATATCGGAATTTAATTTATTTTAGCAAATTCTTACTATTTATTCTAGGTTGAATTTGGTGATTTGTATATTCTCTATTGCACAACATATTTAGTGAATTTGTGTTGTGAACTAACAAACACATATTGGTGATGTTTGGAAACCTAGTCCACTGTCCGGTGCGGTGAACGTACCGTAGTTGCATTCTACTTTTACCAAACATCATTAATAACTGCGTTCGCGTGACCGCAGAAAACAGCGGTGAGTTTACAGCTGGGTTAACCCAACGGCCACCAGAACGCACCTGCCAAATATCAATTTTACTCTTGATAAATTATAGTTTATTTAAAAAAAAATTTTTTTTGATCAATAACTTCTTATATTCTATCAATTACACGTTCAAACTATAAAAATATATATAACAATTTAAAAATGTTGTTTTGAAATAACGAATTTATCATAAAATAATATGAAATATAATTTTTAAGTTATAAACAATTATTTAAAAATAATGGCAAAAAAATCATTTTATGACATCACGATCACTGCACCACTGTTTCAAAAACAGTTTTTAAAAATCACGATCAGTCCACCTCATAGCACAGTACAGTCATATCACCTCACCGCTATTTGCCAAATGCTATTCCAAACGTACCCATTATGGTTGAATTCAACCACATATACAAAACATTAAAATATAGATAAATCTGCAAAAATAGGTTGAATTATATTATTATAACTTTTTAAATCTTGAAGTTACCATATTTTTTTGGGCTAATTTGGCCATTTAGGGTAATTTTAAAAATCGAATATTGTTTTAATGCGGATAGCGGACGTCGAACGCGGAAAGCTGACGTGGAAAGCTTTAATATTAATATTAAATTAAATTAAAATATACAATTAAATTTAAAATATTAAAATTATATTAAAATTAAATTAAAATAATGCCAAGAATCACGAGAGATCAATATCCGTTGAAATTCTGTTTCCTCTACGTCGTCCCATTAGGATAGCTTTTAATCTATTGGGGTCATGCCACAACTTCCACCATGGTCTCATCCATGTGTATTCGGGTCTAAGTGAATGAAGAACTGCTTTCCCGTAAGCTACCTGCAACATTTCTAGGGTTGACCCCGTATGAACAAGCGGTCTGGTGCACGCCCAATTTGTTTTTGCGTTCTAATAGCGTGGGAACATGGTACCCGGTACGTATGTCACTTCGAATTTGCAGTTATTATCGCTGAAGTAGAGGTAGACAATGACCGTAGTCATGAGACATACATTCACACTATTGACATGCAACGACAAACATGTACATGTTCGAAGTGCAGGCAGCTTACGAGGAAGCAATCCTTCATTCACTTAGATCCGAGTACACATGGATGAGACCAGGGTAGAAGTTGTGGCATGACCCCAATAGATTAAAAGTTATCCGAATGAGGCGACGTAGGAAAAGTAGAATTACAACGGATATGGATCTCTCGTGATTCTTAACATTATTTTATTAATTTTAATATTTTAAATTTAATTTAATATTGATATTAAAACTGACGTGGAAAGCTAAAGCTGACGTGGAAATCTTTAGCGGACGTGGAACGCTGTCCACGTAGGCAGCCTGTGTGGACAGCGTTCGACGTCCGCTAAAGCTTTCCACGTTAGTTTTCTGTGTTCGACGTCCGCTATTCGCATTAAAACAATATTCGATTTTTAAAATCACCCTAAATGGCCAAATTAGCCTATTTTTTTGTAACAATTTATTTCCTTACTATATTTTATCAGTTCATTAGCTTCTCTTTGTTCATCAATTTCAGAGTAAAAGTAATCAATTATGGGGCATCTATAATTGATTTGTTTAAAAAAATCAATTTATAGAAACTTAAAAATGAGGAGCATACATGTGCCTTGCTTTATAATTTGTAAAGTTATTTTATGCAACTAAAAAAATGTTTTTGGTTACAAGTAACAAATTTTGGTTATCAACTAAAATTAAAATAAAATTTAGGTGATACATAAATATCGATTCACAAACTAATAAACTATTGCAGATCGATTTCGAATCATTATTTTATTGAAAACATATCCATCGGATCAGATAAAAAATTGCATCGTTTCAGATCCGTTACCAAATCCATGTAAACACCTATAGAGGCTTAACCCCACACACATGAAATCATGTTTGAGTCCATCATCAAAATTTGAGTATTAATTTAAACCTAATATTATGTTGGATCGGGTATGAACATATTATTTTGGATCAAGTTTGAGTATTATTTTAGGTTCGATATTATTCTGGATCGGGTATGAGTTTCTTATATCCGACCCAAACCCGATTAATCTTAAAAAATAACATGTTATCATCCTCAATAAAAAGTTATTGTTTCTTGACACTATATTTACAAACTACTCAAATCAAATAGAATTTAAATGTTATCTTAATGTTTGAATTCGACTCAAAATGTACAAAGTTATGTTCGATATTCAATTCAAATTAAACCCTAAAAATCGATTTGATGATAAGTTCATAAACAATATTTAAACTTATGCGGCACTGACTCTTCAATTTTTGACATTCTCCGTGTCGGATCGAGTCGGACTCTCCGACTCTTGACACTTAACATAAAACGACGTCGTTTTGATTTCTTCTTTAATTTGATTTTTTTCTTCATCGAAAACGATATTATGTGATTTCACGACTTTATTATGTTGTCGATCTATTTGTGAATTCTTCGTGCAAGCGATGATGGACCCAAAATTGGTTGTTTTTGGGAAGATGATAGAGCCGACGAACGATATTCATTTTTTATAAGTTAAATCTTATTATATAATAACTTGATAAATAAATGAAGTTTTAAACTTGGAGTTTATGCAACTTTATATAAATTCTAACAATTACTTTTTTAATTTGCTTTAATTTAATATTATTTTATTTAATAATTCGAGCCGAGTCGAAAATCAAACTCTTATACTATTGCCGAGTCATGTCAAATCGAGTCGCATCAAGTCGATCGGCCGAGTCGGTGCAGCATAGATTTAAACTATAGAAGCACCATATTTGCATTATTTTAAATTTTATAGCCCTCCACAAACACCACTCTTTTTTTAATATATAAATTTTACTCAATATTACTTTTTAATTAATAATAAATTATAATTTAAAATATTTATTTTATTAATAATGATAATTAAAATAAAATTTAAATATATTTTTTAAAAAAACCAATGGGTCTATTGACATCCCAACCTAAACAAACTTTACATCTATCACTTCTGTTAATATATGCCTATTAAATTTTAGAAGAATCAAACTTTCGAAACGACTCTTAACCCACTATTCTATAAATATAATTATATAATTACATTGATAATCATTATTCGAAACTTGAAAATTGAAATGAGAGATTTGAACATCTCATCAATCATACGTTAATCAAAATTACTATCTATTGACGACCAACAAATATTTAAAAATCAATTTTCAAAGATGTTTTAAAAAACGATTGTATTTTAGTTTGAATGAAAATAAAGAAAAAAGAATCAGATACTTTAAATAACAATTTAATATTTTATAATAAAATGATTCTTGGAAGCTTCGTAGATTTCGATATGATTCGATACGTTTCGGAATTTTTAAGTTTTTATAAATAGAAACTTTTAACATTTGATCGGAATTAAAATAAAACACATATACAATGAATGAATTATTCAACAAATTGCATTAAATTCGCAAAAATCACACACATTTTATTTAATTATATTTATCATTATTTCTTTTCAATTTGGATATCACTATCCCAAAGGTTTTCTCCATCTATAAGAGGTCGAGTTTTTTTATGCAATTCCAAATTTGAAGATCTATTTATTAATAGATACCAAAAATAGATTATTTTACTCTAAAATTGTTGAAACAACCGAAGATATGCCCAACTTAAAAATTTATAAAGTTAAAAATAATTTAATTTAACAAACTCTAATATATTAATAAATATCAGATCAGATAAAAATTTTCGAAAATTATATATGATCTTATCCGATTAAATATTTACAGTTTGAATATCCAAAAAAGTTATTCGAATGTGATTCGTTACTTGGAATATTCGAATACACAGATTCTTAAGCGTACGGCTGTTATTCGATCTGAACGAAACGAACTTGTTGTGTTAATGTTCGTTCATATTCTTATTCGAACGTGTTCATGTTCATTCATATTTTATTTGAACGTGAATATATGTTCGAACATTGTTCAAATTATTAAGTAAATGTTCATGTTCGTTCGAACACTGTTCGTACGATTTGTTCTAACATGTTTGTACTATTTATGCGAACTTCACTAAATAAATCACATTTTATTGTTTTACAAACAAAATTACAACAAAATAAATATACTGAAAAAATAATCAAATAATTATTTTCCACAAAATAATGAATTTATAAATAACTAAAGACTACCTTACTAACAAGATATGAAAGTTTTTAAATGTTTTTAAATTTAAATATTATAATAACATATTAGTATAAAAAATAATTAAAATAATATATTTGTTCACGAACGTTCAAATTTGTTCACGAAAATGTTCGTGTTCATTCAAATTATAAAAGAACAAAAAAGAATGTTCGAACAATATTCATATTTTTATTCATATACGAGTCGAACACATATTATTCACGAATTATTCGAATGCAATTTAAGAATATGGCCCACCATATCTAAACCCCTCAATCATTTCCAAATAAAATAATATAAATTTAATTGAACTAATGCCATGGGTCCACACTTTCCGAATTTGTTGACAAATTGGCTGAACTATGTCGACGTTAATAAAATAAAAATAAAACTCTGAATGTATAATTACGAAATATAATATATTTTATTTATTATTTAAATGATTTTAGTATTCGCTGAATATATTAATCAAATGAGAACTTCCATTTCGATGAATAACAATTTATATTTTAATTTATTTAAATAGTAATATATACTTCTTATTCCTACTGCGGCTGACTTTTTTTCACCTCATGAATATTTCTTTTTTAATAGATAAAAGATATAATATAGTTTTTTTATGATTACTAAATTTTTATATGGAATAATTTTCAAGGGTTCTTACTAAGTGGTTCGAGAACATAATTTATTCACCTCATTCGTGGCAGTATTTGTTCGTGTAAATTAAAATATTAACATTGTTCGAACAAAAAAAACTCGAACATCAATATTATATATTGGTATCGGTCGAAATATATGATAGTTTTAATTATATGACTTCACTATTTTCTAATTATATAATGTAATGATACACTTATAATTCATATGATATTGTTCGTTTTGAATTAGATATCTATTGTATCCGGAGTGATGTTTGTAAGTAGCCCCTATACTTTATAATAATGTAAATGCGGTGCTTCCAAAGTTTGTAAATTACATATAAAACCCCCCAATTTTGATATAATATCTGTCATTGGCCCCTCAACTTTTAAATTTTGTAAACACTATGCCCTCAAAGTTTAAGAATTGCATGGTTGGTCCCCGAATTTCCAAAACCGTTTATATTTGACTTTTATACTTGTTAATATTTTAAACGTCTCAATAGTTTGTATTTTACTCATTAACCTTGAAAAGATGTAATTACTATCTCACAAATTTGAAAATTTTACAAATAACCCATAAATTATCAAAACCACTTATACGAAAAAAGACGAAAACCTCTACTATTCACTCGAGAGTCATTCTTGAAAGGTTTTGATACTTCGGAGCTTTTCAAGCAATTTACAAATTTTGGGGGTATCGCTTTTACACTATTTTAAATATTAGGGATCAATTAAGCAATTTTATCATTGTATCCCATTTCTCCTTTCCTACTATGCATTGTGAGTGCATAAATTTTTTTATTATACTTCTATCTAAATCACTTTTACTTTCGAAAATATTTCGCTGAATCATTATACTTCACTTCTTATCGTTCATATTAATGTGTGTATTTAGGTGTGTCAATTGTGCGGATTATGTTGGGTAAATACTAAATTAAATTTAACCCAAAAAAATTAGCTAATAGCAAACTCGAACCAAAACTCAATATTCTTTTTTTGTGAATCAATATGGAACAAAACCAAAATATATGAATCCAAACACAAACCAAACCCCACATTTTGTTTTATTAAAATAAATAATATTTCGAAATGTAGAATTTTAAGTTGTAATTAAAAATATATACTAATATTTGATATATTATAATTCAATTTATAATGTTAAATATTATAATTACTTAAAAAAGAAAAACAAATTCTTAAATTAAACTAAAATGTAATAAATAATGAACCATTTTTGCATGTAGAATGAAATTTGATAATATAATAACCTATAAATATAAAATAAGATTAAAATGTTATATTAAAACATTTATTAATGCACATCTTGATCGAATAATGTATACTCGAATAAATGGATAAAAAAGAATAAGTTGCATAAAACATGAGAGATTGAATGAAAATAAAGTTGTATACAGAACACACAATAAAAAAGAATACTATAGAGTAAAAACGTATAAATAAAAATGAGAAAACAAATATGTGATAGTGTAAATTGAAAATAAATTAATGATGAAAACGATACAATATATATGTACAATTAATATTATATATGCATTATGATGAGATCCCCGGAACCCGATACCTCGGACAGGATCAGTATCAAGCTTGATCAGAGGAGCCCAAACAACGTAAGCCGAACTTGGAGGCCCAGATCCAGCCCACATGAGTAAATGACACATCCAGGTCCTGTGGCCAGATCGACTGTTCATAACGATCGGTCTTGATATGTGGGGTCCAGCTCCTCGCATGCGCCAATATCGATCGGTTCACATTTTACAGGCCCTGCTTCGGGCCGTCAACATTCCTCCCATGCAACGACAACTCTCGACAGCCTTGTCAGAAGCGTGGTCCGGCGAAGTCGTACGAGCCTCCAGTAGCCAGGGAATAGCCGGCTAGTAGCGCCGAAAAGTCTAGCACCATGCAATTCTGTGAAGCCGTTCCCGGCGGCTGTGACGCCTGACATTAGCCGACCTAGCCGCAAAGGACAGGCACAAAACGACATCCTACTGTATACAGTACAATGGAAGTATAAAAAGGACACTTGGGGTATGAAAATGAGGATCTCCCGATTCACCTTCAAGCTTTGGCATACAGAGGTTTCTGTTGATTTATTTTCGATACTTCTCTCCCCCTTTGTTATCTAAAGAACAAACATAATCTTTGTGACTATTATTTTGCTTAGTGAACCGACTAAGGGCATTTTCTTTAGCCCTTAGTTAAATGGTTTTTTCCTCATCTTTGAGATATTTCACTCTAAAACTGCCGTGTCTCTTTTTCTTTGGTTTATAATCGTTCTCCACACATCAAATAAATTATAACCGAGTTCGTCTTGCAACGAACCGGTCGATTGTTGACACCCCCGGTTTCGAACCACAACACATTATATATTATGTATTATATAATATTTGAGTTTTTTATATCAACTCAAAACTTTAAAATAAAATTTAACAAAAAAATTAGATTTTAATTTATCTAATTTTTATCACCTAAACCCAAAAATTATTACATCAAAAGTGGATCTATTTGAGTTTTAGTTAAGTACATAATTAACACAAATATTTGTATTGGTTCATCAATAATATTAGTAATGTAATGGGACCCGAATTGTTTGACTAAAGTGTGTGAACGATGTCAACATAAAAGTCTTGCTCTGCATTAAATGCTCTTCTTATATTTGGCTTCTATAAATAGTCTCTTTGAGATACTTCTTTTGCATCATTCAAAAATGGCTTCTTCTTCTTCTTATTCCAAGTTACTTATATTTGCTGGCTTTGCTTTAGCTGCTCTTGTTCTTGTTTCTTCTGCTAGAGATCTTGCTCAAAACACTGATTCATGTAATTTATTTATACTATTTTTTTTTCTTTAAATCAATATGTGTTACACTATTATAAAAAAAATTCACACTACATTTCATTTTGATGTGTTACATTTATTCATATATATTTTTACAACTTTTTTTGTCTCAGCCACTCAGAGTGTAGCTGTCGATCAATATGGCGGTGGGTATGGTGGCGAACGAGGCATGTACGGTGGTGAACGAGGTGGGTACGGAGGCGAACGAGGTGGAGGCTACGGTGGCGAACGAGGCGGATATGGTGGTGAACGAGGTGGATATGGTGGCGAGCGTGGTGGAGGATATGGTGGTGAACGAGGTGGATATGGTGGCGAACGTGGTGGAGGATATGGTGGTGAACGAGGTGGATATGGAGGACGTGGCCCATAAATAAATACCTTCATCTTGAAGTATCTAAAATAAAGGCAAGAAATTTGAGTGTATATGTTGTACTAAAACAAAACTCAAGTCAAAATGCAATGATATTTCCTAATTGCCAATATAATATTCAACAAATTAAAATAATTAAATAAAGAATATACAAATAACTAAATTGCTGTACTTCGCCACATACTAACTATTAATAATATATATTATTTATTTAGGTCAGCAATATAAATTATAAAATATCTTTTCATTTTCAATCTCATTTCACAACAAATTTATCACATTGCCAATACACTCTTTTATAGTGTTTTAAACATCAGAATACCCAAATATAATTAATTCACATATTATACATCTGCAAAATATATATATATATATATATATTTTAATATAAATGCCCTTATAACCCTATTTTTTCTAAAGGGTTTTTTGGGGTCTAGGTTTGTGNAATCGAAACCGGAGTCTCTCCCTAAGCAGCCAGTTAATGCCGCTGCCTCCTAACATCGTGTTCTGGACTCCTAATTTCAAATAGAATATAAAAAAACGATATTCAATTTGGGGAAATACTGGCAAACTTTAATTAGGATCTTCTACACCAAATAATAGCAAGAAATGTGAATCCTGAGCCTAATAATTTTCAAAATCAAAGCCAGATAAGATCTGTAATCGTCAAAGCAACCCCACGTAAACCCAAAGAAAGATTATCGCAGTGCAATCATTAAATCGACACATGAATTGAAGAATAAATCTTTAATAAAAACATAAAAAGCGAACAAGAGAAGAAAATAGCCATATTCTAACGTACGCGGAGAAACTGATCTCTGGATGGGCTACGCCGGAGGATGGGAATCAGTCAGATGCCGATTGCCGAGACTGGAGACGAAAGGAAATGCTCCGGTTCAATTATTAAGCATTATATGGGCCAGGCCCAAAAGGCCCACCTTAATTTACATGGTAGATTTTTACTACAATATTAAATTTTTAAATTTCAGTTGCCTTTATTATTAATTTTTGTGTTGTTTAATAAATATATAATTATTTTCTATTAAAAATACAATTATTTTATTTTAATTGCTAAAACCTAATATCGAATTTTGAATATGGCTTATATATCAAATTTTTAAATTTGATTTAATTTAAATTAATTTTAGAACATTCAGTATTTCGGTATACTGAAACCAAACCGAACAAAAATTAGTATTTATCGAATCAAACCAACAAAATTTGGTATTTACTGAATCGATCTGAAAAAATTTATTACGGTATTTGGTAGCAAAATTTTTGATTAGTTCGATATTTGATTTTTGAAATTAGGCTCGGTTCAAGTCAGTATTTATCGAAAAAATCACACACTAGTAAAAATAAAAATATGATTTGAAAATAGAAAAAATTACAAAGATAACCCTCCGATGTATAAAATAGTATAAATGTAATGTCCCAAACCTTAAAAATTACTTGCCAAGCACCCCAACTTTAGAAACCATTTGTCAATTGTCCTCTTAGTCATTAAATAGTATTATTTTAATGTTTAAGTTAAAAGCAAAATTCAGAGTCAAATAGCAACCATTTTAGAACTTTAGGAGGTAACAATACAATTATTCAACTTAAATGACATGTTATTTATAATTTTTAAAATTTTTGGAATTAATAACACGGATTATATCAATTTTGTGTACTTTGTATATAATCTATAATTTGAGAATATAGTATTTACTCTATTTTAAAGTTTGGATCGGTACACCACTCTTTAAAAATGGTTGAATTATGTATGGGTGATGTTTACATGTGGCCCTCCAACTTTCGGACGGTATAAAGAACATGCCATCTAAGTTATAAAATTACAAATATGATACATAAAGTTAACAAAAATATGTAAATATGACACATCAAATTAATAAAAATATGCACATATGACCCTCCAATTTTAATTAAATGCATGTAAGACAACTCAAATAAACAATATCATTTAATAGTGACCCTCTAACGACATTATTATTGTTTTACATATGGATGCACATTTCTCGAACTTGAAGTATTAATTTTGTATAATTTTTTGTATAAAAGTCTTATTTGCATAATTTGTGAATATTGAGAACGAATAATACCAACGAAAAATGTTTGCAAACTTAACGGAAAATCATTTGCTAAATAATAGGGGTAAAAAACAAACGATTTTGATAACTTGAGGTGTTATTCCCGTAATTTAATAAGTTGGAGGGCATGACATTAACACCGCTCGTAAGTTAGGGGCTATATTTAACAAGTGACAAAGGAAAAAAAAGAGAATCCAATGCATTATTCCTTCTTACAAGTTCCACTTCACTTTCATCACTTATTAGCAATGAGTCATATTGACCAGTCATAACATAAATTACTCACAATTAATGAGTCGTGATCGGTAAAATTGTATCCATATCGATCGAAATGTGTGATTTCTATTATAACTTGAATTTTATATATCGTTCCATCTCAAAGAAACCGAGTTAGTTCGTGTAGCTTTCGAATTTAATTGAGCTAATCTCTAATCTTGAATTCTAACGAAACAAGACGAAATGATTGTTATATAATAATATTGTAATTTTTATATATATTAAGTTATAATATATATTATTTTAATTAATTCAAATACTAAATTTAGAGCCCAAACTTAAATTGAATCGAACATTGAATAATAAATTTTTAGTTTTCAGAAACAAATCTAACACCTTGTCATTTCGAATAGAACACGAATTATTTCAAATTTAATATATTATTAATTACTCAAATAATTATAATAAATATTATTAAATTAAATTTAACCATTTTGGGTTTACATTAAAAATAGTTTTTAGATGAAATTTTTGATACACAAAATTCGATTTGCACTTAATTTGCTTGAATCCCTAATTGCATCATTTAGAAAGCACTCACTTCATTAACATTCAGCTCAATTATGCTAATGCTTAATTAACAAAGAATCAGAAAACAAGAAAACTAACAAATTAAGACAATAAAGATATATATAACAAGCTAATTAAACATACAAACTCTGTCTTCATTCTTACACAATAACAAAACAAAACAAAACTAGACGCTGTTCTAAAGTGGGAACTTCATAATCACTCAAAACTTAATACAAAAAACAGATTCCAAATCAGGAGGAATAAAGAACTCAATAAAACCGGTAACATGACAAGACGAAACCGGCCGTTGTTTTCTCGGTGGCGGTGGGCATTTCATATTCTCCGGTATTCTGAACTCACGCGCCGTCGGAGTAATAGAGCACGTGTTTTCATTCTGTTCTTCTTCTTCATTGTTGTTTCTAACAACAGAAATTGGCTTCAATGGAGTTCGGACTGGGATTCCTGCAATTATCCATTTTTGCTGCTTGTTGGAGAAACCCATTACGAGGTTATTGGGACCAGAACAGAATCTACGTTTTTCAGAAAGGGGAAAAGGTTGTATTTGCTGGGAGTGGGAGTGTGAGCGAGTTTTGAAACAATGGCGGCAAAAATGAATAAGGGTTTTGGGATAATTATATGGGAATTGAATCAATGAGAAGATGATTGGACCGTCACACTCTTCTTGACCTTCGTGTGGGCTGCCCGTTGAATTGTCGGTAAATATTTTCTATTTCCCGCCATTTTTTAGGGGCAACGGCTTCCTTTCCCGCTCAATCTATACGACGCCGTTTCGGATTATTATACTGCTGGGCTGTGGGCTTCCGGGCTTTTCAATCAAGGCCTTTTTTGATTAAAAATTAGATTAATTTGAGAAACGAATAATGTTATTCTTATAAAGAAGTTATCTCAATATTTTAAATACCGATACCGGTCGGTATACTGGACAAGCTTATTGGATCGGTATATCGGATACGTTTCGGGTATACCAAATGCATACCGGAAATATTAAAATAAATTAAATTATAAAATATTCATATTTTATTTTTTTTAATATAAAATCCGATTCAACCCGCCAAAACTCGATCAGACCGTAAAAATCCGACCCAACCTGAAAATACCCGTACCGGCCGGTATTTTGCCAAAATATCGGCCGAAACCGATAGGCCTGAAATTTCTGGTATACCGAACCGGTATACCGGAAATTTAAAACACTGAGTTATATAGTTTATATAACTCAGTTCTCAAAATTTAGACCGTGATCCTTATACTTTATATACTTTAATCAAATCAGTTCTCAAAATTTAGAATGAATTTATAAAGTTTTTCAATATTAACACTTAATTTATTTGCAAAAAATCAAATTTGGGGATAAAATTTATCGATTTTATAAACTTTCAGAATCATAAAATTTGTAATGTTGTAAACTTTATGAATAAATAGTGAAAAAAATTAAACGTTATGAATGTTAGAAAATGTGAACAATTTCGATATGTTAAAGAAATAATAGTGTTGAAGAACACAAAGAAAAACGAGTTGCATAGTCTATGCCACTCAAAGTCCTCCATTTTTATCAATTTCTTTTCTTCTAACATTTCCCCTAATCGTATCGAAATAGGATATAACAAATTTACTTTTTCCAATCAAGGAAGTTAAATCGGTCGGCACCGTTCGTACCGATCATAATCGGTACGAGCGATTTTTCCTATATATCAGTGATATATCGGAAATCGATGTACCGATATGACCGGTATACCGGACGTTATACCACCGATATGACTACCATGTTTCCAATAGGCAAATTTGGAAAGTGACACATGGATTGAATTATATTTTTCATTTTTTTATAAGTAAATAACTATTTATTCTCACATTTCTCATGATAAATTAACACTGTCGACAAATAAATATAAGTATTAGATACAGGACCATATTTCATAGCAAAATAATGATAATTATGTAAAGAATGGTAAAAAGTTAACATAAAGCATAAATACTCCACATTTAATAATAATAATAAATAATTGTGGATTTAGGGAAGTGGGGTATGACCAATTTTGCTAAATAATATTTTTTAAAATGAGTATTTGCTAAAATAGTATACTTTGGAAAATAATTTGCTCAATAACTTAGGTTCGTAAATATATTAGCTAAATAGCAAACATGGGTATCCATTTAACTATATGATACAAAGAGTGTTTTAAATTTCGATCGTATCGGCTTTAGCCAATATTTTGATAAAATACCAACTGATACGAGTTTTTCCGCAGGTTAAGTCGGATATAATTTATTTGATTAAGAAAAAATAAAATATAAACATTTTATAATTTAAATTTTTTTAATATTCTAATACATATTCGATACATTTCCGATATACCGATCTAATGAGCTTATTCGGTATATCGGCCGATATTGATTTTTAAAACATTGGACACAAACGCAACCAAAAATCCACATTTTCAGATACTAAATAAAACATCGGCCAACTAATTATACATCCTTGCAACTAATTCATGCCAAAATATTTACGATGATTAATCAAGTATCACATTCGTTATAAACTCAAACCCGATTCAAATAATATTGAATTTGGAATAATAAACTCAAACTCAACCAAATTTTCAGCTACTAAATAATAAAACTTATGCCAACTAATTATACATCTTTTCTAAATAAAACTCATGCTAACATATTTTCTATGATTAATCGGGTATCAAGTTCGTTATAACATATAAACTCAAACCCGATTCAAATAATATTGAATTTAAGATAATAAACTCAAACACGAACCAAAACCTAATTTTGAAGACACGAATCCTAATTAAAACAGTCGGGTTTCGGGTCTGACTCATCGGTTACACATCCCTAAAAAGACACTATCAAATGAAGCAACAAGCACCAAATGACATGTCAATGATAACTATTCAGTATATAGAAATCAGAGTGAGCACAAGATGTTCTTTTTATTCATTCCTATCATCCAAATTCCAAATATACCTCTTATTTCCAATCATCAATAACGAACCAAAACGAAGGGATATAGCCGAAAGATTCGAAAAATACGTACCCTCGGCTTATGAAGAAAATGGGTGTGTTGCGTTATGTGTAACAGACATCTCTTGTCGGTTAATTCAGGCCTCTGATAAGGATCAATAATAACAGAGCCAATATTGATAACTCGAACAATGTTTTCGATCCGGTTGCACCACGGCCTTCTATCCAATTCTGCCACCTGTAAGTTTAACCAGTAGAGAGCCGCTGGTAAAGCCTGTTAAAACACCATCTTGAACTAAAAGTATAATCGATTAATGCAGCACAAGTTAAATAATGACTAACTGAGGAAGATCTCTTAACGAGCTAAATAAGAATTACTAGGAACACACATTCAAATAAATGGAGTCAACAGCCATGCCTTAGCTTGGTTGTTGGCACATATGAAGAGCTAATGCAAGCTTACCAATTGCCTCCGGAAGATGAGTTTTCACCTATTGTTTCCTCAAACTCTTGTAGTATGGCACGTTGCCTTTCCGTCACAGACCTGAAGACGATAATCAAATAAAGTTATGCCTATAATGGAATGATTAACAGATATAATAAGTGTACAAAATGGAGAATCTTAGACCTGCAAAACTTTATATTTACATGGGAAAGTTCAGGCTTCTACTGAAGCACAAATTCTGTGACTCAAAGAATCACATAATGTAGCTTTTCTGTGTTTCCAATTGTATTTATATAATTTTAAACCCAAAATTTAACTATCATGAATTATTTTATAACTATAAATAGAACCGAACACAGATGAACTAATACCTAACCAAATGAGCATTTCTACGATATCGTATAAACAAGGTACACAACTTACACGGGGAGATTTATACAGAAGCGAACATATTGATCCCCACGGTTCACCAAAAATCCACTCTTTGGAAAACCTTGCGGTACATAATGAATGTTAACAAATCAAATGTAACAAGAACATCTAGACAACACAAACAAGAGTAGATACCTTTTCCTCTAAGTAAAACTAGTTGTCCATGTTGAACCCCCTTTGGTATCTGTAGTGAACACGAGCAGAAAGTAAAAAATATATTAAACTAAGCAATACAAGCATAACAATAATAACAAAGGAACACTTATTTAGAGAAGTTGGTATGGAAGAAAGTCCTAGAATAACAATGTAAGTATCTCAGTGTGATACCGTAGGATGAAGATTACATACTTTCAGAACAGACTTGCCATCCATTGTAGGTATCTCGACACTACCACCAAGAATGGCCTGCCAAAAAGAGAACATGAGACAACAATTCCTCACTGAAAGGATGCACATCATGAAAAAAATCAAATGAAGTAATGAAATCATCTATCCATCATCAAATCTTTCAGAATGGTGCCTTGCATTCTTTATTCATTTTTTGACTGGAGATAAAGTGTAAAGTGCGTATGATTCAGATAACATTGATTTTTTTCTTTATCTGTTTACTTTTGGTATCTGATATAAACACTAGTTAAAGGTACAATCATATTTATGAAATTTGATTTGAAGCACTCATCATTATTTCAAAAGAATTTAACAAGTGATTGATAGCAGATGCAAAATATGATGGAGCGAGCTTACCTGTGTAAAGCTAATAGAGAAATTAACATATACATCAGCACCTTCTCTAGAAAATACAGGATCTTGAGAAACCTGAAAAAAAGCAAACAAAATAGCAGCATAATATCAATAAGTAATCTGAGAAACTCCGGAAAAAAATAACAAATCAAACAACCAATGATGGATTAAAACATGATCAAATGTCTACGTATGGCTCACAACTTAAACAATAATAAAACAAAAAGATATCAATTTGCCTTGAGCTCAATAATCAAATCACCGGAGCCTGATCCAGCAAAATTGCCAGCATTCTGTACTCGGATTGTATCACCAGAATCCATACCTAGTTTTAAAAACAAAAGTGGAGTAAGAATTCTATCACTAGACTCTGACAAGGGTTCAGAAATGGGATGGTCCGTTGGCAATTATATATTTGCATGTTGATATTACGATTTATACTCTGGATAACAAGCCTTAATGAGATTAAGGCAAAATGAACAATAAAGACACTCAAAGATGTTATTGAAGAACAAGGTAGCATCCCAAACTTGCTCCAGGAAAAGGTGTTAGGGTGAATAAGTGCCAGCAAAGGCAGAATCGAGAAATTCTATTCGGGGGAACATCATTTCATGCACAAAGTATAAGATAGAGGAGTCAAGTGGAAATTTTTACCAAGATTCTAAAACTTGAGAATACCCAGAGAACCAACCTGGAGGTATGGAAACTTTAACGTCCCTAACCCCACTGGAAACCCCTGAACCCTTGCAGGCCAAGCAGTGATCCTGATAAAATATATATTTTTCGTTCAGAATAATGCATGAAACAGCAAACAGATAAGCATAAATGACTACTGACATCGATGATTCGACCAGATCCTCTACATGAATTGCAAGTTGTGATAAATGGTGACATAATTACCTAAAAAACAAACAAAATCATAATCACCATGGTGAGAAATTATTTCTATAGAAGAAACTAAACAGATATTCCTTCAAAAAGTACTGAAACAGAATATGTACTCTTCCAGTGCCTTGGCAAACATAGCACAACTTTCTTTTAGCATCCATTGAGTGCCCACGGCCATCTGCATGATAAAATACAAATAAAAAAACTTTTCAAGTTAAAAAGAAGCTTTCCAAATATTCCCTTGGCATGGCACCCCAATGGTATAAGAAATTTACTTAGAAATAAATCTCACATATTGATAGGAAGTTTCACAAAACCTCGTGAATCATTCTCATAATTTAGTTTTTGATGGAGTGTGTGCATAAATATGAATCATTGAAAGCATATCAATAAAATCTAAGTAGTTTGATTAAAGTAGAATCTATGATCTCAATCTACCAAATATAGAACTAACCACCCAACTATGACATGATTCATCTTTTAAAATTTAATAGCAAGAATAAGGAAATGCAGATAATATTGAAATAAAATTTATTTACGTGACAAATTTTCATGAAACAGATGCACAAAAAGCTATAACACAAAGTGAAAAAAATAAAGGAGTAATTTCCACCACAAAATGATAACTAATGGCAAATGCTTCTGCAATTTTTGTGCGGCAGCGAATAATCAATTGAATGATTCCTGCTGCAAAAAAACATCATTTAAATGCAATTTCTGCAAACAGTTTTATGAGTTAAAATTAAAAAAGAGCTTTAAAATATATGATATTTACTTAATCAAAAAATGAAGCTTGTTGATGAAAATAGAATAGCCATAGCTATCAACAACCATACAGTTAAAAAATGTAAACATTGAGAAACTTCTCAAGGCCTAAAAAGTTTTCACACTCACAGCATGAGTCACAGGGCAAATCTGCTTTGAAAGACAAGTGCTTTGTGCATCCTTCAGCAGCTTCAGCAAATGTAAGCACGAGTTCCACCTATTTTAAAAATAATGATTTCTTAAAATGTCCCAATGATACAAAGTTCATTAAGGTAAAAGTCACCGTTGAATAAAATACATATAACTAACATGAATATCACTAGCCATACTTTCAGCACCATTTTCGAATATCTGCAAGGTTAACGAAGGAAATGAAGTAATAATACTTTATAGTGAAAGTATAGCAAAAAATCACATATTGCCAATACACACCCTTCCAAGTGTTACGGAAAAACAACTGAAGTACCTCTGAGAATATTTCATGAAATGAATCAGAAAACTGTGTTTTGTGCACAAATCTAGCATCATCCCAGTCTCTGGTCGAATTTTTATCCTCATGCCTTCCAGAATGATCTCTCATCTGTTCCAAACCAGCAATCCCAGGAATGAAAAACAAACGTCAACCAATGTTGTTAGATTAGTTAAAAATTGCGATGCTCATTACAAGAAACGCAGGCAAAAGTCTACCTTATCATATTGTGATTTCTTTTTACGATCTCGCAAAGTCTGGATTTACTACCACAGCAAAAATTTAACAAAAATAGAAGTAATAGAAAGCAGTTAACTAAAATAAAGACGAGAAAGAAGAAGCCTGTGAAAGACCTCATATGCATCTCTAATCTCCTGAAATTTTCTCTTTGCAGAAGCATTGTTCTTATTTGCATCAGGGTGGTACTTTTTAGCAAGCTACATTCAAAAGTATAGAAAGTAAACAATGTCATTAGCGATCAAATCATGTTCAAATGCCGATAAAATATCAATCATAGAACAGCACGATCACTACATCCACATAAATTAAGTATGGGCAGCTAAGAACTATAAATTTATTTTCTTACAGCATGAAAGGCTTTTTTAATGTCCTCTGCAGTTGCATCCTTTGAAACTCCAAGAACATCATAGTAGTCACGTCCCCCAGAATGACACGCACCTGCTTGAATTGAATAGTATCACCAAAATCATCACAAGAATTCCAAAAAGTAAGGACTTCAACAAATTAATTCACTGAAATATCAAATCGAGAAACCTGTGGCATGAACAGGACGCATGGACCAAAGCAGTCCATATGGTGAAAAATCATCTAATATTCTGTTGCAGAAGTACCATTGCGCGGACGCTAAATGTTTCAAATATCCATTTTCAGTAAAATCAGACATCAAATCTTTCAAAAATTACCCAATCGACCATTTCATCATAACATTTAAATAGTCCAAACCTGCAGAACGGATCAAAGCCCGTTGACAAAAGGTCGGGTTACTGTACAATAGTCCACTGCGTGATCCAATAGAAATATTGCTCCAATTCTGAACCCAAAAAAGGATTACAGATAGATGCACAAAAAAAATAAAGGAACAGAAATCAGGATGAGCAAAAACATCTACCCGAAACTTCTGCACAACTGATTCATGAGGTAGGGACAGCCATCGCAGCCGCACCATTCCACAGCAATATTAAACCAATAAACCGATCCTGACGGTTGAAGGAGACAGCGGCGGCTCTTGTACAACGGTAACTTTTGTCATTTCATCTGTTTTTCTTCTTTAGTCAGAACAACAGAATATTCAATTGTAGAATCCTCAGAATGAAACATGATTAAAAGAATTAACCATATCTTCAACCTACTCTTCAAGAAATCGACATTCCAAGAACTCTGAAACGAAAGCCCTATTTGAAGAATCAGAATGAAGGAAGGAGATGCGGGTCTTCTTTTATAACTGAGATATTATTTTACTCCCCAAATTACCCTTCTAATATTACCGTTGCAGATTATCCTTACAAAATTTACCTTTGGGCGAAAATCACATAGTTACCGTTGTTTAACAAAAAAAGTAAAAAACATTATTTTTAAAAATTCCTTCACTGTGTATTCCCAAATTACCCTTCAGCGACCGTTTGATTCACAATTACAATTAATATAATTAGATTGTTAATTCGTGTTATCATCTTAAATCCTAAAACCTTAAACGGTCACATATTTAAATAGCAAAATTCATTTGTTATTTTTATTGTTTCTATCAATAAAACTTACGTGATACATTAATTAGGTCTCGTATAAAACACTATTTTAAATTTTCGATATATTGGTATCGGTTTTGGTAGGTATTTCAACAAAAAATCGATCAAATTTTGAGCGTGTCTGAATCTAACTTTTGAGTTAGGAAAAAAGAAATATGAAGCTTGTAATTTTTTTGTATTTTTTTAATTAAAAACAATATAAATTAACAATAAATTAAAAATATGTATTTTCTATAGATTAATAATTAAATTTATTTTATTGTTACAACACATATCCATCATATCCAATACAATGAGTTTATATGGTATATTAATCGATACTAGTTTTTAAAACATTGATATAAAATGAATAAATATTAGTCAAAATAACTTATGTTAATTTTTCAGTCAATTTTAGGGAACTAATTTTAAACTATATGTAGGGGTGCGCAAGGGTCCGACCTAACGGGTTACGGGTCGAACCGTTGAACCCGTCAACCCGTACGGGTTGGCCCAACGGATTGAGAATTTTTCTTGACCCATTAACCGGTTGACCCGACGGGTTGAAAGTACGACCCAATCCGTCAACGGGTTGAAAAACCTAAACCCTAAAATTAAAAACATTCAATTTAACTTTAAAATTTTAAAAAAAATTCAAAATTGACTCATTTCAATCCTTCAACCCGTACGGATTGAAAATCGCGGTCCAACCCGTACAATGATATTTAGCGGACCAATTCACGCATTGATCTGTTTGTACGGATTGGACCGACCCATGCCCACCCCTAACTATATGAACCAATTTTAATTTTTTACAATATTTGTTAACAGAATCGATAATCAAGTAAAATATTCAAAACCAAAGTCAAGAGAGTCATCTAGCAAACAAGTTTGGTTAAGATCTAGGCTTCCAAACTTGGACCTTTCGACCTGTTGGTGCTTGCGGAACTGCCACATTCGAACGTACCATTTCCGGCTTCGGATGGAAACCCGGGGCACCATTCCGAACATCATCATTTCTACTTTGAGGAGTGTGCTGTTTTTTCGAGTGGGGTGGCTTCATTTGTTTGCTATTTGTTCTCGAAAGTTGCGGAGTCTTCATCATCACTGGTTTCGGCATTAAAGAGAATGAAATCCGAGGCTGAACAAGAACCGAAAGAAGGGAAACTTGGCTTGTATTTTCTGAGAAAAGTACGGCTTGAGTCGACTGAATCGCTTCCCTGATCTTCTTTAGTTGATTGGTGCTAACAGTCCTGGCTGTGTTAGCTGGCTGCTCAAATGGATCCTCAATCTAGTTTTCAAAACAAAGAATCTCGATAAGCAAACACATTTACGTCGTCATTTAACGAAACACATAACAATATAGAAACATTCGAACAATATCAAGTCGNAACGTGTCAAAGGATGTGTGTACATGGCTCCTTAGTTTTCTCCAACCGCCCATCATTTGAGGAGTTATTGACCTCCCCATTATATAAGTGGATCAAAAACTCATTGTAATAATATTGAGTGTGTGTTAAGGCAGTGAGTGTGAGCTTCATTGATCTTCGCCGTCATCAAGCTAACATAGCTTGTGCGTGTGAGTTGTAACCTTCTTATAGTGAATTTGACAATTCTGTCGGTCACATGCCTTTTCCACGTTAAAATATCTTATGTCGTTTACTTTTGCGATGCTATTTCTGATTCCTTTAACCCATTGAGGTTGCTCGTTTTATTTCCAAACAAACTTTAACTTCTTCTAGAGTAATACTATTGCTATTTTTCCCTTTCTATAGGTTGCAGCCATTGGTTTGGACCCTATGAAGCATTTGGGAAAGGAAATCACTCTATTAATGCCTCATCTTCACAAGCTGAAAGAGTATGCTAATTTACTTGTCTCCGATTCGCTTTTTTTTCCGATCTAACCTCTTCTATGATAGGTTATACGGAATTAATGTTTGCGGTGAGGGAGGAGAGTACGAGACTTTAACTTTGGACTGCCCTCTATTCAAAGTAAGCTTCTTTAAACTAATCACTGCACATTTTTATGCTCTGTTATAGTTTTTATTAGTTTATATAGTTCGTAATTTCGTTTAGTATAATGAATATTTTTTTACAGAATGCTCGAATTGTGATCGATAAATTTGAAGTTGTGTTACATTCCCCTGACCAAATAGCTCCCGTTGGGGTTCTTCATCCTGTCGAATTTCATTTGGAGAAGAAACTGGGGTACTTGTCTGAAAATATCGACAACATTAGCAATGAAACAATTCATGAAAATCTCAGTTCAGTTTTTGAGGTTCAGGGAGATAGCCTTAACATCAAAGTTGACCATTTTCAAAAGAACGATTCAATTTCCGACTTAATTCTCGATACCACACGAGTGCACATTTCAAAATCCAACAATGGTTATAACTTTTCTATTGCGTGTTTTTCGCAAAGATCATTCGAAACCTCAGTAGGTATGAGCATTTTTAGTTTCGATGAAAAGAGTTTTAACTTCAGTATTGCTATATCGTCTTATTTTTGTTGAAATAGTGGCTATTGTCCCACATCGGAAAACGAAAGTGGGATGGATTGGTTTATAAGAAAGATTGTGGACCATAGTAAATGACATGTTCAAGTCTTTTACGGTGTGGTTATATCTGAGCACACTCCCCACATCAAATTGACATGACTCTATAAATTTAACAATTTTTACTTTTCGTAAGTTCACGAGATAACTATGTTATATATGACCATACTGAATTGTTCTATTTTTTCGTTTATAACTCGACAGATCTCGAAGAAGATCTGGAGTTAGTTTTGACAAGAATTGAATTGCTCCTTGCTGAATTGAGCTGCTCCTGGAAAAATGTTCTATATATACATTTATATATTGCTGATATGAACAATTTTGCTCAGGCAAATGCAAAATATGTTAAATTCATTACTCAAGAGAGATGTTGCTTCGGCGTGCCTTCACGCTCGACGATTGAACTTCCACTACTCGAAGCTGGTTTAGGGAAGGTATATGTTGAAGTACTGGTGTCAAAAGATGATACTAAGGATGTTTTGCATGTACAGAGCATTTCTGAGTGGGCTCCTAGTTGTATTGGTCCATACAGCCAGGTTAGACAATTTTTTCCACTTACATCATTGCTATTAACTTTGAGAAAATTGCGTATTCAATCCTCAAACTTTAGTAGTTTTGGTAAATTTGGTTTAACGGCATATTTAGTCTCCGAACTTTAAGGTTTTGGCAAATTTAGTCATCCACGTTTGAAATATTTGGCAAATCAAATCCCTAAAGTGGCAAAACTAGTCATCGAAATTTGATTTTGGCCGATAACTTCAATTGTCAAAATTCAAAACTTTTGGGACTTGTTTTGCCAAAAATTACGAAGAGTGTGGTGTAATTTTGCCATCTTCATACCCTGGGGATCACAATTAAGACAGTCATAAAACTTTTGAGATCAAAATTGTCAAAATTATAAAACTAAGGGGAGCAAATTTGCGTAATGCCCATTAACTTTCAAATGAGAGTTTTCATTCACATATGTGTTCTTGCTATCTTTTATTCTCATTAATTTTTCTAGGCTCTAGCATTGATTTCATGGCTACTAAACCTCTAAAGAGAGAAAATACACAACTAATTTCTCATTTTTCTTTAATCCACTTCATGAATACCTTTTGTAGCTCATACTTTTTATGAATTTGAATTGGGTAAATCACAAACTCTTCGGGGTTTTTTTAACGGAAATGATATTTCATTTACTTGAATAAGGTATTCTTAATGTACGATGCATTGTATGATATCTATATAACTGCATTTTCTATTGCCTCAACTGATATCTCGAGGCCAACGAAGGACTTTTAATTTATACGTTCTTTTCGTTACATTTTGCAGCTCATACTTTTTATGAATTTGAATTTGGTATTAGGGTTCTTTTAATGGAAATTATATTTAATTTACTTGAATAAGGTATTCTTAATGTACGTTATATTGTATGATATCTATATAACTGCATTTTCTATGGCCTCAACTGATAGATGTACGAACTCGTTGGGGTTTATATTGCTATATCTGGAGGCCATCGAAGAACTTTTAATGTATACGTTCTTTTTTTCACATTTTCTCTCATTCGTAGATTCGTATTTTTTCAGGCAACCTTGCACAAAGATGTCTTGTATATGGCTGGGCAGTTAGGCCTTGATCCACCAACAATGTTGCTCTCTAATGAAGGTATTGAAGTTGAGTTTCATACTGCATTAGCTAACAGTGAGGCTGTTGCAAAGTGTTTCAACTCTTCGATATCAACGTCTGCTATTATTTTGGTGATATATTGCTCGGTATCTTTGAAAATATCCGAAAGAATTACTATTGATAGTAAGAAGAATGTTTTTCTTGATCAAATGAAGAAGCAATTAGATAATCAAATGGGGAAGAGATCCTATGGAAAAATGGTGAATAACCCAGTTCTTCTGTATATTCTTGTTCCTGATCTGCCAAAAAGGTAACTTTTTACTGCGCATAAAGTTTTGTTATGAGAAAATGACATTCAATTTCAAATTTTCGTAGTTTTATCAAATTTGGTCCACATTGCTTGTGACGTTATATTTAGTATCCAAGCTTTAAAGTTTTGACAAATTTAGTCCTCAAAGTTTGCAATATTTGACAAATTCTATTCCCAAAGTAGCAAAATTGTTCCCAAATTTTGGGGATTGATTTTGCTAAATATTACAAAGTATGAGGATCGGTTTGCAATATTTGGTAAATCATATTCCCAAAGTGGCAAAACGAGTCCCGAACTTTGATTTTAAGCCGAGGACCTTAATTGCCTAGGTTAAAAATTTTGGGATCAATCATGTCATGCAAACTAAACTTTGAGGATTAATTTTGTCAAATATTACAAAGTACGAGGATTGGTTTGCAATATTTGGTAAATCATATTCCCAAAGCAGCAAAATGGGTCCCGAATTTTGATTTTGGCCGAGGACCTTAATTGCCTAAGTTGAAAATTTTGGAATCAATTATATCATACACACTAAATTTGGGGACTGATTTTACCAAATATTACAAAATATAAGGATCGGTTTTACCATCTTCAAACTCTTTGGACCAAAATTGCCACAATCATAAAATTTTATGGATCAAAATTGTCAAAACCATGAGAAACTGTTTCGTTTTTGCAACCTTATGACATGAACTACTTCATTATCTACCTATATATCATCGATTTTTTTCCGGTATTGATTTGTAGAGCTATGGTTGAAGTAAAACCTCTGCTATATTGTGGTGAAAATTCTGGATCACCATCTGCTGTACAATCCCAAGAAGAAACTCTCCTAAAAAAATGCCTTCAGAAATGTATTGTTAATGGAGAGATCTGTGCTGTTGCGGTTTCTATTACGAACGAAATCGCAGAACAAATTACTTCTACGAGCATCGATTCTTTGCAGTACAAATTTTCTTCTAAAAATCAGCTTGAAATTTTAGCTGAGTTCTGCATTTATCTTCTTGATAGTGTTCTTGTTGAGAATCAGTTCTCTTGGGAAGAAGATGTACTGGTTAGTTTTATGAATCTTTACAAATTTCCATTTTTTTATTCGATCCTCGTCTTGTTGCTAAATTCATATCATTCGTAGAATTTGAGGATATATTTCACGGTAAGCCCGGAAACAAGTCACGGGAAATGGACAACGGTATTTACGAATGCATTCGAAGAGTTTGGGAAGGTGAGTAATAGATTTGGCAAAATGGAGGTGCCTTTGTTCAATGTTATTCCGGTTTTGGGTGCGGGGAATTCGGCTATGTGTATGGAGAATGTGCTTACTTGTGAGCTTTTTGCTAGGAGATTTAAGTGATATGATTGGTTGTGAACGAGGTTCGTTCTTCCCGTTTATATATTCACTAATGCTGAATATTTCGAATGGAAAGCGGTCTTCTTTCGTTTGTTTAGATGCGTAAATGTTAGGGTGATTTTATTCCTAGGACATGGGACATAGGTTCGGATAATGTATGTGTTATGGCCTTATGGATGGAAATGTGATTCCCGAAATATTAAATTTATTTGGATTGAGGATCGATTTACTATATAAAAGAAAACATGATATTAATATGAGAAACCTGATATTCGAGAGAAAAACTCATAGAACATCAAACACATGAAAAATCCAATTCATAGGACATGGGACTGAGGTTCGGATAATTAAGTGTTATGGGTGGAAATGTGATTCTCGAAATATTAAATTTATTTGGATTGAGGATGGTTGATGATCGATTTACTATATACAAGAAAACATGATATTAATATGAGAAACCCGAGACTATGGAGTAAAACCAAGGAAGTTAAACTAGTCAGTACTGTTCATATCGATCATAATCGATACGAGTGATTTTTCCTATATATCGGTGATATACCGATGATATATCGGAATATCGGTGTACCGGTCATAATCGATATTTACCGATATGACCGGTATACCGAGCGATATACCACCCGTATGACTACCATGAGTAAAACCCATAGAAACTCAAACTCAAACCCAAAAAATTCCACTAAAAATGAAGAAGATAATAGCAATTTTCACGGTATATTTGACGTATTAAGCGTGCCCTCAACATTTCATCCTATTTGTAGGAAAATACAACTTCAACTCATTTTAATTCCACAAATCTCCAAATCTCATCGGTGCTTCTCGAGCCATGAAACATGATTTTTTGAATGTTAAAGTGTGTCGACACCGACATACACAGATATTTGTTTAGCAACCATTATTGACTTTACCGACCACCTCTTCCGAAATATGGATTCGTTGAGGCAATGACAATCGAGTTTCCATTCGATCGTCGCCAGCCTCCATCACCATCGTCACACCCGACACCCATAATGTCAATCGATTTTTATGTCGATTGCCATTCGGCTTGACTTAGAATATTTTACACAAGAATGTAGACACATGCATTTCATGCCTTAAGAGTATACATGAATGAATGATTTGATATTTAACATTCCCTTTAGCATAATGAAGAAAATGTAATATCCAAACAACTACAATGCAAGTATAGATGAAAATCCCACTTCATAACTTAGAATGAAAGAGCAAAAAGTACAAGATGATGAAAAAGTGCTCACTTGTTAGTAGATTCATCTTCATTATTGCCGTAACGGCGCTTAAACTTGGCTATTTGACCAATACTCTGAGCCATCTGCCTCTTGGCTCTGAAATGATACACTTTACCCACATTATGAATCTTAGTCATCATCAGATTCATTAAACGCCCACTTTGGGTCACATATGATATCCATTGCAGTTGGGGATGAATCCCTTTCTTCATTACTCAATACACAATTCTGAAAACAAAAAAGGGAAATTTTAAAGAGGAGCTATTCAAAATTAACACTGGCATTTTATCGAACACTTTGTACTCATCATTAAAAATGCAAGTAGACTCATTCCAGTAATCACTGAACGTATTCAATGTACCAATAAAGCCGTAAAAATCAGAAGCAATGTTGCTCAACAGAGACAGATGAACGAAATCACGATCTACATTCAAGAACTAAAACAAAACATCTTCCGTCCAGAAACAATTAATCGTGTCGTTACATTCGAGAATCAATAACGTCACCGACGGAATTAAGCTGCAAAAACATGACAAAACTTACCAGAGAGAAATTGCCTGAGACCAGATGGATGCAGTACAAGAAACAGATGACGAGATCGAAATGGGCTGGACAAAATGACACAGAGAACCCTAAAAAGCCCACCGTTCATATTTCATTAAAAAATAATAATAATATCGATATTCTATCTATTTCTAGTTTACTTATGTATAATTTCCATCATTTTTTCAATATTTTTTACATATTAAAGATGTATATTTAATTATTATTTTTAGAATCGGATTAAAAACCCAGAATTTGACTCGTATTTGGCGTAACAATCAATTTAAAAATAAACGCTTATAATTTCCATTTTTTTTATATTTCGACATTCTGGTTTCTAAACCCCTAAGTTGTACATATATTTTGTTTTTTTTTAAAAGTTCGTGTTTTGCATATTATCGAATATTCATCCCTGCATATAGTAGGGGTGAGCAAAAATTTTGGAATATCAAATATCATACCAAAATTTTGTTATTTGTATTTGGTATTCGGTTTGGTAGTTGATTTTATGAAATTATGGTATTTGGATTGGTATTCGGTAATAAGAATGAAAATTCGAATTTTTAAAATATATATATTTTTAAATTTTTAAATGGGCATAGATTATTTTAAATATTTTTATTTAATGATTATTTTTATGGTATGTCATTATATTTGTTTGATACTTTGATATCTAATAGGTGGACGAGTCATTGATTCTTATAGAAGTTATTTGAGTTCAAAAAATGTGGAGGCACTTATATGCACTCAAGATTGGCTNCTCATGAATGTATAAACATCATGTGATCGGCCTTGTATCACCTCTGCGATTGGCAATCAAGCCCGAGGGGCTAGTGATGAGAACTCTAGGACCGGGTACCCTGTAATGGGTGATGCCCGATAACGGTTGGGCCAATTTAAATAATCAAAACGAATTCTCACAGCCCAATTACACCTTTAAGAAGACCGGCCCGATGTTCAACACGGAGGACCGAAGATAACCTTAGTAAAAATAACCGTTATCTGCCAGCTGGCTCCGCGGTTCGGTCCGAACGGTTACAAAACGGTGACAGGCTCACGCGTTCCACGCTTCGGGCCCTGTCACGTTTGTCATGCTTCGGGCCCGATCACGCAGACCACGCATCGGTCCCAGCCTCATTTTACATCCTGCGATAACAACCTCTAACAAACTTGTCAAAGGCGGTTACAGGACGTGGATTACACTCGCCGGCGACTCTATAAATACAGGGCAAGACGAAGGAAAAGACAAGACCTTTTGGATGCAGAAGAACAGGCTGTTACGCTGCCGAATTCTTCTTGCTTTCTTTATCTCGTCATTTTCGTTAACCTGTGTGTATAAACTTTGATTCCTTTCTTTAGTGAACAGGCTAAGAGCATAATCAGCTCTTAGTCGAGTGGTTTTCACCCCAATTCACGGGGTTTCCACTATAAATTGTCATGCATTTACTTTGTTTTTTTAGCTTTCGATCGTCTTCATATTTTAAGAAAATCAGAACCGAGTTCTTTATTTGAACGAATCGGACGACTGTTGGTACCCCCTAAAAAGGACAATAACAATTCCTTACACTTCTCAAGCCCCTCCAGTCGTTAGATGCATTAATGTGGGTAACGTGTGGCTTGACTTGCGCCTTCGAATAATATTTTTATTTACATTAAGTCTCAATCAACATTTGACATGGTAGGACCGATTCAATGTCACATAGCGTGAGAAGTGAAAAGAAGGTTGATATCCCAACCATATATAAAGAAGAGATTTGGAACTAGTCTTTTATTATCGCATTATGACTTTTACCATTTCTCTAATGTTCATTACTCTAGTCCCAATCCATTTGTACTGTTTATTCATCGTTTGGTGAATTGGCCGTAGAGGTTACCCTCCATACAATGTGATTTTTTTCGTTCTTAAGATGTTTTCCATATTAAGATCGCATATTTTCGGCGGAACGACAAAAAAATTACTATCACTTGAAGAATAGTACAACACACAAGAATAGAAAATTCGGAATACATATATATCTGGTAATGAACCATAAGGCTCCCTTATGAAGTGTTTAGAGATATTAATGGAAATATAATGTTTTCTAATATTATATTTGTATCATCAATACGATTTATCTGTATCAAACTTGATTTGAAATGATCTTGTATTTCTTGATTATTTCATTTCCATAATTGAGTCATGGCCTAGACCAATCAATTAATTGGTCTGCATGTCTCAATAAGGTTCTCGACTGATTGTCTCAATCTCATATCCCTTCATTTGTTCTTTGTCACCATCGATATTGCGTGTTTGTTCGTCTTGGCCGATTTATACAAATACCAATCGTCCTCTTAGTGCGTCCGAATGACAACAATATCGATTATCAATTCATTATTCAAGTGTGTCTGATCAACAATAATATTGATCTCTATACTTAACAATAATTTTAAAATCTTCCATTCATATGTAATTTATCATCTCAATGAAGTTATCCCAAATGCTTCACTATAAGATACTATTGATTTTGTCTAAAAATATTTTAGAGTGTTTGTTTTTTATCAGTCAATTTCTTATATAATTTTTAATTCAATTATCGTGGGGGACACGAGCGATGTAGGAGGTTGGACCCACAATGTGTGGGCTTACGTTCTCGGGAGAACAATGCTCTACCTTGGTTTCCACTATAGCAATCAACGAATACAATTACAAATGAGAGATATCAATGATCCGAATAAAAATAGCTCAAGAAATGATCGATTTTAATCCGTCGAGCCCGACCAGCCAAAAAGTCACGACTGGAGGGACAAAAAGTCGCGAGTCCCCTGGCCAAGCAAAAAGTCGTGAGACAGGGGTGCAAAAAGTCACGAGACAGGCGAGAACTTGCGGGTCTACCTTCCTGAAATAAGATACGAAACTCCGTAACCAGGGAAACTGCGCAGAAACTCGCGAATAGGTGTTGAGTCGCGACTTTTGGAGTGAAAAGTCGTTGGTTTTAGGCTGAATAGAAAAATCTCACGATTACCGGGGGAAGTTCGAATGAGAGCCCTACCTTGGGAAGCGTAAAATGAGTATGAGAACTTTCCAATGCCTTGGGGGCTAGTATTTATAGGAGAATCCAGCCCAATAAGTTAGTTTCTAGCCCAGAAGCTCAATTTCAATTAATTTAGCCACATGACTTTGAAAATACCCAATTAAAACGAAAGAAATACCGTAACACCTCGGAACTTCGAAAATGCATCCCGATCGAAAGCTAGTAAAAAATAACGATGAGAAAATACCAGAAAATACCGTTAACAAACTCTTTATCTCCAAATATTGAGTAGATAGTCTGAAATATTGCCAAAACTTACTAGCACGCTATTCGGGTGCCAAATTACGAAAATACCTCTAGCCCCGTTCGGGACCAAAATTATCCAAAACTACTAGAAAAGTCATTAGAAAACTCATACGTATACCTGGGAGGTCCGAATTATGAGAATACCCTTCAAAGTCGCATTATTATGTAAATACACGAGAAATCCGGAAATATCGATTAGCTACGTCGAATGAATTCCATGGGTATAATAATACCAAAAATACCATTGGATAATATCAGTGTTTTAATCTCGGACGAAATTTCATCCGAGATAACCGAAATTTCATTTCTACCGGTGTTCACCGAGATGACCGAAATTCCGATATATTACCGGTATATCCGGTATATCGACGGTATACCGGTGTATTGACCAAGACCGGTACAAGACCGGTAAGCCGGTATTCAAACATTGGATAATATCAACTACAATATCATTAGATCCTCCTATATACGGTTATGACAATAGTCATTACAATTATTCATATGATTCAAATGAATTATTAAAAAACAAAAATACATATTTTCAATAGAAGGTAGTCAAATTCTAATAAAATATGAACACAATTATTATATAATTGGACAAATGTGAAAGATCATTTCTATGACCTTGTTACTATTAGTTAGATTTGAAATTAATTGTTAAATAACAAGAAAACACATATTTAAATGGAGTAATAAATTTTAATAAAATATAAATATAGTATCACACTTTAAATAAAAATATAGGTTTAAATAGACACCAATATCATTATTATTGGTGAGATTTGAAATAAATTACTAAACAATAAGAATATATGTAAGAATAATAAAAAATTTCAAATTGGAACAAAACAAGTAATAGTCTAAGACCACGGAATGGTCTTAGACTAAGGTACTTTAGGGTTCATAGTTTTTATCTTTATATCTTACAATTTGTTTGTTAGTAATGAAAATAACAGAAGCTTATTAAAAAAAGGTAGGCAAATTGAAAGGGATTCAATAGAAAAAAACGAAATGGAAGGTGTTCCAATTCCACAATATTAATCTACTCATCAGCAATTTGACCACAATCTTCAACAACAACAGCAGAAGAAGGTGTTCCATAATGAGAACCAACTTTCTCCATAGCTTTAACAACACTATAACCATCAACAATCTTACCAAAAACAACATGTTTCCCATCAAGCCAAGATGTCTTTGTTGTAGTTATAAAGAATTGTGATCCATTGCTATTAGGCCCTGAATTTGCCATTGATAAAAGACCAGGCTCTGTGTGCTTCAGCTTGAAGTTCTCGTCAGAGAACTTTGGACCGTAAATTGATTCTCCTCCAGTACCATTACCTCTAGTGAAATCACCCCCTTGACACATGAAATTAGGAATTATACGATGAAATATTGATCCTTTGTAGTGCAAAGGCTTCCCTGAAGCTCCAATTCCCTTTTCTCCTGTGCATAAGGCTCGGAAATTGTCTGCGGTTTTTGGGGTAGTATCTGCAAATAATTCCATCACAACTCGCCCAGCTTTCCCCTTCCCAATTAACATATCGAAAAATACTCGTGGGTTCTTCATATTGTTAAGCAAACTGGAATGCAAAAATAAAACCTTTTTCAGTAGACAAACCACAGCAATGCAGTGAACAATGTAGAACCAAACCTCCCAGAAAAAAAAGAATAAAAATAAAAATGAAAATGACTCGTAGCAATGCAGTGAACAGTGCTTCAAAACGATTCAAAAAACAAAAGAATAAGCACTCAAATTGGGAAAAATAATATGTATGTTAATCCCGTGAATCCTCCCTGCCGAGAAGCAGGCAAAAAGGAGATTAGGATACGGAAGACAAACACAGTGTTTGTATAGCACAAAATTTGAGCTACACGGGCATTTTAACTAGTGTTACTCCCGTGAAGCCTTCGATAAGTGCACACCAATAATCCGCAAAGAACTTGGACAAAAAATACAGTTACACTCGCGAGAATCATATACAGATATACACACCAGCGAAAAATCTATAAAAAAATTCACCAGAAAGTCCTGATGTTAAACTTCGTAGTTATTAAAACTACAGATGAGAGTCGGCTTGTTCTAGGGTTTAATAAAAGCCCTAAGGCCCATCATGAACCTAAGGCTCTGAAATGATACACTTTACCCACATTATGAATCTTAGTCATCATCAGATTCATTAAACGCCCACTTTGGGTCACATATGATATCCATTGCAGTTGGGGATGAATCCCTTTCTTCATTACTCAATACACAATTCTGAAAACAAAAAAATTGGGAAATTTTAAAGAAGAGCTATTCAAAATTAACACTGGCATTTTATCGAACACTTTGTACTCATCATTAAAAATGCAAGTAGACTCATTCCAGTAATCACTGTACGTATTCAATGTACCAAAAAAGACGTAAAACTCAGAAGTAATATTGCTCAACAGAGATGGATGAACGAAATCACGATCTACATTCAAGAACTAAAACAAAACATCTTCCGTCCAGAAACAATTAATCGTGTCGTTACATTCGATAATCAATAACGTTACCGACGAAATTAAGCTGCAAAAACATGACAAAACTTACCAGAGAGAAATTGCCTGAGACCAGATGGATGCAGTACAAGAAACGAATGACGAGATCGAAATGGGCTGGACAAAATGACCCAGAAGAACCCTAAAAGTCCCACCGTTCATATTTCATTAAAAAATAATAATAATATCGATATTCTATCTATTTCTAGTTTACTGATGTATAATTTCCATCATTTTTTCAATATTTTTTACATATTAAAAGATGTATATTTAATTATTATTTTTAGAATCGGATTAAAAACCCAGAATTTGACTATAAAACTCGTTGGTGAAAATTATTTATATTGTCTCGTATTTGGCGTAACAATCAATTTAAAAATAAACGCTTATAATTTCCATTTTTTTATATTTCGACATTCTGGTTTCTAAACCCCTAAGTTGTACATATATTTTGTTTTTTTTAAAAGTTCGTGTTTTGCATATTATCGAATACTCATCCCTGCATATATTAGGGGTGAGCAAAAATTTTGGAATATCAAATATCATACCAAAATTTTGTTATTTGTATTTGGTATTCGGTTTGTTAGTTGATTTTATGAAATTATGGTATTTGGATTGGTATTCGGTAATAAGAATGAAAATTCGAATTTTTAAAATATATATATTTTTAAATTTTTAAATGGGCATAGATTATTTTAAATATTTTTATTTAATGATTATTTTTATGGTATGTCATTATATTTGTTTGATACTTTGATATCTAATAGGTGGACGAGTCATTGATTCTTATAGAAGTTATTTGAGTTCAAAAAATGTGGAGGCAATTATATGCACTCAAGATTGGCTCCGTTGATTACATTCTAATGATATTTGATGAGAACTCTAGGACCGGGTACCCTGTAATGGGTGAGGCCCGATAACTGTTGGGCCAGTTTAAGTAATCAAAACGAATTCTCACAGCCCAATTACACCTTTAAGAAGACCGGCCCGATGTTCAACACGGAGGACCGAAGATAACCTTAGTAAAAATAAGCGTTATCTGCCAGCTGGCTCCGCGGTTCGGTCCGAACGGTTACAAAACAGTTACNGAAATTAATTGTTAAATAACAAGAAAACACATATTTAAATGGAGTAATAAATTTTAATAAAATATAAATATAGTATCACACTTTAAATAAAAATATAGGTTTAAATAGAAACCAATATCATTATTATTGGTGAGATTTGAAATAAATTACTAAACAATAAGAATACATGTAAGAATAATAAAAAATTTCAAATTGGAACAAAACAAGTAATAGTCTAAGACCACGTTGGAATGGTCTTAGACTAAGGTACTTTAGGATTCATAGTTTTTATCTTTATATCTTACAATTTGTTTGTTAGTAATGAAAATAACATAAGCTTATTAAAAAAAGGTAGGCAAATTGAAAGGGATTCAATAGAAAAAAACAAAATGGAAGGTGTTCCACTTCCACAATATTAATCTACTCATCAGCAATTTGACCACAATCTTCAACAACAACAGCAGAAGAAGGTGTTCCATAATGAGAACCAACTTTCTCCATAGCTTTAACAACACTATAACCATCAACAATCTTACCAAAAACAACATGTTTCCCATCAAGCCAACATGTCTTTGTTGTAGTTATAAAGAATTGTGATCCATTGCTATTAGGCCCTGAATTTGCCATTGATAAAAGACCAGGCTCTGTGTGCTTCAGCTTGAAGTTCTCGTCAGAGAACTTTGGACCGTAAATTGATTCTCCTCCAGTACCATTACCTCTAGTGAAATCACCCCCTTGACACATGAAATTAGGAATTATACGATGAAATATTGATCCTTTGTAGTGCAAAGGCTTCCCTGAAGCTCCAGTTCCCTTTTCTCCTGTACATAAGGCTCGGAAATTGTCTGCGGTTTTCGGGGTAGTATCTGCAAATAATTCCATCACAACTCGCCCAGCTTTCGCCTTCCCAATTAACATATCGAAAAATACTCGTGGGTTCTTCATATTGTTAAGCAAACTGGAATGCAAAAATAAAACCTTTTTCAGTAGACAAACCACAGCAATGCAGTGAACAATGTAGAACCAAACCTCCCAGAAAAAAAAGAATAAAAATAAAAATGAAAATGACTCGTAGCAATGCAGTGAACAGTGCTTCAAAACGATTCAAAAAACAAAAGAATAAGCACTCAAATTGGGAAAAATAATATGTATGTTAATCCCGTGAATCCTCCCTGCCGAGAAGCAGGCAAAAAGGAGATTAGGATACGGAAGACAAACACAGTGTTTGTATAGCACAAAATTTGAGCTACACAGGCATTTTAACTAGTGTTACTCCCGTGAAGCCTTCGATAAGTGCACACCAATAATCCGCAAAGAACTTGGACAAAAAATACAGTTACACTCGCGAGAATCATATACAGATATACACAGCAACGAAAAATCTATAAAAAAATTCACCAGAAAGTCCTGATGTTAAACTTCGTAGTTATTAAAACTGCAGATGAGAGTCGGCTTGACCAATACTCTGAGCCATCTGCCTCTTGGCTCTGAAATGATACACTTTACCCACATTATGAATCTTAGTCATCATCAGATTCATTAAACGCCCACTTTGGGTCACATATGATATCCATTGCAGTTGGGGATGAATCCCTTTCTTCATTACTCAATACACAATTCTGAAAACAAAAAAATTGGGAAATTTTAAAGAAGAGCTATTCAAAATTAACACTGGCATTTTATCGAACACTTTGTACTCATCATTAAAAATGCAAGTAGACTCATTCCAGTAATCACTGTACGTATTCAATGTACCAAAAAAGACGTAAAACTCAGAAGTAATATTGCTCAACAGAGATGGATGAACGAAATCACGATCTACATTCAAGAACTAAAAACAAAACATCTTCCGTCCAGAAACAATTAATCGTGTCGTTACATTCGATAATCAATAACGTTACCGACGAAATTAAGCTGCAAAAACATGACAAAACTTACCAGAGAGAAATTGCCTGAGACCAGATGGATGCAGTACAAGAAACGAATGACGAGATCGAAATGGGCTGGACAAAATGACCCAGAAGAACCCTAAAAGTCCCACCGTTCATATTTCATTAAAAAATAATAATAATATCGATATTCTATCTATTTCTAGTTTACTGATGTATAATTTCCATCATTTTTTCAATATTTTTTACATATTAAAAGATGTATATTTAATTATTATTTTTAGAATCGGATTAAAAACCCAGAATTTGACTATAAAACTCGCTGGTGTAAATTATTTATATTGTCTCGTATTTGGCGTAACAATCAATTTAAAAATAAACGCTTATAATTTCCATTTTTTTTATATTTCGACATTTTGGTTCCTAAACCCCTAAGTTGTACATATATTTTGTTTTTTTAAAAGTTCGTGTTTTGCATATTATCGAATACTCATCCCTGCATATATTAGGGGTGAGCAAAAATTTTAAAATATCAAATATCATACCAAAATTTTGTTATTTGTATTTGGTATTCGGTTTTGTAGTTGATTTTATGAAATTATGGTATTTGGATTGGTATTCGGTAATAAGAATGAAAATTCGAATTTTTAAAATATATATATTTTTAAATTTTTAAATGGGCATAGATTATTTTAAATATTTTTATTTAATGATTATTTTTATGGTATGTCATTATATTTGTTTGATACTTTGATATCTAATAGGTTGACGAGTCATTGATTCTTATAGAAGTTATTTGAGTTCAAAAAATGTGGAGGCACTTATCTGCACTCAAGATTGGCTCCGTTGATTACATTCTAATGATATTGAAGAATATCAATATGAGCAAGATGACTTTGACAATGATAATTTAGTTTCCACATGAGTAAACTATCAATTTCTCATTTATTTTCTAAAAATTATTTTTCGTATTTGCTTTCAATAGTTTCAGAACATTCTACACTTATATTGTAATAGAAACTAGAAGAATTTATACGTGGGAAACCCGAGAACCGGGAGGAAAACCCACGGGGGCACCAAACCCAGGCAGAATTCAATATGAACCTTTTATCCCGAACCTCCTCCCTTTACACACTTTCAAGCCTCCCTTATTTATAGACTAACATTTTACATATTTTAATCGCACAAAATCTTATCGTAATCTATCACGATCTCACCACAGCTACTTCGAGCTGATTTATAAGACTTTTGAGCATGCTAAAGTCGCACACCGCCGCCTAGAATAATGGCGCAGTTTTCCTTGACATTTCTTCTGAGGACGCCGATCGAACATTCTCCTTCCAGCACTTAATTACCGATCACGAAACGCGCCGATCGACCGGCCATCAGTTCTCTCGTCCGATCGGCTAGAAGGTGTTATTGTCCGATTGGCCATATTGACTGACATCGACCGTATCCTTGCAAGTCACGTATTAACAGTTAGGTAATTATTTTCAACTTTTGATTGAATTTCTTGATTTTAAATTTACGAATCCATCAGGATTCTCTAAAAAAGATGTACTATGAATCACGAATTTTGTCGTGTCACGAATCATGGTAACATTGCTTATTACTATCACCNCCCCAATCAGGTGAAATAAGGATAATGACTGGTGGCATAATTTGCATGCGGTCCAGACATCGTCCCGACAATCTGAAGACGTATCAGCCGCCTTGGGAGATTTGATGCTCCTATTTTCTGAAGAGATCTGGGTAGCAGTCCCAGATCGACATTATTGCAACCTCGAGGGGTTGCCGACATTCCGTGGTGACGGTGATCCGATCGATCACGTTGCCGATTTCAAGTTACGCATGGGAACGGTTCGAGCCTCAGATTCACTAAAATGCCGCATCTTCGCGGCACGATTGCAAGACGACGCCCGAACGTAGTTCAAAAATTTGCCGGCCTGATCCAGACAGTTGTATGACGGATTTATCCTGGCTTTCTCAGAGCAATTTACTCCAAATGTAGGACCGCCCCGAAGCACACAGGAACTATATCAGCTAAAATATATCTCGGTAAAAATGAGTCTTCGATCATTCATTGAGAAATTCAATAGGACCGCCCGGGGTATCAAGCTTAACTCCGGGATAAGATTGATATTTTACAGCAGGTCTTGGGGCCGTGCGGCCTTTCAGCCAGCTTAGTATAAATCCCACTATCCACTTTGGGGAAACTTCTTCAGAAAATCAACAAGTATATTAAGGTGGATGAAACGTTGAGACTAAACTATCAGAAACCTAATGGGAATTCTGAACCCACAGGTGATCATAGAGTTTCCTACCCTAAGAAACAATCGCGAGAATTAGAGGTTATGGGAGAGAAAGATGTCCCCCGAAGCAGTAGGACAATCGAATATATTGCGAACTGCATCAGAAATCATTTAATGAGAAATTAAACAGAATTTAGTCACTAACTTGAATGACACAAAAAATTGTGCAACTTACGTACCTCCTTCAGTTCACTCTCCTCAAAATCATCAACCAAGGGAACTGAGCCAATTATTCCATTTTCTTGTAGTTTTCCACTTTCTTTTTATCCTTGCTTAATTTTTCATCTATAGGGTACTTTGCATTGTCATGCTCTAGCAAAGATAAAAGTTCCTTTCTTATCAGCTCATCAGCCTGTTCGGTAGGTGTTGGTGGAACAAAAGAGCTCTTGTCTTCATCAGCCCTCATCAAAGAACATCTGATAAGCTCAACTGAAGCAGGGGATGGCCTTGGAAGCTCCCTCTGAAGCACTTTGGATCTCTTCTTAAGCAATGCCTGTTGTCTCGCTTCTTCCTCAGTATTCTCTCTAGCAAGCCTATCTGACATGTCTTCTTCAATTCTCTCCTCTGGTTCTTCGTTTTCTTCAGGTAAGGGCTGGATAACAAACTGATATTCATTCTTTGGTTGCGGAAGGTTTTTGAGTCCAGAAAGAAGCTCTTTTCTCAAATCCGATTGCCTAGATATCCCACTGCTTAGCATGTCTGACCCTTCATTTATGTGAAGCTCATCCCTCATAGGAGTTCCTTTAGGAGTAGAACCAAAAGAATACCCATCACGTGATGGAGTTATTCCCACTCTAGGAGTAACTCCAGGAGTGGCTGAAGGCGTCAGAAGCAGGTTTGGCGTTGCGATTTCCTTTTTTCTGGGAGTGACTCCAGTAAAATCAGAAGGGTGCAACATTGGATTCTCCCCTCCGAGGAGGGGAGTCTGGGACAGTGTCAACCTACGTTGGTTCTCAGCTTCCATCATAATAGCGTCATGAGTTCCTGCTGGGGTTCTTTGAGGAGTTCTAAGTGGGGTCATGCCGTGCTGTGGTGTTTGAGCATAGTTTGCAATAAGAGCACGAGTAACAGCATTGCCTTCTGTTAACTCTTCACCACCAACAATATCACTAGCGATACCCATCTTGGCTATTGCCTCAAGTTCATGGTCAGGGATCTGGGGAGCGGGAAGATTTAATCTAGACCTTCTTCTAACAGCTTCAGGATCATTAAGTTTGTTCGATTGCAATATCGCAGATGGTGCGTCCTGTCTCTGTGCAATCTTATTTCGTGCAATATCTTGCTTTCTTAAGCGTGATTCCTTATCAGCTCTTCTTTCACCTTCAAGTTCTTCAATAGTGGTTGGGAACCTAATTAGTTCTACGGGACGATCTTCCTCGGTAACATCATAAAATCCAGGAGGTGGCCTTTTCTCAAAAGGAATTTCAGCATTATAGTCAATACCCCTTCTCTTCTTTCTCCTACGCCTTGCATAAATTCCTGCAGCTTTCAGTTCTCTCCTCTTCTGCAATGAGGCAAGCCTTCTAGCCTCTTCAAGTTGCTTTTCCCTGGCCTTCCTTTTAGCCTTTTTACCCCTGGTGTTAGCTAAACGTGCTCGTGCTTCAGAAAGCATCTCCTTTTCATCTTCATCCATGTCAACTGGATCAGGGCGTGCAGGCTTCGATTCTGGGTTGGGATCAATCTCTCCAGGACGTAACTTTCTAGGATCATCCCCAGATTCATAGTTCTCATCTTTCGCACATGCTGCATCAAGGAGCTTCTCATACCTTTCCAGGCACTGAGATGGAGTTCTCCCCACTATCGGGGCAATAGTTCTCCATTGTGTTGGCATTAGCTTTGCAAGATGCAATAGCTTCTCGTCTTCTTCTCGGGTCCATTCAGTCTGCGTTTCAACTCAAATATAGGTAATAATGCATGATTCACCACGGTAGTAGTAACAGATGACAATCAAATGATTCCATAAAATCTGCTCGAAATCATTAAAACAAAGGTCGATAATACACACAAAACATCAAAAATCAGTTCAAATACCTGAATGATCAAACCAAATAAAATCAGTTTAAATTCCATACCTTCTTGATTGACGGATCTAGCCACTCGCACCACCTTGCTTTGCACTGCTTCGCTGATTTTCGTACAAGAAGTGATGATATTCTAGCCCATTGATTCTTCCCATACTTCATCACCGCAGCCTTGAAGATCTCATCTTCCGTGTTCTTCCAAACTCCACCCTTTATCATTATCCTCATCTTGGTGTTCTTTTCTTCTACCCTGCTATAAGCAATTCAACAAAATACAAGAGTAGTTCCAGAAAGGAATAATCCTTTCCAAATAGCAGGGAATGAAGAAGTCGAAGTGCGGTCAAAACTAGGGTTCTATCTCCCCCGCGGTTAGTACCGCACCTTATCTAAACACCGGATGCCAGATCCCCCAAACTAAATTTATCCGGCCCAAACAAAAATTCGGCCATCGGCCCACAACTAATTAATAGATGATATTTTATTAATATTTACCAAATTAGATCGAAATTGAATCCTAAACAATTCTTTTAGATTTAATACACTAGATATAAGTTTCAAAATTATTACTCAATAGTTCGGGTGATACCATGGTTTAAAAACTCGTATCGATTTGACTAGTTCAACCTGAAATACGTAGGTTACAAATGTTTAAAAAACCATTTTTTAAACAAATTTAGTGGTAGTAGATTATAGCAAAATCACATATTTTTTTCTAGAAAAATGGTAGTAAATTCAATCTGTTTCATACTCCATTTTACAAATTAAACACCAAGAATAAAGATTATTGTGTTTTGTTTTTTTAGATTTTTGTTTTTTTATTGTTTAACAACCAATCACACCACATGTTCCAAAGTACAAAGTATTTTCAATAAACTAGTTCATTCTATTTTAAAATCATGTTAGATACACATTATAATATCAATTTAGTGATTTTCGACAAAGAATTATAATTCAATTATAACTTACGGGATTTGGTCATTATACCCAAACCATACATTATGAAAAACACAAAAATGATATAAATGATTTGTTTTTATAGAGTAACTTATTCTAACATCGTTGACTTATTACCAGCGTTACCCGGATACGTTCTTTTTATTAAATTATACAAATCCATTGTTATAGGATACATAATTCTGTCTAGATAAAAGTCAGAAAACTTCATATTTTTTAATTTTTATTCCTCTCTCTTTCTACATTTACTCACTCCACGTCTCTTCATTTCATTCTCATCATTATCGGTAAGGAACTCTAAGTATTCATCTTCAAAGTTCAAATCTCCTCGTTAAGTAATTATTAGATTTTTTGCTCGATTTGATTTTATACTTGTGTTTTTGGCATCCGTTTTCATCATTTGTGTACATAGTTTTTATATATTTTTTTCTTTTTTCTTTCAAAGCTCCGAAACGATAGAGTAGTTTGAAAAACCGGAAAGCATCAGTTTCGATTTCTCGGAGTTTGAAGGACAGTAGCTCTTTCATTCCTTTCACTTGCAAGTGAACACAAAATAGTTAAAAGGTTTATGCACTATGAGTTTGTGATATTTATCTAGGTCATGACAAGGTTTCGTGTTAGTAATTTTGATGTTTAGATCAATATTTGGGTTTAGATTTCAAATAGATAAATGATATAGAATTTTTTGTTTTTAACTTTTAAGTTTCAATTTAATACTATTAAATTGGTCAGGATATTGGTGAGATAAAGGAAATCATTTTGATGAATACTTTTGCAATGAAGATATGTTGGATGAATGATGTGTTTCTTATTTTCAATGATTTTGTTGTTCTTAGAAACTTGTAAAGTTAGGTAATTATTTTCAACTTTTGATTGAATTTCTTGATTTTAAATTTACGAATCCATCAGGATTCTCTAAAAAAGATGTACTATGAATCACAAATTTTGTCGTGTCACGAATCATGGTAACATTGCTTATTACTATCACCGAATTTGATTTGAAATGTTTATTTAGGAACATGTTTTTGATTTGTTGTTTTTGCAAACAACTTTAAATACGAAAAATGGAAAGAACACATGCGATATTAACGTAAAAAAATCATGATGTCGAGAGGGAAATCTCTACAGTTAATTCAATAAACGATGAATAAAACAGTACAAATAGATCGGAGCTAGAGTAATGAAGAGTGGATAAATGGACAAAGTCAAAATACGATAACAAAAGAATGTATGGATTGATAATTCTGTCTCTTCCAACCTACAAATCTCTTTTTTATATAGGGTTTGACTGTTATCATTCCTTACACTTCTCAAGCCCCTCCAGTTGTTAGATGCATTAAAGTGGGTAACGTGTGGCTTGACTTGCGCCTGCGAATAATATTTTTATTTACATTAAGTCTCAATCAACATTTGACACGGTAGGACCGATCCAATGTCACATAGCGTGAGAAGTGAAAAGAAGGTTGATATCCCAACCATATATAAAGAAGAGATTTGGAACTAGTCTTTTGTTATCGCATTATGACTTTTACCATTTCTCTAATGTTCATTACTCTAGTCCCAATCCATTTGTACTGTTTATTCATCGTTTGGTGAATTGGCCGTAGAGGTTACCCTCCATACAATGTGATTTTTTTCGTTCTTAAGATGTTTTCCATATTAAGATCGCATATTTTCGGCGGAACGACAAAAAAATTACTATCACTTGAAGAATAGTACAACACACAAGAATAGAAAATTCGGAATACATATATATCTGGTAATGAACCATAAGGCTCCCTTATGAAGTGTTTAGAGATATTAATGGAAATATAATGTTTTCCAATATTATATTTGTATCACCAATACGATTTATCTGTATCAAACTTGATTTGAANTATTCGATCCTGGTCTTGTTGCTAAATTCATATCATTCGTAGAATTTGAGGATATATTTCACGGTAAGCCCGGAAACAAGTCACGGGAAATGGACAACGGTATTTACGAATGCATTCGAAGAGTTTGGGAAGGTGAGTAATAGATTTGGCAAAATGGAGGTGCCTTTGTTCAATGTTATTCCGGTTTTGGGTGCGGGGAATTCGGCTATGTGTATGGAGAATGTGCTTACTTGTGAGCTTTTTGCTAGGAGATTTAAGTGATATGATTGGTTGTGAACGAGGTTCGTTCTTCCCGTTTATATATTCACTAATGCTGAATATTTCGAATGGAAAGCGGTCTTCTTTCGTTTGTTTAGATGCGTAAATGTTAGGGTGATTTTATTCCTAGGACATGGGACATAGGTTCGGATAATGTATGTGTTATGGCCTTATGGATGGAAATGTGATTCCCGAAATATTAAATTTATTTGGATTGAGGATCGATTTACTATATAAAAGAAAACATGATATTAATATGAGAAACCTGATATTCGAGAGAAAAACTCATAGAACATCAAACACATGAAAAATCCAATTCATAGGACATGGGACTGAGGTTCGGATAATTAAGTGTTATGGGTGGAAATGTGATTCTCGAAATATTAAATTTATTTGGATTGAGGATGGTTGATGATCGATTTACTATATACAAGAAAACATGATATTAATATGAGAAACCCGAGACTATGGAGTAAAACCAAGGAAGTTAAACTAGTCAGTACTGTTCATATCGATCATAATCGATACGAGTGATTTTTCCTATATATCGGTGATATACCGATGATATATCGGAATATCGGTGTACCGGTCATAATCGATATTTACCGATATGACCGGTATACCGAGCGATATACCACCCGTATGACTACCATGAGTAAAACCCATAGAAACTCAAACTCAAACCCAAAAAATTCCACTAAAAATGAAGAAGATAATAGCAATTTTCACGGTATATTTGACGTATTAAGCGTGCCCTCAACATTTCATCCTATTTGTAGGAAAATACAACTTCAACTCATTTTAATTCCACAAATCTCCAAATCTCATCGGTGCTTCTCGAGCCATGAAACATGATTTTTTGAATGTTAAAGTGTGTCGACACCGACATACACAGATATTTGTTTAGCAACCATTATTGACTTTACCGACCACCTCTTCCGAAATATGGATTCGTTGAGGCAATGACAATCGAGTTTCCATTCGATCGTCGCCAGCCTCCATCACCATCGTCACACCCGACACCCATAATGTCAATCGATTTTTATGTCGATTGCCATTCGGCTTGACTTAGAATATTTTACACAAGAATGTAGACACATGCATTTCATGCCTTAAGAGTATACATGAATGAATGATTTGATATTTAACATTCCCTTTAGCATAATGAAGAAAATGTAATATCCAAACAACTACAATGCAAGTATAGATGAAAATCCCACTTCATAACTTAGAATGAAAGAGCAAAAAGTACAAGATGATGAAAAAGTGCTCACTTGTTAGTAGATTCATCTTCATTATTGCCGTAACGGCGCTTAAACTTGGCTATTTGACCAATACTCTGAGCCATCTGCCTCTTGGCTCTGAAATGATACACTTTACCCACATTATGAATCTTAGTCATCATCAGATTCATTAAACGCCCACTTTGGGTCACATATGATATCCATTGCAGTTGGGGATGAATCCCTTTCTTCATTACTCAATACACAATTCTGAAAACAAAAAATTGGGAAATTTTAAAGAAGAGCTATTCAAAATTAACACTGGCATTTTATCGAACACTTTGTACTCATCATTAAAAATGCAAGTAGACTCATTCCAGTAATCACTGAACGTATTCAATGTACCAATAAAGCCGTAAAAATCAGAAGCAATGTTGCTCAACAGAGACAGATGAACGAAATCACGATCTACATTCAAGAACTAAAACAAAACATCTTCCGTCCAGAAACAATTAATCGTGTCGTTACATTCGAGAATCAATAACGTCACCGACGGAATTAAGCTGCAAAAACATGACAAAACTTACCAGAGAGAAATTGCCTGAGACCAGATGGATGCAGTACAAGAAACAGATGACGAGATCGAAATGGGCTGGACAAAATGACACAGAGAACCCTAAAAAGCCCACCGTTCATATTTCATTAAAAAATAATAATAATATCGATATTCTATCTATTTCTAGTTTACTTATGTATAATTTCCATCATTTTTTCAATATTTTTTACATATTAAAGATGTATATTTAATTATTATTTTTAGAATCGGATTAAAAACCCAGAATTTGACTTCGTATTTGGCGTAACAATCAATTTAAAAATAAACGCTTATAATTTCCATTTTTTTTATATTTCGACATTCTGGTTTCTAAACCCCTAAGTTGTACATATATTTTGTTTTTTTTAAAAGTTCGTGTTTTGCATATTATCGAATACTCATCCCTGCATATAGTAGGGGTGAGCAAAAATTTTGGAATATCAAATATCATACCAAAATTTTGTTATTTGTATTTGGTATTCGGTTTGGTAGTTGATTTTATGAAATTATGGTATTTGGATTGGTATTCGGTAATAAGAATGAAAATTCGAATTTTTAAAATATATATATTTTTAAATTTTTAAATGGGCATAGATTATTTTAAATATTTTTATTTAATGATTATTTTTATGGTATGTCATTATATTTGTTTGATACTTTGATATCTAATAGGTGGACGAGTCATTGATTCTTATAGAAGTTATTTGAGTTCAAAAAATGTGGAGGCACTTATATGCACTCAAGATTGGCTCCGTTGATTACATTCTAATGATATTGAAGAATATCAATATGAGCAAGATGACTTTGAGAATGATAATTTAGTTTCCACATGAGTAAACTATCAATTTCTCATTTATTTTCTAAAAATTATTTTTCGTATTTGCTTTCAATAGTTTCAGAACATTCTACACTTATATTGTAATAGAAACTAGAAGAATTTATACGTGGGAAACCTGAGAACCGGGAGGAAAACCCACGGGGCACCAAACCCAGACATAATTCAATATGAACCTTTTATCCCGAACCTCCTCCCTTTACACACTTTCAAGCCTCCCCTATTTATAGACTAACATTTTACATATTTTAATCGCACAGAATCTTATCGTAATCTATCACGATCTCACCACAGCTACTTCGAGCTAATTTATAAGACTTTTGAGCATGCTAAAGTCGCACACCGCCGCCTAGAATAATGGCGCAGTTTTCCTTGACATTTCTTCTGAGGACGCCGATCGAACATTCTCCTTCCAGCACTTAATTACCGATCACGAAACGCGCCGATCGACCGACCATCAATTCTCTCGTCCGATCGGCGCCAATCGACCGGCCATCAGTTCTCTCGTCCGATCGGCTAGAAGGTGTTATTGTCCGATTGGCCATATTGACTGACATCGACCGTTTCCTTGCAAGTCACGTATTAACAGTTAGGTAATTATTTTCAACTTTTGATTGAATTTCTTGATTTTAAATTTACGAATCCATCAGGATTCTCTAAAAAAGATGTACTATGAATCACGAATTTTGTCGTGTCACGAATCATGGTAACATTGCTTATTACTATCACCGAATTTGATTTGAAATGTTTATTTAGGAACATGTTTTTGATTTGTTGTTTTTGCAAACAACTTTAAATACGAAAAATGGAAAGAACACATGCGATATTAACGTAAAAAAATCATGATGTCGAGAGGGAAATCTCTACAGTTAATTCAATAAACGATGAATAAAACAATACAAATAGATCGGAGCTAGAGTAATGAAGAGTGGATAAATGGACAAAGTCAAAATACGATAACAAACGAATGTATGGATTGATAATTCTGTCTCTTCCAACCTACAAATCTCTTTTTTATATAGGGTTTGACTGTTATCATTCCTTACACTTCTCAAGCCCCTCCAGTCGTTAGATGCATTAAAGTGGGTAACGTGTGGCTTGACTTGCGCCTGCGAATAATATTTTTATTTACATTAAGTCTCAATCAACATTTGACATGGTAGGACCGATCCAATGTCACATAGCGTGAGAAGTGAAAAGAAGGTTGATACCCCANGGTTTTGCCAAAATTGGAAACTTTGGGGACCAAAATTGCCAAAAATTACAAACTTTGGGGACCAAAACTGCCTTCCGCCCCTTTTTTATATAGGGTTTGACTGTTATCATTCCTTACACTTCTCAAGCCCCTCCAGTCGTTAGATGTATTAAAGTGGGTAACGTGTGGCTTGACTTGCGCCTGCGAATAATATTTTTATTTACATTAAGTCTCAATCAACATTTGACATGGTAGGACCGATCCAATGTCACATAGCGTGAGAAGTGAAAAGAAGGTTGATACCCCAACCATATATAAAGAAGAGATTTGGAACTAGTCTTTTGTTATCGCATTATGACTTTTACCATTTCTCTAATGTTCATTACTCTAGTCCCAATCCATTTGTACTGTTTATTCATCGTTTGGTGAATTGGCCGTAGAGGTTACCCTCCATACAATGTGATTTTTTTCGTTCTTAAGATGTTTTCCATATTAAGATCGCATATTTTCGGCGGAACGACAAAAAAATTACTATCACTTGAAGAATAGTACAACACACAAGAATACAAAATTCGGAATACATATATATCTGGTAATGAACCATAAGGCTCCCTTATAAAGTGTTTAGAGATATTAATGGAAATATAATGTTTTCCAATATTATATTTGTATCACCAATACGATTTATCTGTATCAAACTTGATTTGAATGATATTGTATTTCTTGATTATTTCATTTCCATAATTGAGTCATGGCCTAGACCAATCAATTACTTGGTCTGCATGTCTCAATTAGGTTCTCGACTGATTGTCTCAATCTCATATCCCTTAATTTGTTCTTTGTCACCATCGATATTGCGTGTTTGTTCGTCTTGGCCGATTTATACAAATACCAATCGTCCTCTTAGTGCGTCCGAATGACAACAATATCGATTATCAATTCATTATTCAAGTGTGTCTGATCAACAATAATATTGATCTCTATACGTAACAATAATTTTAAAATCTTCCATTCATATGTAATTTATAATCTCAATGAAGTTATCCCAAATGCTTCACTATAAGATACTATTGATCTTGTCTAAAAATATTTTAGAGTGTTTGTTTTTTATCAGTCAATTACTTATATAATTTTTAATTCAATTATCGTGGGGGATACGAGCGATGTAGGAGGTTGGACCCACAATGTGTGGGCTTACGTTCTCGGGAGAACAATGCTCTACATTGGTTTCCACTATAGCAATCAACGAATACAATTACAAATGAGAGATATCAATGATCCGAATAAAAATAGCTCAAGAAATGATCGATTTTAATCCGTCGAGCCCGACCAGCCAAAAAGTCACGACTGGAGGGACAAAAAGTCGCGAGTCCCCTGGCCAAGCAAAAAGTCGTGAGACAGGGGTGCAAAAAGTCACGAGACAGGCGAGAACTTGCGGGTCTACCTTCCTGAAATAAGATACGAAACTCCGTAACCAGGGAAACTGCGCAGAAACTCGCGAATAGGTGTTGAGTCGCGACTTTTGGAGTGAAAAGTCGTTGGTTTTAGGCTGAATAGAAAAATCTCACGATTACCGGGGGAAGTTCGAATGAGAGCCCTACCTTGGGAAGCGTAAAATGAGTATGAGAACTTTCCAATGCCTTGGGGGCTAGTATTTATAGGAGAATTCAGCCCAATAAGTTAGTTTCTAGCCCAGAAGCTCAATTTCAATTAATTTAGAAACATGACTTTGAAAATACCCAATTAAAAAGAAAGAAATACCGTAACACCTCGGAACTTCGAAAATGCATCCCGATCGAAAGCTAGTAAAAAATAACGATGAGAAAATACCAGAAAATACCGTTAACAAACTCTTTATCTCCAAATATTGAGTAGATAGTATGAAATATTGCCAAAACTTACTAGCACGTTATTCGGGTGCCAAATTACGAAAATACCTCTAGCCCCGTTCGGGACCAAAATTATCCAAAACTACTAGAAAAGTCATTAGAAAACTCATACGTATACCTGGGAGGTCCGAATTATGAGAATACCCTTCAAAGTCGCATTATTATGTAAATACACGAGAAATCCGGAAATATCGCTTAGCTACGTCGAATGAATTCCATGGGTATAATAATACCAAAAATACCATTGGATAATATCAACTACAATATCATTAGATCCTCCTATATGCGGTCATGACAATAGTCATTACAATTATTCATATGATTCAAATGAATTATTAAAAAACAAAAATACATATTTTCAATAGAAGGTAGTCAAATTCTAATAAAATATGAACACAATTATTATACAATTGGACAAATGTGAAAGATCATTTCTATGACCTTGTTACTATTAGTTAGATTTGAAATTAATTGTTAAATAACAAATAAACACATATTTAAATGGAGTAATAAATTTTAATAAAATATAAATATAGTATCACACTTTAAATAAAAATATAGGTTTAAATAGACACCAATATCATTATTATTGGTGAGATTTGAAATAAATTACTAAACAATAAGAATACATGTAAGAATAATAAAAAAATTCAAATTGGAACAAAACAAGTAATAGTCTAAGACCACGTTGGAATGGTCTTAGACTAAGATACTTTAGGGTTCATAGTTTTTATCTTTATATCTTACAATTTGTTTGTTAGTAATGAAAATAACAGAAGCTTATTAAACAATAAGAATACATGTAAGAATAATAAAAAATTTCATTGATACAAATAACATTGATATTGAAGAATATCAATATGAGCAATATGACTTTGAGAATGATAATTTAGTTTCCACATGAGTAAACTATCAATTTTTCATTTATTTTCTAAAAATTATTTTTCGTATTTGCTTTCAATAGTTTCAGAACATTCTACACTTATATTGTAATAGAAACTAGAAGAATTGAAGATTGTTTTATTATATAAATAAAACAATTTGATCAATTACTCAATGTTTGTCATTTTAAAATATTTTTATATATAATTGATTGAGACAAAATTTTTTATTTTCCTTTAATTTTGATATTTTAGTATCAATACCGAAATAACAAAATTATTTCGGTATTGGTACCAAAAAATTGTTGGATCGGGATTGATATTCAATATTTAGTTTGATTTGGTATTCGATATTTCAATATTTAGTTTTGTTTGATATTCGGTACCGAATGCTCACCCCTAGTATATGGTATAATATTATAATATATAATATATATTTGATTTAGTTTCCATTCTATAATTTTATTATTAATTTACCTTATTTTTTTATTACATATTAAATTTAATATTTTATTATATGATTATATATAGTACATAATTAATTAGTGATCTTCTACTATATATTAGTGTTTTTGTTTATGTTTTATTATATTTTTATTTTTGTTTATCTTAATGGATATTTTAGGATAATAGTTTGTATATTCTTATTTTTATCGTTTTTAAATATCTCTCAATAAACTAGGTAAATCCTAAGGTCATCTCCAATCATATTCGTTCGAAAACTTCATTATCTACTCTATATTAGTTTTCTTTATGTACACATTATTATTCTAAATAATTTTCATCTTATCTCTACAACAATGTCCGGACACTTATAATTTTTATTTTGTATATTTCATTATAATTATGTAAATACCAATTATTTACCGTATATTCTTATAGTATAAATTATCCTTATATATTAAATTAATAGTTGTGATTTTTATGAGTTTGAAACATTTTAGAATTTTAGTTAATTTGTTATTATATTTTCTAAACTAAAAGTGCAATCGTTCGTTAAAAACTAAATAATTTATTGACTAAAACTACTAACTCGGTAACCTAAATCGAATAAAATCGACGATTAATTCATCCAGTTTTTGTTACGTACAATTACATTAAAAATTAGTTAATCAAACTTATTAAAACTAATAACACCATAAAAGGATTATTTTCAAATAATCAAAATATTATCTATAAAATAAATATCTGAATTAATATTAAATTTATATACTTTATAATAATTTAAAATTATACACTTTTTAAATTTTTATTTTTTAAAACCATTTGACCTCAAAGGAGGCCAGGAAAGATACCAGAAATGTCATGTGGACGCCGGTATCACTAAATGCATATAGTTGTGGATGTTCTAATAATAAATAAAATGGAGAGATAAAATAGAGATTTAAATTTTAAAGTGAAAAAGTGTAATAAAATAAAATGAAGCAAAAAGCAAATTCCTTCATTCGATTTCTGAAACTTTTCAATGCCCGCGCTGCGCTCCATAAATGCGAGCGACAGCTATCAGTTTTTCTCTACATTTGGTCCTCATTTTTGAATTCCTACTTGATCCAGTTTTCAAAAATTAAATGTCTGGTATGGTCGAAGGAGAAGGCTTCTGGTTGCCTTCACAGTTTTTCTCCGACGTGGAGCCAACGGCGGAGCACGTTGATTCACCATCGGAGTTCTTCTTTCCCGGTAATGTTCCTTACAATTTTGGAAGCCGGAGAGTTGATAATCTTCAGGTACGTAATGTTTCATTCTGGGTTCGTTCTCTCAGGTACTCTTTAATGGCTTCTATTGACTTTGTACCTGTTTTTCTGAAGAATTTCTGGGTCATTTCAACTTCTCCGGAGTCGGGACGAAATGGTAAAATCGGCGGTGGAAGCCTAAACGCTGTACCTTCTTCAACCCATATGAAACTGTTTTCTGAAAAACCCGACGGCGGTCCGATCCACTGCGCCGCCCGTCAAGTTACGTGGGTAAATGTGAACGGCGGAGGTAAAACGTTTCCCGCTAAATGTACATTCAACCCACAATTTCCATTCACACAGGTAACTAATCCTATTCAAAATTCGTGATTCTCATCTCTTTTCTCTCACCATAACCTCCCAATTTTACATGTTCAGAGAATAGAGAAAACTGATCCGTTTCACGAACCGGCAAACCCGTACCCATCAACTCTCCGGCGAACTCCCATTCCCCGATACGCCGCCGGAACGGGGAAAAGGACATGTGCAGGCACAGGAGTGTTTTTTCCTAGAAGATACGATAAGAACCCATTTTCCTCTGTTTCTCACCAGAATACAGGTAATTTACAGCTCTTTGTTTCAAGAATCAATCTTATATCTGTAACGCTTTTCCCTTTTTCTTTTTGATGCTTTTGGGTATATATAAATTGTGTCTCTTCTTCTCCCTGTCTATTTTAGTTCTCTGTTCCCTGAGTCCTTCATTTTTATGTATTAGTTGCAGGTTCAAGTTTTCCTCAAATCCCGAACCCCGGGAAGAAGATGATGATGAATGGTGATCTGGGTTATTATTCTAAGCCAAAAAATGAGCTTCATTTGATAGCACATTACTTTCAAGAACGCCGCAGATTCGAATCGGCTCTTCGATCGGCCATTGTTGTGCAGCAACAGAGACTGAGATCTGGAGATGTATTGTTATGATGAGGAACAAAAGATGAGATTTTTTAGAAGAATTTAGGTAGAGTAAGTAGTAATATTGTAGGTTGAAGTAAAAGTTGCTCTATAATTATAATTGATTAGGTGTATTTTGTAACACCCAATTAATGATTCTAAATAAATTTTATTTCTATTTAAAATGGACTTTTGCCATTTTTTTAAGGATTAAAATTCTCAAAATTAGATATAAAAATAGAATAAACATTAAAGGTTATATATAAATATTTATTTAAAAGGGAATAGCTTGTTTTTATAAAAAATTGGATATATAACATGTGTTCCAAAAACATTGGGTAAATGACATGAATTTCTATATTTTATTAAAAATAAATAAATAATTTATATATTATTTATATGTATTAATTAAAAGTATATAATAAATTAAATTATGATATATTAAATAATGTTTTCATACAAATTCAAAATTTGGTAACCATTCAAATTTTTTACCGATTTGGATTGGTATAAAATATTACTAATTTATTTTTTCAGATCTATTTAAAACACGGTTCCGACCTGAAAACCCGGTACCTATCCAAATACTGGTGACGTCCGGTTTACGTCGTATCGACTTGTATGAAAACATTGATATTAATATCGAATTGAATTTAACGAGTTTGAATTCAATAATTAAATTAGTTTAATAAATTGTAAAAACTTGATAAAATATACTAAATTACGATTAAAATATTGATAAATAGTATATCGAATGACCCGTAAAATAACGGGTATCAACTGATATATTTGTCATACATCCTGAATCGGAACATATGTTTTCATATCAATCAATATGTGAAATTACAATATGAAAACACCGATTAGTATCCGGTACTATAACTTGATATCGCCATGTATTTCACATATTGATCAATATGAAAACATATGTTGTGATCCGTAGAGTATAACCGGTATATCGGTTGATACCATGTATTTCATGTGTCGCCCAATATAATATTTTATCAATATTTTTATATCGTAATTTAAATATTTTTACAATGTAAATATTTTGAATTCAAACTCTTTAAAGTCAATTCGATCTTAATATCAATGTTTTTATAGTGATTGGTACGAGGAAAAGCGGGCGATACCAGTAATTGGACCGGTATAGGGTTTCCGGGTCGGGCTTTGAAAAAAATAAAAAGAATTTCGGATCAGTACGAAATTTTGAATCGATATAAAAATATTATTTAATATATCATAATTTAATTTATTATTAATTAATATATATAAATTATTTATTTATTTTTATTAAAATATAGAACACAAATCATTTGGTTAATGTTTTTGAAATACAGGTTATTTGCCCAATTTTTAATAAAACCAGGCTGTTCAGCAAAGTAAAATTCTGCAGTGGGCTATTTGCCCTGATTGGTGTGTCGGACAACAAATTTTTATAATATTAAAATATTTTTTGGGTCGAACCTAAGTTTATGATACAAGTGCTACCAAATGAAATATTGAGTTTGTTTGGTAATGTGATTAAAACAGCAGTAAAATATTCAAATCGTGATTTTTTTAATACACACAAAACACAAGCTTAATTACGATGTAATAATCGTTAAAAAATCACAATATCATTACAGCTGTTAAAATCAGCTGTGCACTCATCGTGATTTTGGAAAAGACTCATTTACCCTTACTTCTATTAATAATAATATAATTATATATATATAATAGTATATTAATATTTTTACATAAATCACGATTATAATACCGTAATTTTATCAAACAGACTTAAAAATTCACGATTATCGTATCTCACCACACCTTACCACAACTAACTACATCACACCACACATCTCCACACAGTAATTTTAAAAAGATGAATCAAACAAATCCATTAGTACCACCCAATATATGATGTATCAATCGATATATCTACTATATAACAACCAATGTTTTCATACCGGTACGGATCGGTAAGACCGGTATACCGTACAGTATACCAGTCGGTATGCATTATTATTTTTTTTTAAAAAAATTAAATATAATTTTATTATTATTTTTTCAAGGTTGACTCGGAAATCTGGTACCGAGCGATACCACTCAAAATACCGATGTTGTCCGGTTTCGTCATATCGATTGGTAGAAAACATTGATAACGATCGATATAAAAATCATGTTTCATATATAAATTTGCATTTTGATTTTTGAGTTGAAAATTTCGACTAAATTTAAGTAGTTTCACAGAACAAATATTTGTTAAATCAATAATTAATGCATTTTTAAATTTGTACCGAAATAAATTTTATTTCTATTTGCATTTGTAAATTCTGGTAATTGTGTTTTAGTAGTTTATATTTTGTTTTATAATACTAAAATATAAAGTTAGGTAGATCGATTTTCATATTGATTATTTATTGTTATTTTGAATATTGATTTAAACAAAATCCCTTAATTTTATATTTTATAATAAATATTGATTTTATATAATTAATTTTAAGGAAACATGTATGTTGTTCCTTTTTAAGGGTACCAGCAGTCATCGGATTCTGAAAATCGGTTTTATTTGTTGTTTGTGGAGACAACTTGAAATATAGAAAATAGAAAGAACGCAGACGATTTTAGCGTGGAAAAATCCCTTAATAAATGGGGAAAAAACCACGTTGCCGAGAGAAGAACCTCCACGGCAAATTCATTAATAAATCAATGAAATATACAAATGGAATCAGAACAACGGAAATGAAATTACAGCGGCTAGGGTTCCTCCAAATTGACCTTTTTTTAGCTTATCTTTTAGCTCTGCATTTATAGAGGGAGAAACACGTGTGACCCACGTCCTGAAACCACATCTGACAATGTGTTTCCCCATGTTGGAAAGTGTGGTTGAGCCTGAAGCATGGAATGCATGCTGATGGGTTCACATCCAACCTGTGAGGACATATGTAGTTTGCTCGGACCTACGTAGTTTGTCGGGACCGATCGGTCTGCTTGGCCCTAAGCAAACTGTCGGGACCGATCGGTCTGCTTGACCCTAAGTAGTCTGCTGGACCGATCGGTCTGCTGGCCCTAAGCGAACTGCCGGGACCGATCGGTCTGTTTGGCCCTAAGCAGTCTGCCGGACCGATCGGTCTGTTTGATAATTTCAACTGTCGAATCCTCGATTGAGCCTGACCACCTTCATTCTTGCTTAGTACTCTTCGTTAGTCCCGGGTTTAATGGTTCTCAACAATAACGCATCATTGGTACCCGGTTTAAGGGTTGTCAACATTTTTAATTTTAAACCTTTCTCTAAAATCAATTTTAATCCTTAGTTTCAAACAAATATAACTTAAGTTTTTCAAATTAGATAAATTACCAATTTTTGTCTAAAATTATTAAATTGATATTTGTTGGAAACTCAAATTTAAAATAATGTAAATGCCTATTCAACTTTGAATTTTTTTAAATGAACTTTATTTATTTTAAACTTTAAAATATTGTAAAGATCACCAAAATTTATAAATTGCATATAAAACACTCTAATTTAATATAATGAGAGCTATTGAGGAATAAATTGAGTCATTGTCACAAATAACTATTCATACTTATATCATAATCTTTAAAATTATTTTATTTTTACTGAATTACTATTCTCATTGTTATTAAATATGACGACACGCAAAAAAGGTACACATGGTTTAAGGGTAATGACAAATTCAGTATTCATACTTTGGGGATTTTAACAATTTTGATCCCCAAAGTTATAACATGATAAAATCAATCCCCTTCATTTGCAAGGTTTGACAAAACCGGTCTCTATTGTTTAACACATGTGCCAAAATCAATCCTCAATGTTATTCAATTTTGACAATTGTAATCCTCAAATCAAAATAATAGCGTATTAGACCCCTATAATTTCACAAATTTGGCAAAAATCGTCCTTAACGCCGTTAAATCGTTGATGAAGAACACAAACCCAGAAAAACTCTAAGTTGCGGCCGTTCTCGGTAGAAAGGCAGAAAATGACGATAAAGGTGACAACCTAGAAAAACTCCAAGCAGTGGCCGTTCTCTTGTCTACGAAACCTAGAAAAAACTATATGTCGTAACCCAAATGGAATGACTTAACGACAAAAAATTTCAGGGACTACAAATGCCTAATGTTAAAAAGATTGGGGGACCTGTTTTGCCAATATGTGGAATCAACGAGGACATGTTTTGTTATATTAAAATTGCGAGGACTAAATACGAACTTTGGGGATCGACATTGCTTGATTTCTAAAACTATGGGAATGCAATATGGAAAAAATGATAAACAATAGGGGCTAAACATGCAAAAAAAATATGAGGACCAAATATATCATATAGCTTAAAGTTTGTGAATCATTGGCACAATTTTCTCATTAAATATATTTTATTATTTAAATAAATAAGAATAATAAAAATATACAAGAAACTATTAATAAAATATATAATATGTGATCTAAATCAAACAATTTCATATATTTTCTTTTATTTAATAAATGATATTAAATACACATAAATTTATTTTCCTATATTAAATATCCTAGTAATCATAGTAAAAAGGCAATGTATGATTTGTTTAGATTTGTACGTTAGCAAAACATTATATTTTTTTGTACGGATTACCATGTAACAATATTTGATTATATTTAGTTTATATGGATTCCATGTAATCTAAGAGTGAAAATTACAATTAATTAAGATAATTACCTTAATTTAATTAGCTTATGATCATTAAAAAATATACCATGTAAAAATATATTTTCAATATATGGAAATCTTTTTAATTTCACTCTATATAAACAAGTACAATACTCTTTTTATTTACTTAGAACAACAAAGATGTCATATTTGGATGAAGATCTCGTTTCTCAAATCCTAACGAAAACGCCCATCAAATCTCTATTGAAATTCAAGTCTATTTCCAAATTTTACTCTTCGTTGATCACGAGCGAGAGTTTTATCCAATCAAATCTCAAGTATAATATCAGTTGTATGAGTCAATTGAAACTCCTTGTTCCGAGCCCATATTCAAACTCGGTAAAGTCTATTTCTCTAGTTTCTTTATTATCTAGAAATAAAGAAATTTATTATGATTATGAGTATGATGAAGTTGATTTTAAGTTTACATCAACTATACTAACATTAGGCATGCCTATAAATTATCACCCGATATTCGAGATCATCGGTTCGTGTCACGGTATTGTGTGTTTTAAATTTTGTTGTTATAACATTTGTCTATGGAATCCATCTACGAGAGATTACAAGCTTTTGTCTCCTTTTAAAAGGGAAAGTATACGATTTAAACCGTCGAGTTTTGGATTTGGTTACGATGAAGTTAACATGGATTATAAAGTCGTGCTTATTGATAGAAACTCATATGAAAGAAATATTCAAGTTTATAGTTCAAAGCACGTTTCTTGGAAGAATATAATATTGCCATTTTATCAATGTCCATCTAATGTTATGGGAAAATTTTTTAGAGGCAAGTTATATTGGTTCGGTATAACCGAACCATTAAGTTTGTGGAATGTTCCTAATTCGATCGTAATTGCATTTGATTTAACGAATGAGATATGGGAAACAATCGAGTTTCCGGAAGAAGGGTATATTTGGTCTGGAATTAGCGTTACAAATGATTTTTTATGTGTTCTGTGTTTTAAAGAACCAGGTGAAACGATTAACCTTTGGATTTTAAAACAAGATGGAGAGTGGGAAAGACGATTGAAAATTAACTGTAACGATAAGTTGAAGGAAAATTTTGGAAAGATTGTTCTGATATGTGTTTGTGAGAATGGCGATTTATTGTTATGGTGGTGCGAAAGAATCATGATTTATTGTTTAAAAGATGAATCGTTTATCGAGATCAAAGAATTTAATTGTTTTTGGGATCAAAATGTTCACTTGTATATTGAGAGTTTGGTTAAAGTTACATGATAATTGTCTTGATGTATTTTAATTCATACTTTACTTGAAAATTTCTTTTAATAATATGTAATATATTATTTTTTAAAATGTCCCATATTTTTACGATAAATATCGAATTTAAAATAATTATAATCCGATTTAAATTAGTATATAAATATTAGAGAGAAAATGTATAAAATCAACAATTTTATTCACATAAATTACCATTAAACTTACTCACAACCCATATTAAGGTTAACCGAGTTATTGAAATATTATCGAATCATCACCCATTTTAGTGTAGAATTATGAATTGTTATTAACTAATTTACTTTTTACAAACACTCTAACTTAATGGGTTTGTTTGGTACCACGATTAAAAGTGCGATAAGGTGCGGAGAAATGGTCCAATCGTTATTTTTTTAATACACACAAAACACAAGCTTAATTGCGATGTGATAATCGTTAAAAAATTGCGATATCATCACAGTTGTTAAAACCAGCTGTGGCTTCATCATTATTTTGGAAAAGACTCATTTACCCTTACTTCTATTAATTATAATATAATTATATTTATTATTATATATATATATGAGTATATTATTATTTTTACATAAATCACAATCATAAAATCACAATTCTACCAAACATACTTAAAAAATCACGATCATTATATTTCACCACACCTCACCACATCGCAATATTAAAAAGCTAAACCAAACAAACCCAATATAATATATTTTAATTCAGGAATTATTGGGTGCGTGTCATTGTCAAAGGTAATTAATAATATGATATAATAATTTTCAAAATTATTTTACTTTTAACGGGTGTAGATACTCTACTTACATTGTCATAGGGTATTTTATATTATTTTTAAATATATAAGAATAATACAACTATAAAAAACTATTAATAAAATACATAATATGTGCTCAAGTATAAAATCTTATCAAACAATTTAATATATTAGCTTATACTTTATTAAACGATATTAAATATACATAAATTTACTTTCTTATATTAAATATCCACCTACATTGACAACATAGTTCGTGATGATTTCTTCTAAATTTATGTATTTTGTATATTAAAAACGTAAATTAAATTTTAATATTTATTTTTGAATAATATCTAACAATGGTAGTACGATATTTTTTACTTAATATTGACCCACAAGTTATAAATATTATAATATATGCATTCTATTTAGTATTTGCATAGTAAACTCGTAATTTTCCAAAAATGTTTATATTGAATCCTAATGTAATTCTAATGTAAGCTTTAAAAAATATCATTTAATGAGTATGGATACCATCACTAAATGATTTCCAAAGTACAGGTGTCTCATATGCAATTTTTAAAATTTTAGGGTATTGTCTTTACTTTTTCAAATATTGGGTGATATCTATTTAATTTTTTTATTTTAAAGTTTCATAAAAACTTATTATAATCGTTCACATTGATTCTTAATTTTTAAAATAATTTTAATAATTACATATTAAACCTCACAAATTTTAAATTGTTCGTGTTTGATTGTAATACCCGTTAATACTATAATTACACCATTAAAATAGTTGTCTTATATTTGACAAATTAAATTGAAAAATACATAAAGTTCATTCCTCAAAACTTTGAAATGGGCAAAAAATGTTGATAACATCACTAAAAAATCGATGAAAAATCACTATTTTACATTCGATTCCATTCTAAAATATACTAGTGTTAAATATACAATTTCTAAATTTTAAGAATATTATTTTTAAATTGTTAAATTTCACAAATATTTCAGTGAATTTCGGTTATGATCGAAATAATAATTAAATTCGATCGAAATTTGTGAAATTCATCATTCGTATCACGTGCTTGTTAATCAAGTGTATTTATTATTTTATTGTTATATTACAAATTTTTTATAAAAATATTTTGAATATTTAACTCATCAAATGTTTATTTATTGAATTTATAATAAAAAATAATTTATCTAATCAATTCTAAATTAAAATGTGTATTTTAATGATTTATAATTAATATATCAAGAAAGTAATATTGCAAATATTTCCCGAATATTAAATCTAAAATTAATTTACCCGAAATTAAACCGTTGATTACACCTAATCCAATAATTATGTTTGAATATAAATAAAATTTAAAAGTACACGTGTCCCAAATACATTGAAGCCCATATGTTCAACAACAAAACCCCCCAACTAACTAATAAATAACATTACAATTATTAATATATTAATTAAAAGTTGTTGAATTATAATAATATTACACATTTATTTACTTACCTGTTTGAAAATATTATTATAAGTTGTTGATGAACTTTATAGATACTTTTACTTTTTAATAATTAATTCCCATTTATTACGAATATATGATTAAATAATTTAACTTCATTTTCTTACCCACTGCATTATTTTTTTAATAAAATGGCATCTCTGCTATTCCTAAGTATTTTTTGTTGTTTTCATTAAGGTTATTAATAATACATTTAATATATTAATGAACATTAGGATCAAATCTATATAGTTTTGGATATTTGGTATGAAATATACAATTATATAACTTATATTACACACTTTAATAAAGTTTATATCGAGCGATACATAAATTAACCCCCATAATTTCATAGTTTTGATAATTTTAGTTCCTAAAAATTTATAATTATGATAATTATGATCTCCAATTATAAAAATGAATAAACTTATTAATATATTTTGTCAGTTTCAATGTTGTAATCTCGGACGAAATTTCGTCCGAGATGACCGAAATTTCGTTTCAACCGGTGTTCACCGAGATGACCGAAATTCTGATATATTGTCAGTATATCGACGGTATACCGGTGCACCGGCCAAGATCGGTAAGCCGGTATTCAAACATTGGTCAGTTTGACAAAATATTCTTCAAAGTTTAGTTTGTATAAAATAATTGTTTCCTAAAATTTTCAATTTTGACAATTGAGATAATCGATATAAATGAAATTTCGGGGATCGATTTTGCCAATTTAGATATTTGATTGGTCAATTTATCAAAAACATTAAAATTTTGGAAACTAAATATATTATTACAAATTAGAGACTAAATTGACAAAACTATGAAAGTTTAGGGATGTGTTATTTTCGAATTTATAATTAATACGAATTATTATATCAATTTTCAAAAATAATTTGAAAATTACCTATACAATATTTAAAAATATAATTAATGTAATAGCAAATTGGAATCACGTGCGAATCCATATCTGCATGTGCACTAGATTTTCTGCACTGCTGATTACCAATCCAATTTCAGTAAGTTGCTTTCCAAAATATTTCTCCCATGCTGCGAATCTTGATTTTACGCGCTTTTATTATTCCAAAGAACAGTGACTATTACATTTATAGAAATTTGATGTGACAATTATATTTAATTATTTTAATTCCAAAAAGGGTATGATCAAGCTTTGTATATGCATTTTTACTTTATATAAAGTAATTTTATAAACATAAAATATATTTTTTAATAAACTTTAGCATATAACTTTACCAACAACCATATCTTAAATTGGATACAGAGATTATACAATTTTAGGTTCTTTTGATAATTTTTAACAAAAAATTAATTAATTTTGTTAAATTTTACACAATCCAAGTCAAAATTATTTGTAATATTTTTAAATTTTCGAAAAAAATGAATAATGATATATTTATATTTTTTTTAATTAACGATTTTAACAAACTTTAATCAGACTAGTAAAGAATTTATATATGGTTTAATTAACTTTATAAGAATAATTATATTGAGAAAATAACATCTTTGGTCCTCGTAGTTTGATCATTTTGGTAAATTTAGTCATTCAAGTTTATTTTGGTATTTTCAGTCCTCGAATTTTGGATATTTGGCAAAATCGATTCTCCTATTTTGGAACATTTTGCAAAATCGGTCCTCAAATTTCATATTTAGTTCTCCAAATGAAATCGAACAAAACCGGTCCATGTAGTTTGATTGTAGTGGCAAAATTAGTCTCCGTATTATATAAAAATGATATGATATTGTAAAGTTAAACACGTTAAACACTAAAGTTACACTAATTTGTAGTTTGACCAAATTTGTCATATACATAAAACTTAGAGGGCATAATTTGCCAAATGTGGCAAAGCATGAGGACTAATTTTGCCATAAATAAAGTTAATGGATTTAATTTGCCACAATTGTCAAAATAGGAGGACTAAAATTACCAAAATATGAAACTACGAGGACCAAATTTGCGCATCGTCCAATTATATTCAATATAATATATACTTTTTGTTTTAAATAATATTTAAAAAATATCAAATTTTACTATTTTCCCCCTTACATGATCTAGAAGCCATTCAATAATTTTGTCCAAAATTAATTAGTGTTGTGATGCTACACGTTACATTTTTTTATCGAAATTTCATTTATTGTGAATATAAATAAATATAAATAAGGTGACGTGTTATCTATTGCTAGAAATTTTAATGATATTATAGTTTAATTAAAATTTAAAATATTAATGTGGTTTGAAGCATTTAAATTATATTTATTAATTAAATTATGAGAATAAAAAAGTATAATGTTAATTTGACATTCAATTTTAAAATATATAAAAAACTACCATTTAAAACTTTTAAAAAATAAACTAATAACATTCAACTTATTTCATATTATCATCTAAATTTTAAAAATATATAAAATTATGTATTGATATGTACATATTTGACTCATGAATATCGAAATCGTTTATGATTGATTTTATACTTGTTAATCTTTTAAACAAATCATTAATAAAATACTATTTCACTTACTTAAAATATGTAAAGATAATGTTTCGATAGACGGATTGCATTTAAATTCCCAAAGTGTATATGATTTGGTAAATTTGATCCATAATATTTCTTAATTTTAACAAAATTAGTCATCACAGTTTATTTAAAGCAAAAATAATACTCAAATTTTGTTTTTTTGTAGAATTAGTCCTCATATTTTGTAAATATTGACAAATGTAGTTCTTAAAGTTTAATGTGTATGACGAAATCGATTCTCAAATTTCGGGTACTAATTTTGCAACAGAAGGACCGAATTTGCAATTTTTTGGAAATTTTGAGAACATATTTTTATCACAACTGTCAAAGTATAAGAACTAAAAATGTCAAATTAAAGTTTGTAAATCAAAATTTGTCCAAACACAAAATTTTTGGACTAAATACGTCATTTTCTTTTCAAATTAATAAAAACCTCTTAAATTGTTAAAAATATTCATAGAAAAGTGGAATTAAACACTCTATTATATATTTGCGTGTTATTATTAAACTCTTTTGAAACTTTGGTGGTTTGATCTGTAATTTCTATATTTTATACCATATCTTAAACTTTGTATTTTATTAAAAAATATATTATTTTTTTAATAAAAATGAAAACCGTAGCTTTCGACCGTTGTAATGGGAGGAAGGGGTAGGGAGAGAGGGAAGTGGATAAAGAAACGACGTCGTATTGCAATCAACGATTGAGAATCAAACGTCAAATCATTAGACGGTGAGGGGAAAAGAAACTCCCTCTTGCTCACACTTTGTAAACTGCAAGTTCTTCCTTCTTCTTCTACTCTTTGCACCAATTTCTCTCTTCAATCAATAAAAATGGCGAAATCTCATTCTCCCCATGTTCTAATCTTCCCTTTACCTCTTCAAGGTCCCGTTAACTGTATGCTCAAACTCGCTGAAATTCTCTGCCTTAACAACATCCATATCACTTTTCTCAACACTGATTACATTCAAAATCGCCTTACTTCTTGCACAACTACCCAAAATTACACCAACTTTCGATTTCAAACGCTTCCCGATGGCTTACCGGAAAATACCCCACGAACGGTTGAACAGATTGGGATTGTGATAAACTCTTTAGAATCAACTGGGGTTCCGATTTTGAAAGATATTTTGAGATGTACTGATTCTGGGAACACGATTACTTGTCTTATTGCTGATGGCGCATTCGCATTTGTCGCTGATGTTGCTAAACAAATGGGTGTTCCTTTGTTGTTTTTCGATACAGTTAGTCCTTGTGGATTTTGGACTTATATGTGTTTTCCTAAACTCATTGAAGCTGGAGAGATTCCTTTTAAGGGTATAATTGATTACTTGTGTTTCTGTTCATTGATTTTTAAGCTTGTTTAGATTCATCAATGGCGAATCCTTGATTTTAATCGCTTTATATCTCTGTGTTTTATTCAAAATTGTATGTGATTTTCATATGATTTTGTTTGCAGATGATAATTTGGATGAGATTATAGTAAATCTCCCCGGTACTGGAGGAATTATCCGGCGCCGGGACCTCCCCGGACTTTGTCGAACCAACGATTTGACTGATCCAACACTGCAACTATTGCTTAAGGAAGTAAAGAGTATCCCTTTAGCTCAAGGGCTTATTTTCAACACATATAAAGAGCTTGAATCTCCAATTTTGTCTGAAATACTCAATATTTGTCCTAACATTTACGCAGTAGGGCCTCTTCACACGCATCTTAAAGTCCGGTTATCGTCTCAGACGAGTTCTTCGAATAGCTTATGGAAAGAAGATAAGAATTGCATTACATGGTTAGATTTACAGCCTCGAAAATCAGTCGTATATGTAAGCATTGGAAGCCTTGCTGTTATGACAATAGAACAAATGCTTGAGATTTGGTATGGTTTAGTTAATAGTGAATATAGATTTTTATGGGTTCAGAGGCTCGATTCGGTTATCGGATTGAATAGTAGTTATAAAGCTCATGTTGAATTATCCGAAGCTACGAAAAAACGAGGACGAATCGTAAGTTGGGCTCCTCAAGAAGAAGTTTTAGCTCATTCTTCAATAGCTTGTTTTGTCACACACTCTGGTTGGAACTCTACATTAGAGAGCATTGTTGAAGGCAAACCAATGATATGTTGGCCTCATCAATTCGATCAACAGGTTCTCGATAGTCTTTTTACAACGTATTTCGATTTTCAACTAATCTTTTGTTGAATTACACAAATTCTAGTTTTTGACGAGTCTTTTTAATGTGATTTACTTTTCTTATGAGCTGAGCTACACATACACTCTTCTAGTCCATTGAATCCTAAATTTTTATATCTTTCGACAATGCAGGTAACTAGCAGGTTCGTTGAACAAATATGGAAACTCGGGATCGATATGAAGGATACTTGTGATAGGATTAAGCTTGAGAAGATGATAAGGAAAGTGATGGATCAAGAGAAATATTCGTATGCCGAAACGGCTAATGATATTGCGGAATCTGCGAAAGCTAGTGTTATGATCGGGGGTTCGTCTTTTGTCGATATGGATCGTCTTATAGTTGATATCAAACAAATGAAGCTGAATCCAAGAGAAAGAGTTTCTTGAATATGGTAAGGTATTTGCATATTGATGCTTAGGATTTGGAACACTTTTTTTTAATGGTATTATTGATCTTGGTTAAATTACACAATCTTTATGGGGTTTGTTTTGTTTTTGCAAAGATTTGTGTATTTTTATTAGATTCGTTCGAATAGAAAGAAAAATCGTATCGAGTTTGTTTGGAATAGCTATTAAAAAGTTTAAGTTTGTTGTCTTAGTGTGATGCAATGTTTTTGTACCGGCTTATTAAAAAGTTAAGTTTAGTGTGTTGGTGTGAGGCAATGGTTTCATATCGATCGATACGTCAAATACCGGATAATATTGGTATTTTTTTGTATTATTTGGTATCGAATTAAGGTTGGATTTCAGTTTTTTTCGGGACAATCCTAACAAAAATACTTAAATATTATTTTTTAAGTTTTTTAAAATATATATAAAATTTGGTATCGATCATACCGTCCGGATCGGTATTGGATTTCGGACCGATATAAAAATATTGGTATGATGTGATGAGATGATCGTGAATTTATAAAGTGTTATAATTGTGTATTATAATATGTAAAATATTATTATATTGTTATATATATAAATAATAAAGATAGTGACGTTAAAATTTTAATTTTGTTTAAGCATAGAAGATATCGTAATTTTGTTTTATTGCAATGCAATTTTTATTATTATACCAAAAATCCCAATAATTTGTTGGTTGTATAGGTTGGGGTGGTCCGGTCCGGTCCGGTCCATTCATAGCCAACTATAATTAGATTCCTTAGAATCAATATTTTAAAATCCGGTCAATGGGTCGACTATACCTAACTGAAACTCTAATTTTTCGCATTCACTCGTGTTGGATTGAGTTGAAATTTTCGATTCGTTCTGACACATGAAATAAAATGATATCGTTTTAATTTGGACATTAATTCAATTTGGTGTTCGTAGGATGATTGACATATGTGTTCTCACGATATTGTTATATTGTCTATCAATTTGTGTGTTATTCGTGTAAGAGATGTTGGACCCGAAAATGATTATTTTTTGGGACATGGGATCAACTAATTATGCTCGTTTTTAATGAAGCTAAAATCTCTTGTATGATAATGAGAAAAGACTTGTAGATGTAGACTTATTGTTTATATAACTTTTTACAAATTCAATATTAGTTGAAAAATCCGATGTTTACAATCTTGTCGAGTCGAGTCAAATCGAGTCCGTCTAGTTTTTCGATGCCGCATAGTGGGTTGAAATTCGGAATTTCAGTTAATATTATGATCAATGTTTTAAATTTCCGGTATACCGAAAAATTCGAGCGTACCGGTTTCCGTCAGTATTTTGGCAAAATACCGGGTCGTGTTTTATGGGTCGGGTCGGATTTGTTTAAAAAAATATGAATATTTTATAATTTAATTTATTTTAATATTCCAGTACGGATACTGTACATATCCGGTATATCGATCCAATGAGCTTGTCCGGTATACCGACCGGTACCAGTTTTAAAAACATTGATGATGATAACTTAGTAGGTTGTCAAAAATTCAGTGATCCTTGATTCGACGAATGTTGGAATAAAAAAGATGATTGAATCGATTATCCTATACCGATTTTTTTAGAAAAACCAAATTATTTAAGATGGTGGAATTATTTTAGAATTGGCTTATCAAGTATTTTAAAATGCGATTTGTAATTTTTATAAGTTGTGTTTAAACAATATTCTTCTATATAATTATATAATTAGATAAGTTTGATATAATTACAAACTTTGAAGGTATCGCATTTACACTATTTTAAACATTATGGTCAATTATACAATTTTCTCCTTATTTATATGTGTAATTATTAATTAATTGTGCTGGCTCAAATAGTTGACTTTGTAGATCTCTTTCACACCAAAAACTATTGTAAATTGTGATGATGAACAAAGCAATAATTGATATATTTTTATATTGAAAGATTTTGCATTAAAATGATATTATTATCCTAATTGTCATTTAAATATAAAACATATGTTGAAATTTAGAGTTTAAATATTTTGTATTTCAATATCTACTTGATTTATATATTTGCATTTTGTTTAAGTTTTGTTTTTATATACTAAGTATATAATTCATTGGGTTTAGGGTTATTACACGATCCGAACAGCTCATGAACAATATGTGTTCGGTTCGTATGTGATCGTGTTCGTTTGTTCGAATAAAAATATGAACATTGTTCGAACATTATTTTTTGTTCGTTTATAATTTGAACGAACATGAACATTTTCGTGAACAAATATGTTATTTAAATTACTTTTTATTATAATATAATATTATATAATTTAAGTTTAAAAACATTTATAAAACCTTAATTTTCACTAATTGACTCTAACGGTGGATGTAAATCACTTCTCAACTATTCATTTGATTCAAAAGACTGAAAAAAAGAAGATATTTGATATTATACAAAACTCTCAAAATGTCATATATGGAACAAGAAGAATGTTCATCACCGTAAGTGAACCCTTTGGATGAAGTTATTATTTTTTATGATGAACTAATTTATACAGAAAATATAGATGAGTTAGAACATGAATGATCTTTTGGATGAATTTCGCAAAAATAGTACAAACATGTTCGAACAAGCTATTCGAACGAACATGAGCATTCACTTAATAATTTGAACAATGCTCGAACATATTTTTACATTCGAATAAAATATGAACGAACATGAACATAACGCGTTCGGTTCGTTCTGATCGAATAACAGCTCTAATTAGGTTTACTTGATTCAACTTTTAAAATTTGACGAAATAATCAAATTTTGTAATAATCAAATTAAGGTATAATGATGCTTTTAAATATGTTTAGAAAATTATGATATAATACTCATTAATTTTGTAAAAATAATAATATATACTTATATATAAGAAAATAAATATAATCATATCATAATTATTATAAGTATGGTAAATAAATTGTTTTTTAAATCACGATATCATTTTTGGTTTTAATAGCGATGATTAAATCATTATTTTTTAATGATTAACACACTATAATTTTGTTTTTATTTTGAATGTATTAAACAAATCAAAATTTAATAATCTAATCGTAATTCACGGCTATTTTAATCCGGAACCAAAGAACCCTTAAAATTACACACCAATAATATTTGCATAATTAATAAAGAAATGGCTTTAAAAATATATGTTTACAATTATCAAGCTATAGAGAATCTTTTTTTTTTCAAATCAAATAAACGAAGCGAATTCCCTTTCACGACGCCGATGAAGAAACCTCCCTCCGCCTAAATCCATTACCTCCGTTCCAAGGCAAGGTACGGCGGTTCTGTCCTGAAACAGCGGGCGATTCAAGGTGGCGATGCGAGGATCCGTCCGCCGAATCGGAGCTGGCCATGAGGCGGTAATATCCACGGCCTGAATTGGATTTATCGGAGAAAGATCGGTAAGCTATTTCTGGCCTTTGATTCTTAACAACGCGAATTAGAAGCGGAATTAAACCTTCCATTTTGCTTGCTTTACGATGAAATCGGGATTGAAAATTGAAATAGAAGGGAGTTCCATTTTTATAGTGAACGTAGAAGGAAGGGTAATTTCGGAATCCTAAAAAAGAATGTCAACTTAATTTTGCAGGGAGACGTAGTTGAGTTTATATTTTCATTCTTAAGTTGAATTTTATATATAATCAATTCCGTGTAAAACATGAATGACGTGTAGGATTTATGGGATATTGAAATTATATATTTTAATTCTTTATTTTTAATAAACATGAATAGTAATGTTTTTTTATAAGATTATCATTTTAATAAGTCATAAGTTTTACATGATTTTTATAAATTTTTACAAAATTTGATTTGTATTTTTTAATAAATATCAATTCAAACTAATGTTTTAAAAGAGTAAATTTCGGTCTAAATATTCCAATGAGATTCATTCTTTTAAAGGTTAAATTGTTTTAAAAAGGTTAATATTTTAAAAAATATTAATATAATTTTTTTTAAAAAAAATGATAGTAATATTTTTTTACAAAATTAATATTTTATAAATCAGAACAATTTATAGAACGGTTAATGTTTTTGAACGGTTCGATCACGGTACCAAACCATTTTTCATGACATTGATTCAATGTTTTCAAATAAGGAACGTTCGATCAAACATTATTAATCAATGTTTATTCTATAATGGTAATAAAAATAATATTATGAACGATTAAAGTTTATTTATGAAATAGAACGATTATTTTTTTAGAATTTTGTACTATAATACTTATTGGATTTATATTAGTATTTGATTGAAATACTAGAAAAAATAGCTTTATTTTATCGATATTTATAATAAACCAAAATTCGTGTAATTCAAATATTCAAAATGTTTTTATTTAAACTTATTGTTGTGCTTCCTTTTTATGGGTATCCACAGTCATCGGATTCTGAAAATCGGTTTTATTGTTTGTGGAGACAACTTGAAATAAGAGAATGGAAAGAACACATGCGATTTTACCGTAGAAAAACCCCTTAAAACCACGTTGCCCAATTTCGGTTTGGGCACCCCCTAAAACCACGTTGACACCCCTAAAAAGGGACCATAACAGTTTGGCGCCATCCGTGGGGCCATATGTCAGAAACCATTTTATTTCATCAAGTTTATCTTCGGTCCCATCGCGGAACATCGGGTCAATTCATCTTAAATGTACTAAACTGGACTGCGCAAGTTCGCTTCTATTACATGGGTCGACCCAATCGTTATTGGGTCTCACCCATTGCAGGGTACTTGGTCGTAGGATTCTCATCACTTATATATAAAAGGATTTAAAATATACTGAATATTGATATATGATTGGTATACCGAACAGATATGAAGATAAGATTGAATAGGAAAGTTGACAATGGAAATGTCAAAAGATAAAATGGACCAGTTATGCCTAACTAGAATAAACACATTTTCAACTTGAATTGTTAATTACAAAAGAAGACAAATTCCACTTTACAATTAATTATTGAGTTATTATTTTAAATATTATTTAATTTTGTTATTAATGAAGTGTAATTTGGTCATAGAAGTTTTGAGAATACATAAGCCAAGTTGCACCAATAGGGGCGGCGAGGTGTGAGATTTTATTTTTTTATGAATTTGATTATGATGGATTAAAAAAATATAAATATATATTTTTTTGTAGTTTTACGACAATTGAAAATATTTCAAACTATTTCGATATCAAATTCTAGAAATTCAGGATTCAATAGGCCGGGAAGTGTAGTCAAGTCCATAAGAAAAGTTAATTACATTGAAAAGACTTGGACCAAGTCAATTACCCATGATATCACTAATCTTATAAACTAGACATTTTCTATTTCCACATCCGATGTAGGATATATTTCAACACTCCCCCTCAAATCGAACTGGTCTTGGTCCAGTTCAGACTTGCTTCAATATGCTCGGTAGTGCTCGAATCATAAGTCGATATATTTTTGCCGCCTAGGTCCGATGCGCTTTTTCTACTCAAGTTTTATTTATTTTATTTTTTTTAATCTTATCTTCAACCCAAATATGTTGAAGATAAAATTTTCAACACAAATATGATGTAAAATTCTTTAATCTTATTTTTTAATATTTTCTAGGGATGTGGGATATATTTCAACACAAATATGTTGGATTGTGTAAAATTTCACACAAGTTAATTTAAAATATTTTTTGTTTTTTCATTTTCTTAAGATTTTTTAAAATTTTAATTTCTTTAAAAAATAATAATGCACCTGAAATCCCACACTCAATGCACACCAATGTTTTCGTACCAATTTGGAGTACCGTTTCGATCTAGATCAGTATGGCCGATATACCGCCCGGTGCGAAATTTTTTTAAAAAAAATCAAAAAAATATATTTTGTTATTTTTTCTTGGTCGATTCAGAAAAAACTTGGGTTTCAACACGGACACCCGATATCGAGCGGTACTGATCGAAATACCGGTGTGATTTACCAATAAACCGATCGGTACGAAAACATTGATAGATACCCAATGTGAACAGGATGTATTAGGTTGTTACAACCTAATAGATAAATAGCTCCATTAAGAGGACTAATTTCAATCTCGCCATTAGCATTTATTTCCAATTTGATTTTTTAGAGTAAACTACGGTGAGAAGCCATAAATGATGTTGAGTTATTTTTTGTTTGATATAATTATAACAAAATAATAATACAATAATAAAATAAAATAAATATGATCTCATCATTAAAAAACAACATTTAAGTGAAAATAATAATAATAATAATAATAATAATAATAATAATAATAATAAATCACAATTTCCAATTTGTTTTACAAAAACAATAATAGATCATTGGAACACTATTATGATTTTAAAACCAAACAAATTCAAAATTAGCATAGTTTACAAACCAATACTATGAGCTTAATTTTTGAAATCGGTTTGATGGATGAACCGAAAATGTCTTATATTAGTCGAATCGGATGGTCGGATCGATTCAAACATGTTTTAAAAAAATATGTATATTTACAATATACATATATTATTTAATAATAAAATAAATTTAAAACCATAATTTTTTTAATTAATTTAATTATAAATGAGTTGAAAATATTATTTTTATCTTATTTGATTAACTATTAGACAAATATAGATTATTAGGTCAAAATTGTGGTCCAATGAACCCAATTATAGTTGGTGAACCGGTTTTGACCAATTTTTTGTATTTAGACTTGGATCGAACCAATTTTTTGCTTACTTAGCCCAATTTTGAGATGAGAACATTATTCAAAATGGATCGGTGTTAGCATCGATTCACGGTCAGCTGATCCGAACCGATTTCAAAAACTATGACCATGAGTAAAGAACTCAACTTTGAAAAGGGAAAAACTAAATGATCGTAAAACCAAACAAATTCATCTTCCTGTTTCTTCGTTTCGATACTCCTAAACATCATAATCGACCGCTACAAGAACTCTACGAGTTCAAAATCAGATTTTGAAGGCGAAAAAACCACCTTCCTAACCGAAAACATACGAAACAATCTCCATCATCAAAATACAATACAAAGAGTAAAGTAAAATGGTCAAGATACCTAATCAAACTTATCCACATTTCTTACACAAATCCATAAGGCCCAACTGTTTCAGGAAAATCTAATCTTGGTCCTGCAAGTGAATAATAAGCCAAAATATGTGCAGGATGTTCGACCAATATTACGTTTCCTCTTTGATCAACAACATTATCTCGTCTCGCCGGAATCAACTCGATGTTCCAAAAGGGTCGAATCATCGACGATAAATCTCGACCATATTCGGATGCTAAATAGCCTTGAACCCACAAATATCTCATAGATGTAAGTTGTAACGAAGCCATAGCAATTGCACGTTCACTAAAACAACATCCTCGCATTTCTAATTTTTGTAAACTCGGACACCCTCTAGAGAATTCCAATAAACCTCGATCGGATTCTCCGACAAACCCGAGTAGCATCCATTTTATGTTGTAGCTGTACTTACCAATGTAACTAAGGCCTAAATCCGTCAATCCACCCGGTCGAAGATATAAAGCAAATCTCTCGAGTTTAAGGCACCCTGTTAAAAGAGCTTGAACACCGTTGTCAAGAGGCAAATCTTCGATTCTATCTTGTCTTTCGAGAAGAACTAAACGAAAATCATTTAGTTCCTTTGAGTATCTACCGATATATGATAAGGATTCATTGTTAACGTCAGATGCATATACGGCGAAGTATTCAAGCTTACGGCATCCTTGAGCTACGGAANCATGAGGCGGTAATATCCACGGCCTGAATTGGATTTATCGGAGAAAGATCGGTAAGCTATTTCTGGCCTTTGATTCTTAACAACGCGAATTAGAAGCGGAATTAAACCTTCCATTTTGCTTGCTTTACGATGAAATCGGGATTGAAAATTGAAATAGAAGGGAGTTCCATTTTTATAGTGAACGTAGAAGGAAGGGTAATTTCGGAATCCTAAAAAAGAATGTCAACTTAATTTTGCAGGGAGACGTAGTTGAGTTTATATTTTCATTCTTAAGTTGAATTTTATATATAATCAATTCCGTGTAAAACATGAATGACGTGTAGGATTTATGGGATATTGAAATTATATATTTTAATTCTTTATTTTTAATAAACATGAATAGTAATGTTTTTTTATAAGATTAACATTTTAATAAATCATAAGTTTTCATGATTTTTGAATAAATATCAATTCAAACTAATGTTTTAAAAGACTAAATTTCGGTCTAAATATTCCAATGAGATTCATTCTTTTAAAGGTTAAATTGTTTAAAAAAGTTATAAAATGGTTAATATTTTAAAAAATATTAATATAATTTTTTTTAAAAAAAATGATAGTAATATTTTTTTACAAAATTAATATTTTATAAATCAGAACAATTTATAGAGCGGTTAATGTTTTGAACGGTTCGATCACTGTACCGAACCATTTTTCATGACATCATTATTAATCAATGTTTGTTCTATCATTGTAATAAAAATAATATTATGAATGATTAAAGTTTATTTATGAAATAGAACGATTAATGTTTTGGAATTTGTACTATAATACTTATTGGATTTATATTTGGATTTGATTGAAATACTTGAAAAATAGCTTTATTTTATCGATATTTAGAATAAACCAATATTCGTGTAATTCAAATATTCAAAATGTTTTTATTTAAACTTATATATAAAGGGATTTAAAAGATACTGAATATTGATATATATAATATCGATATATGATTGGTATACCGAAAAGATAAGATTGAATAGGAAAGTTGACAAAATGAAAATGTCAAAAGATAAAATGGATAGGAGAAGGACCACTTATACCTAACTATAATTAACACATTTTCAACTTGAATTGTTAATTACAAAAGAAGACAAATTCCACTTTACAATTAATTCTTGAGTTATTATTTTTAAATATTATTTAATTTTGTTATTAATGAAGTGTAATTTGGTCATAGAAGTTTTGAGAATACATAAGCCAAGTTCAATGTTTTCATACCGATCCGGATAGGTATGAGCGGTATATCGGACAGTACCAAATTTTATTTTATTTTATTTTTTAAAAAATTAATATTTAATTAGTTTTATAGGGTAAGACAAAAAAACCCAGAAATCGACTCTAATATTCAGTACCGGGCGGTACGAAAAAAAATACCGGTACCATATGAAATTTGACATACCGGACGATATACCGACGGTATACAGTCCGGTATGAAATCATTGGCCAAGTTGCACCAATAGGGGCGAGGTGCGAGATTGTTATTTTTTTATGAATTTGATTATGATGAATTAAAAAAATATAAATATATATTTTTTGTAATTTTACGACAATCGAAAATATTTCGCATATCAAATATATTGGATTGTGTAAAATTTCGCACAAATTAATTTAAAATATTTTTTTGTTTTTTCATTTTCTTAAGATTTTTTAAAATTTTAATTCCTTTAAAAAATAATAATGCACCTGAAATCCCACACTCAATGCACACCAATGTTTTCGTACCAATTTGGAGTACCGTTTCGATCTAGATCAGTATGACCGATATACCGCCCGGTGCGAAATTTTTTTTAAAAAAATCAAAAAAATATATTTTGTTATTTTTTCTTAGTCGACCCAAAAAAAACTTGGGATTCAACACGAACACCCGATATCGAGCGGTACTGATCGAAATACCGATGTGATTTACCGATAAATTGATCGGTACGAAAACATTGATAGACACCCAATGTGAACAGGTTGTATTAGGTTGTTACAACCTAATCGATAAATAGCTCCATTAAGAGGACTAATTTCAATCTCGCCATTAGCATTTATTTCCAATTTGATTTTTTAGAGTAAACTACGGTGAGAAGCCATAAATGATGTTGAGTTATTTTTTGTTTGATATAATTATAACAAAATAATAATACAATAATAAAATAAAATAAAAATGATCTCATCATTAAAAAACAACGTTTAAGTGAAAATAATAAAAATAATAATAGTTCATTGGAACAGTATTATGATATTAAAACCAAACAAACTCAAAATTAACATTGTTTACAAACCAATACTATGAGCTTAATTTTTGAAATCGGTTTGATGGATGAATCGAAAATGTCTTATATTAGTCGAACCGGATGATCGGATCGATTCAAACATGTTTTTAAAAAATATGTATATTTACAATATACATATATTATTTAATAATAAAATAAATTTAAAACCATAATTTTTTTAATTAATTTAATTATAAATGATTTGAAAATATTATTTTTCTCTTATTTGATTAACTATTAGACAAAATATAGATTATTAGGTCAAAATTGTGGTCCAATGAGCCCAATTATACTTGGTGAACCCGTTTTGATCAATTTTTTGTATTTAGATTTGGATCGAACCAATTTTTTGCTGACTTAGCCCAATTTTGAGATGAGAACATTATTCAAAATGGATCGGTGTTAGCATCGATTCACGGTCAGCTGATCCGAACCGATTTCAAAAACCATGACTATGAGTAAAGAACTCAACTTTGAAAAGGGAAAAACTAAATGATCGTAAAGCCAAACAAATTCATCTTCCCGTTTCTTCGTTTCGATACTCCTAAACATCATAATCGACCGCTACAAGAACTCTACGAGTTCAAAATCAGATTTTGAAGGCGAAAAAATCACCTTCCTAACCGAAAACATACGAAACAATCTCCATCATCAAAATACAATACAAAGAGTAAAGTAAAATGGTCAAGATACCTAATCAAACTTATCCACATTTCTTACACAAATCAATAAGGCTTAACTGTTTCAGGAAAATCTAATCTTGGTCCTGCAAGTGAATAATAAGCCAAAATATGTGCAGGATGTTCCACCAAGATTACGTTTCCGTTTTGATCAACAACGTTATCTCGTCTCGCCGGAATCAACTCAACGTTCCAAAAGGGTCGAATCATTGACGATAAATCTCGACCATATTCCGATGCTAAATAGCCTTGAACCCACAAATATCTCATAGATGTAAGTTGTAACGAAGCCATAGCAATTGCACGTTCACTAAAACAACATCCTCGCATTTCTAATTTTTGTAAACTCGGACACCCTCTAGAGAATTCCAATAAACCTCGATCGGATTCTCCGACAAACCCGAGTAGCATCCATTTTATGTTGTAGCTGTACTTACCAATGTAACTAAGGCCTAAATCCGTCAATCCACCCTGTCGAAGATATAAAGCAAATCTCTCGAGTTTAAGGCACCCTGTTAAAAGAGCTTGAACACCGTTGTCAAGAGGCAAATCTTCGATTCTATCTTGTCTTTCGAGAAGAACTAAACGAAAATCATTTAGTTCCTTTGAGTATCTACCGATATATGATAAGGATTCATTGTTAACGTCAGATGCATATACGGCGAAGTATTCAAGCTTACGGCATCCTTGAGCTACGGAAATCAATCCTCTTTGTGTAACTATGCCTTCTAAATCTTCCAAATCATCGTGTTCATCAGCTCCACGCTCGACTCTAAGTCTTTTAATTTTCTTACAAAATTTAGCAACAATCTCCAACCCTCTGTCTCCTATCACATTTCTTGCCTACATATATAGGGAAACAAAGTAACATTAATCGAAAATACGAAGATAACATGTAAAGAATATTAGTAGCAATTCCGTATGATAACACTAATCGTTAAAAAGCCATGAAGATTCCAATCATAATACATGTTTAATGGATTTTTATTTCAAAGAAAACATATAAGCCAAGAAAAAACAACATTAAACAGACCTCAAATTCATACAACACGTGAAATCTAATGCTAAGAACCACATTTGCAAGAACTACATTTTTAAAAGTTGCCATATTGATATCTTCACAGTAAGACAATCCTTCATAAGCAATAAAAAAATCGGCACACTAAAAATGAACTTAAAAACACATCTTACCTCGAGAATCTCTAGGTTAGGACATTTTTGTAATAATCGGCAATGACTTTCAGTATCCAACATTGCAAATAAAAGATCCAACTTTTTAAGCCTTGTTGCAACAGGGTAAACAATTGGCATCTCTGCCTTCCCTAGATATGTAAGTCCTAAGCTACATAGCTTCGGTGGAAATACAACAGCCGCGTATTGTTCCAATTGCTCATCAAAAATCACTTCACCTTGTTGCATAATAGGTGCTCTAAATGACCCTCCCGAAAATTCTTCTAAACAAGTAGCAAATCTGAAAAAACTAATAAGCTCCGAAAGATCGTAGTCACTAATCTTCACCGAGACCAAAGATGGACACCTCCTTGCTATTAGCTCTAGATCTCTAGAACTCACATTCGTTATATCGGTTGTATAGAAATTCAAATTTTCTAAAACCGTGTTGTTTTCCGCAAGTTCGTGAAGCCAATCCCCATCATTATCAATAATCGTGCTCTCTTCCATGAAAAATATTCTCAAATTCCTACATAAATCAAAAATTAAATCACCTATACCAACAAAGTTTGATTATTAAAAAAAATAATAAGAACTTAACCACGATACTTAAACAACAACAAAAAAGCAAAACCCACGATTCTATAACATTAAATTGCATAATCAAAACATAATCTCAAGATCAAAAGAATTGGTTATTCGTTTCTACCTGCATAACCGTGCTACATGTAAAAGTCCATCAGTACTAAAACCCGAACATTTATCCAACTTCAAAACTTCAAGAATCCTTCCATTAGACGAAGAAGCCATCAATCGAAGATCCGAATCCGTCACAATCATTCTCCTAAAATGAAGAGCTTTCATTCTCGAAAAAGATCGAGATATCTCCTCAAGCCACGGCTTAGCATACCCACCCCAATCCTCAGGTATCAAATTAAACATCGCCGACCTCGGTTTTCCCTTAAGTTTCAACGATTCAAGATGAGGAAACCGCCGTGACAACATCACCGGAGTAGCAGAATAACATAAAGCCACAGTCACACTCTTGCGTGTAATTCTATCAATTTCATACCAAGCTTTACAAACCAACGACGCAGCGTGTCTCTCACGCGCCTCCGTAACATAGGGAATCACGCAATCCCAAACAGTATCGTACACAAATCCAGAGCTACTTCCGGTATCCAAAACTCGATCGTAACCGTTGGATCTTGATCGCCTAAATTCTGCCCTATCCATAGTCAACTCAACTATCGATCATGGAGAAGAGTAATTTGGGGAAAACACAAAATTGAAGATGAATAAAATAGGATTGGATTCAGAGAAAGGAGAAATCGAGATCTGTGAGTAGGAATCGAGATAGAGTGGGGGCGCGCGCTGAGTACCGTGAAAGCGATCTTGGCAATAAGGTCATTTGCGTTGAAGATCAAGACCATCATCTGCCCTGCTCAAATACATTTAATGTAACAATCATCTTATTATTTATTTATTTTATTATTAACAAGTGGATGATTAAACACCACATAATAACAAAAATACAACCATTAGAGTTTGGTGTTATGAAACAAATTCTTCTGTTCTTTAAATTATGTGTGATGTTTATCCACGGCCCTCAACTTACGGATTGTGTAAATAGAATATCCTCCAAGTTTACGAAATTGCAAAAATGATACATTTTTTTTATCAAAAATATACATTTATAGTCATTCAATTTCAATTAAATACAAATAAGACATATCAAATTTCCAATACTGTTTATGATTGACAATTTAATCAGTGTTTTCGGTATACCGGAAATTTCGGACGTACCGGCTTCGGCCGGTATTTTGGCAAAATACCAACCGGTACAGGTTATTTCCGGGTCTGGTCGGGTTTTTGTAGATCGAGTCGGATTTTGATTTTAAAAAAATAAAAAATCAATATTTTATAATTTAATTTATTTTAATATTCCGGTGCATATCCGGTATACTCGATACAAATCCGGTATACCGATCCAATGAGCTTGTCCGGTATACCGGCCAATACCAGTTTTTAAAACTTTGACTTTAATGAACTCCCAAATTTTTAATATTTCATGCACAATGTCGAACATCAATGGTAATTTTTGTATGATTTTTGAAACGAGTCCTATTTGCGTACTTTGTAATGAGTTTTCAAACGATTTTCAATTTACGGAAAACTGGGTGCTAAATGTCAGTGGTAAAAAACAAACGATATTGATAACTTTATGTGACATTCTTACAATTTCGTAAGTTTGAGAGTATATCTTTTACATAACTCCTAAGTTGGGGGGCTAATTATGCAATTTTCTCTTTAAATTATATTTTCATTATTTTCGTCTTTTATCATTTGTTGATTTCATTTATGCAAGTTAATGTAATATATTTGTTGTTTCATTTAAGTTTTTATTGTATGAATAAAATGTTGGATAATTTATCCATATATATTATATATTTAAAAAGTTATTACTTTGTTATTATTATTATAACAATTATTATAAATATCTAAAACAACAACTCGAGACTTATTCTTCTTTAATAACCACTTTACGTATTGTTAAAGAAGTGGAAGTGATCTCACATATTTATCTATAAATATGTAAAGAATAATAGATAAACATATATGAAATGGAAAGAATAGTGAGAGTTGTTGTTTTGATATTGTGTCTATGTTGATTCTGAGTTTATCGACAACGATCATTGTTCCTGAGTAAATGAGTTTGTTGCTTGTGTAACTTGGAGAACACCGGTTTTGTCGGAATTGTTCTTAAGTTCAGCGTCATTATGACGTACCACAAGCGACACTTAACCAAATTTGATAACGGAGATCAAATCATTTTTATGGTATTATTTTATATTTATTGTATTTATTACTAATATTGTTTCTTTCTGTGAAGGTTTGATCCAAAATTACAACATAAACTCGGGTTGTCATATGATATTGACAAGTATTTTTTTGAGAATCAAGTTTTGTTAGCATGTAAGGTCAACAACATTTGGTTTTCATAAGATTTAAGAAGCATTTTCGAGGAGGAAAGCATGATTAATGACAATGATTGATATCATGAACTTAAAGAGAATAACACACTCTAATAAAATACAAGGAAAATCATCGGTGATATACCGCCCGGTATATCGATAAATATCGATTGTGACCGGTACACCGGTATTCCGATATATCGCTGCTATACCAACGTTATATCATAAAAACCAAAAAATTAGAATCTCAATACTAGTCTTCATCTTATTTCGGGTGATTTGTTGATTTTAAATAGTTATTTTATTATAAAATCTAAATAATTTCTTTATAAATTTAATATAATTAATTAGGTTTATTTGGTTTAACCAACCTATTAAGTTGATAAATTTATTATGTGATTTTAACATTTTTTGTAATAATTTTATAATTTTTTATTAAATAATATTGGAATTTACACTGCAAATGGAATCTTTCTATAGTTTTAACAATCAATATTGCTATTAATTTTTAATTTAATATTACATTATAATATATGTAATTGAATGTATTTATCTTATTATTTCTAATAAATGTTAAAGATATTGTTTATTAATTTTTATTACAATTCTTTGTATTCTTCTTGAGCAATCTAACTTTGTTTTCATCGTGTAAATATGTATGATTACACAATAAATGTATTATGAGACAAATGATTGGAGATTATTGCTAAATATTATTAAATAATTAAAAAACTCAAAATGGAGAATGGAGTTTATGTAGTTAATGGTATATGTAATCTTGTCTATGCCTAAAGCCATTTCCATCGTATAAATCTCTCTACACATTATCATTATCTCACATCCACATTATATTCTCTTTTTACTTTTAAAATTTCACACTCATACACATCATTATTTATTTATCTTTCATCTACATCATCTTTTCTTTCTAAATTTCATTTTATCTTTCTATCTCATCAATTTTATTTATATACTATTCAATTTATCAATAAAAATTACATTTAAATTTTAATATTTTAAATTTCGATGATCTCGATGATTAAACATTATTTTTAAAAATTTATATCGTTGTATGTATTATATTTCAATGTTTCGATTATATTTATTTGTATAGTTTTGTATTCATTTTTAATATTTCGATTTCAAAATGATGTAATTTTACATAAAATTACATATTTATATTATCAAAATAAATTATAAATTTTATAATATTTATATGAATATATTTATTTATTAAATGATTTTAAATAAAGTAATAATGTAAAAATAATAATTAAATTTTTTTTAAAAAAATACATGATTTCCGCTGACAAGAGGCACCCAAGCCCTTATCCGCGCAATGTATTACTGCGGAAAAATGTCAGCGCCCATGTAATTATGAGAGTTGACATGGCAAGGGGCATGACGAAGAAGCCCGTATATCCATACAAGCATCTCCACCTTTACAAGTAGTCTAATGATCTAGAAGATTTATACGTCAAAGTTAGTCAAAAGTTTGATATATGTAGCTCATGAATACCTTGAAATTGAATATTTTATCTCATTGATTATAGTTCATAGATCTTTTGACATTTAGATTATATTTGTTGTACAAAATATAACAATATTTAAAAGGTTATTACTTTTATTATTATATTAAATACATAATAAAAATTCAAGAGATTTTTTCTTCTACAAAAACAACATTACCTATTTTGTTGGGAAGGGGAGGGAGAAGTGGAGAAATATTTATCTACACATTTTATTATATAAATAATAATAGTATTGTAAAGGATGAAGAGAAAATTTATCGAGATAGACGATATATCGAGAAACAGAGAATACTTGTATTCTCTTGTTTTATCTTCTTTCTTACATGTGTTGATTTTGAGTTCATCGACAACAACCATATTTTTTGAGCAATGGAGTTTGCTGTTTGTGTAACCAGGAGAACACCGATTTTGCCAGAATTGTTCTTAAGTTCAATGTTATTACAACGTGTCACAAGCGACACTTAATCAGATTTGATAATAGAGATCAAATCACTTTCTGTTACTGTTTTATATTTAATTTTAAGAAAAGAAGAATATGAGAAAGATATAACTAATTTTTGTGTGTCAATTAATGAAAAATTGTCATTTTTTTAGTATATATTATTAAATATTTTTATGAATTTAATTTAAATTAATATTTTTTCAAGAGTAAACTTGAAATAAAACTTTTATATTAAAATTATAAAACACCATTACAATAACAAGTAGTTGAGGTTTGAAACCTAACCTATTCCAGTTAAAGCAAATAACATAATTAAAGAAGAAGAGAATGTAATGAGAGAAGAGAAGAAGTCAGGGAATGAACAGCTTAAAAGCTTTTAGTTGGGATATAGCTTTTAAAAATAAATAGATTATGTGGATCCCACATGATAGTACAATTAAATGCGTGGTTTCTCTCTCATCTTTACAAACTTGCGAGTGTTTCTCAATCGGACCGGTTTAGGATCCGGGTCCGATCCAAACCAGCTCGACCGGTCAAAACTGATCCAGTTTTTGAACATAGCTTTTGGTTTCAATAGCTATATTAAATCATTATTTTTTAATGATTAACACACTATAGTTTTGTATTTATTTTGAATGTATTAAACAAATCAAAATTTAATAATCTAATAGTAATTCACGGCTATTTTAATCCGGTGAATTAAACGTCATCCATCATATTCAATCAAATCAGAAAATTCGATGCAAACCCAACCACATCTATATTACATATTTTTCAACAAGGTAATAATTCCTACAATCATGTTGTATAAATAATACATTTTAATACAGTAAAAGACAGGACAACAAATATGTCCATTCAGCCAGTTTACATGTAATAATCAACACACAAAAGCAAATTCAATGCATTTTGCCTGTAAATTAAACTGATTCAGACAAAGTTTCTTTGCATTTTCCCCACTTACAAATCTTTCTTTCATGAAACCTCCAAAGCTTCGTCATCATCGAATTAAACCCTCTGCTCACATAACCACACACGAGCATAACGAGTTCACTGCAAAACGAAGAATAAAAATGTTCGTATATCTTCATATCTATTCTAACAGCCAATGCAAGAAAAATAAATAGAGATTTTGTTGAACAAACGATCATCATCACAACTGGAAAGATGATTTTAAAAGGAACTCGTCACTTACAGTGGCGAACAAGGAGATCGGCCGCCATTAACATAGTAAACAAATAGGTATGCGTCATAGTGTCGTCCATTGATGTAATAAAAATTGTAAAGCCGTTGTAAGCACTGAAAGGACATTTTCTTGTATAAATGCATGGCTGCTGTATTGTATGAGATCACATGAAGGTAAACGGCACGGCAAGATGACATGTTCGAGGCGTATTTTAAGACCTTATAAATCAGTGAAGTACCTGAAAATACAACATGAAGTACTATTTGGCACAAGGAATTTTGTACCCAAAATGAACATCAGGGAAGAAATAAAATTTCATCATTTGCATTTATAAATATAGAAATTTCGGAAAGACGGTCTTTAAACATTCACAAAATTTAAAAATTGAGAAAGTACCTATTCCCATATTTCTGTAGGAGTTAACAACCCCAAGTGTTAAGATGTATACTAATGTATGGTCTGTTCTCGATGCGTCAAAGTTGAGCAAATCTTCTATCTGGAGGTAAACGGAAGTTTAATGCGAATAAGAAATGTTATCATCACAAAAAATGGAGTACATAAATCCGGAAGTAACGAATTTGCACTATATATATACAAAATTAAGTAATCTTTGTGGCTAATATCAATATTTCATTGTAATGTAATACCACTGTCTCACCTCACTGCCTTTTGCAAGAACAACTTTTGCAGTAACAAATCCTATAAGTTCATCACTGAGTTCATTATTCCGGCTGTGATCGACTGCGCCCCACGAAACAATATCATTACCATTCACGACATTTTGGAAGAAGTCAGGTTCATACCTAAAGTGATTTTCAGAAACAAATTATTATAATTATAGAGTTTATTCGAAATTACAACGGGAGAGTGAACAAACAAGATTAAGAGGAGGATGCTACACATTTAAAAGACTTGATCAAGTCATTATGTAATGACATTCCTCACCCTTTTAACCTAATCAATCTCACTTCTTTAAGCAATATGGGATAAATTCAACACAAATTAAGCAAAAATGTTTCCATTGTGAGGTACCAAGAGAAAAAAAGGTCAATATTACCTTACGGGAAACAAATCCATATGGATTTTCTCAAGAACCACTATGTCAGATGGCCGTATAGACCTATGAGCAATAACCGCACCACGGCGAACTTCCAAGTCTACCATTGAAGAACTTTGAACAAATTCCCAGTAAATATTTGATATACTTCGTAACACCGAAATTCAAACTTTTCTTAGCAATATCATTCATAACAGTTATGCATCCCTGAAAAAACACCTCAAACACATCAAGATTTAAGCTAAAAAGAGAAATCGGACACCGTGTACAATTGAAGCCCCAAAAAAGAGCTCCGAAACTGTAATTTGGTGACAGGACCTACAATTAAGTAGCAGAGGGGATCGGAAATCGGAATCACCTTCTATGGTGGATTTATTAGCCGCATTAGATGAATCAACTATCTCAACTCTTAGCAGTTTCATCACAGGCGCAAGCTAGATGGGGAAAGGGGATACCGGAGCAGAATTGCAGCAGGTATTGAAAGCAACGGCAGCTCTTCTCCAGCGTCACCGGCGATGGAGAAATCCCAATTGATCGTTTTAGGGTTTTATCTTTTCTTCAACTTCATCAACTATTCTCCTGATTTTTGCGTAGCTTTTTCAAATTTCATTAAATTCTAAATTAAAAATCTTGGGATAAAAATGAAATATGAATAAAGTATTTGAAATCTGAATTACATGTTATTACTATTATTCAATCTATTTTTTTAATAAAATACTTTGTAATTTATATTATATTGCATAGTAATGATTTTTTATATCTATGTTTGTCCATTGTTGAGTTTAGAAATTTAATATGATATTGGATTTGTTTGGTTTAGCTTTTTAAAATTGAATTGTGGTGAGGTGTGGTGATCGTGAATTTTTAAGTATGTTTCGTAAAATTGTGGTATTATGATTGTGATTTATGTAAAAATACTAATATACCCTTATATATATAATAATAATGTTGTGGTTTGAAAACCGGGGTGTCAACAGTCGTCCGGTTCGTTGCAAGATGAACTCGGTTGTAATTTATTTAATGTGTGGAGGACGATTATAAATGAAGTGTAAAAGAGACAATGCAGTTTTAGAGTGGAAAACCTCAAAGTTGAGGAAAAAATCACTTGACTAAAAGCTAGAAATACCCTTAGTCGATTCAATAAATAAGGTGCTAGTCATAAATACCATGTTTGTTCTTTAGACAACAAGGGGAAGAAAGCTTATAAAAAATAAATCGGTATAAGGCTAAGTAAGAGAGCTTGCAAGGAGAATCGGAAGAGGATCTTTTTCTTCGCATCCCAAGTGTCCTTTTTATACGCCTACTGTACTGCGTGAACAGTAAGGTGTCGTTTTGTGCTTGTCATCTACGGCTAGGTCGGCTAGTGTTAGGCGGAACAGCCGCCGGGCATGACTCCATAGGGCTGCACGGCGCTAGGTCTTTCGGCGCTACTAGCCGGCTATCTCCAGATTAAGGGAGGCTCATATAACTCCGCCGGACCACGCCTCTGACAGAATTGTCGGAAGTTGTCGTAGCATGTTGAGGAATGTGGATGGCCCGAAGCAGGGCATGTGAAGTGTGGACCGATCGATCCTAGTGAGCGGGAGAAAACTAGGCCCTACCGATCGGGACCAATCGATATGAACGAGCGGTCTGGCCCGTCTGGCCTGGCTGAGCCGTTCATTCACATGAGCTGGATCTGGGCCTCCAAGTTTGGCTTATGTTACTTGGGCTGATCTGACTAAGATTGACCCTGATCAAGTTCAGGGTACCGGGTTTCGGATATCTCATCACTAGCCCCTCGGACTCTGACGCCACCATGGTGGTGATATGAGTTCAATTATCAGATTGAAAGCGTTTGAGCAGGAGTGCCCGATCGTGACAACGGAAGACTGTACCCGAACTGGTCGGAACGGCGTCCTTGGGGACCGATCATGCACTTAGAAATTTCAGAATGTGAATTTTCAAATTTGAAATTTGTAACGGTTGAGGGTAAAAACACAATTCTGGGCTCTATAATAGCCAACGCCTTTCCGTATTCCAAAGGGGGGACACGCTGTCAGACTGCAGCCGCCTGCAGTAATGACGTGTCGCCCTGTGACTGGGTAATACGCCGCTATAAAGGTCGGGATTTCTGCCCTGTGCAACAATTGTCATAATTTTGCGAAAAATTCTCCAAGCCCTAGAACTCTCTGGCGATTTTGCTCGACCGTATTCCAACTCCAATTCTCTCATAAACCTCAAGGTAACCATCCATGGCACTTCGTAGGGTTAGGTATCCAGTTATATCTGAAATGGACCTCGAAGTATTTTGGGTCAAATTTTTAATCCCTGCCCATTATTCCATCTGGAGAGGGAAAGATGACGTTCCTTGCTTCATTCCCGCCGAGATGAATGTTCCGGCTAACGCCATACCCGTAAGCTATGCCTCCCTGAGGTCCGGCCTGCGATTTCCCCTTCACCCTTTTGTCGCGGCCGTAATTCGGGAGATTCATTGCCTAACTTTCGCCATTTTTCCGGGCAGTTTTGTTTATATAATCACCTTTATTTTTTATTGCCATAAACAGAGGGTAGAGGCGACCCTTAAACATTTTTTCAACCTATTCCTGGTGGGATCCCGTAGGGGAAGGAGGTTGTTAGGGGGTCGCAAGTTGTATTATATAGCAACCTGAACGAATGATTGTATTATCGTAGACAAGGAAAATTCCCTTTATGAATGAAAATCTTGCTATGTCTGGATAGACATCCCGAGGGTTACTGAGGTTACCTTCTGGATAAACAAGGAATGATTGTATTATTGTTGAAGGTTACCTTCTTAACTTCCCATCCCGACATCGAGAAGTTGGACCGAAACCGGTTCAACCCATCCCGCCAGGATATTGTCAACACCTTGGTAATGCTTCCTCCTCCCGAAAGGCCTCTGAAATGGATAGACATCCTTCGGGATAAGAAGCTGCTAGAGATCGGGGTAGCAGGTAGAGCTGGCGTCCGTGCCCCGAAGGGTATCTTCTCTAGCTACGACTCATCGAAGTCAGAAGAATCGGGTACGACTTTGTCTTCCTTTAGTTCATATCTTCTTATCCTTATTATTTTTTTTTGCAGTTTCCACCGATACAATGTCTGGAAACCGACTCGCTGCGGTGGCCGCTGCTGCAAAGGCCAAAAAGGATGCTAAGCTGTAGGCGTCCAAGCCAAAGCCCAACGAAGCTGCTGGGACATCACGATCTGCGGGGAGCTTCAGCAGCCAGAGGCCTGAGCCCCGATCGATAGATGAGGTGGACGAGGTGATTTCTAAAAGAATTCGCTCGTTAGGCCTTCCCGCTATGTACAGAATCGGAAATAACTCCCCTCTGGATCTTAACGTCGGGTGGTTGTTGCTACAGGAGTCAATGCGGGTGGAAGACATCCGCCCATCCTCCAGCTTAGGGGACAGAGTGTCGAAACCACTTGTCCCCGCGTCGACGAGTAAGCGGGGCCCCGAAGAGGAAGCCCCGAAGCAATACAAAAGGTTGCGGTCAGCCGTGAGTTGGCCTGCAGCCTCGATCCCTGTGAAAGGGATCACCATCGGGGAGAGATCGGCCCCTTCCTCGTCGAACCCCGAGTCTATTCGGGAGGCTATCTAGGAGATGGTAGTCTCCGTTTCCAAAGCCCGGGGACCGAAAAGGGTCCCCCCTTCATGGAAGGATGCCGTCCTTTAAGAATACCGGCTCTTGGGGAGGAAAAACCCTCCCGGTATCGACGGCGCGCTTCCTGGCCGAGTGTTAGCCTATCTGGAGTCCCAGACTGCGGTAAGCTATCTTTAGCTTTTGCTGCCCCGATCGGGTCTGTGCTTATACCCAAGTTGTTTCTTGCAGGCATATAGAAGAGCTCTAGACCTTGCTTCTGCCGTCCAGCTAAGCCGAAGCATCTCTTCGGCTTCTGAAGATCTGGAAACCCGACTTGCCTTAGCTCAGCGGCGAATCCAGATCAAGCAGCAGGGGCTGGAATCGCTCAGGGCAGATCGGGACCGCCTAAATGGAGAGCTGCTTGGAGCGGGTACTGAGCTTTCAATAGTTGCCTCTAAGGTGGGAGAGGCCCAAGCAGCTGCGAACTCCGCAACGGCCCGCATTTTGGAACTGGAGCATCAGATTCAAGAAATATCTGACGAGAGCAACAGACTTCTCCTTCGGTCCCAGGAAGAAAAGGATGTCTTAATGGAAGAAAAGGAAGCATTAAAGGAATATTTGGTTAGGGTTCAAAGAGCAACTGAGGGCGCGGTTCGGGAAGCCCTTTTGGGTTTTGCCCGATCGCCTCTGATATTTGCCTTAGCGGCCAACGTATATGGACCGAGCGTCTCCCATTATATGGATAATATGAAGGACCAAATGATCATCAAATTTGGTCTGGATCCCGAAGATGAACATTGGGAGACAATTGATCCCCTAACCAAAGATGGAAACTTCCATGAGATCCCAGAGCTGGAAGAACCCCTGCTGGAGAACAATCCCAACAATCCACTCTTTGACCTGATGGAGAGATCGGTCAATGAAATAGTTGAAGAAAGGGGGAAAAAGGTAGAGGATCTCAAGACATAGATTGCAGAGAAGTCTGTGGAAGCATACAATGAAGAAGGACAAATAGACTAGGTCTTTAATTTTATAGTCCCTTCCTTTCTGTATTTGCTTTGTAAACTCCGTTTTTTTTCAATAAAATATTTTCGCTAAGTGTAAGCTCGGGGTCCAAGCTGAACCCGGACCAAACGGTCCTTTCAATATAACTTTGAGTCCTGCTGGGTTTAGTAAGTTAGGGGATTCCAACTGCGCCAACAGATCACACTTGAATCCGTCCCTATAAAATATTATGACATTGGTGACGTTGCCTTGGTTCTTTATAAGTCTCATGCCAAGCTTAGCCGAAGCCCCGGTTCTCAGGATAGTCCTATGGCGAGCTTCGGCTTGCGTTTTGAATGGCTAATTCTGTCCTTATTATCTCGTTCATGGCTTAAGCACAAGAAAGCAAGGGCTGCTTCTAGGTGGTGGGTGCCGTCGAAGGGGAAATTGAGTTCGTAGTGAGTTCTGGCAGTTTTGCGATCCATCTAAGTACTCAACAAGCGTGGAAGAAATTGACTCGTCAGAGCGGTCACACTACTTAGGAGCCTCATGGATGGACCGCTACAGTCACCAGTCCAAACTCGTCCAGAAAATCCAACTTCAAGATCGGTCATTCGCCTAGCTAGAAATAGTTTGTATTGCACCCATTGTAATTTATTCATTTTTGAAAAACATTTTACAGTTCAGAATTGAAAAATAACGTCAAATGCTTTATATAAAATATCGCATTAGGTTCATAACATTCCAGGATCGGGGGATCTCACTTCTATCCAAAGTATCTAACTTATAAGCCCCAACCCCTATGTTATTCAAGACTCGATAGGGCCCTTCCCAATTCCTATCCGGCTTCCCAACGTTTCTCTGAACTCTCACATTCATGAGAATGAGGTCGCCTTCTGAGAATTCTCTGGGCATGACCCGTTTGTTATAAGCTCGCTCCATTGTACTTTGATAAGCACACATGCGCGCATAGATGGTGTTCCTTTTCTATTCAATCATTTTCAAATCTAAGGATCTTCCCTCATCGTTCAGATGCTCGTCATATTAGGTTATTCGAGGTGATCGTATGACCACCTCCACTGGACTGACCGCTTCGAACCCGTATACTAAAGAGAATGGAGATTCTTGGGTCGTTGAGCGGGGAGTAGTCCGGTAAGCCCACAAAACCTCGTAGATATGATCGGACCACTTTCCCCCCAAATCTTCCAACTTAGTTTTTAATCCTTTCGGGATAACTTTGTTGGACACCTCCGTCAATCCGTTGGTCTGGGGATGAGCCACCTACGAGAAATGCTGAGCAATACCCAATTTGACACAAAGATCCCGAACGGTTTTACCGCGGAATTGACTTACATTATTTGATACAAAAGCTCGAGGTACTCCAAAACGGCTTATGATATTCCTCCACATGAAGTGCTTCACAACCTTTTCGAAAATAATAGCTACCACTTCAGCCTCGATCCATTTTGCATAATATTCAACCGCCAAAATGCAGAATTTTCGCTGCTGGACCGATCGAGGGAACGGTCCCATGATATCAATCCCCCATCTATCAAATGGACAAGGAAGTGGAGTCATTGACAGGGATGCTCCCGGTAGTTGGGGGACCGGAGAATGGTGTTGGCAAGCAGCACAACGTCTTGTGTACTTCTTAGCATCATCGAGGAGCGTTGGCTAGAAATACCCGGTCCTAATAACGTGATGATATAGAGATCGAGCCCCAGAATGTATACCGCATATCCCTTCATGAACATAAATCATGACGGCCCCAGCCTCGATGGGGGATATGCATCGCAAGAGCGGTCCTTCAAAACTTTTCTTGAATAAGTGTCCGTCATTTAGCACATATCGCGTCTCTCGGGTCTTAATCTTTCTGGCCTCTGATGCATTTTCCGGTAGATGGCCATTGGTCATATACTTGATAAAAAGGGTCATCCACGTGGTCTCTACTGGTAAGTCAATGACATTTATCTTGAAGTCCTGGAGTTCATGGCATAAAGCCCCAACTTCTTCAAACGACTGTTCGGTCACAGAGATTTCGACCGAAGGTCGGTCTTGAATATGGACCGATACTGTGCTTGGTCCAATGTCCGGTAAGCCTGCAGCCAATTTGGCTAACACGTCGACCACCTTATTTTGTTCTCTAGGCACATGGTCAAGTGAGAATTCACGGAACTTTTTTGACATCTCTAGGACCTTTGCGTGGTATAGTTTCATGGTTGGCTCATGTGTTTCGAATCGTCCTGCGAGTTACTCCACCACCAACTTGGAGTCTGAGAACATTCGCACCTTAGCAACTCCCATCTTTTGGGCTAAGGTCATCCCTGACAACACGGCCTCGTATTCCACCACGTTGTTCGTTCCAGAAAACAAGAACTTGACCGCGGAGTGGATAACGTCGCCTTGAAGTGTAGTAAGGGTGATGCCCGCTCCCTTTCCCCCGAAGGTTGATCCGTCAACATAAATGAACCACCGGTCGTCCTCTTGGTTCAGAAATATGAGCGATTGGGTCATCTCGACCATGAAATCCGCGAGGAATTGAGCTTTGATCGCCCTTCCGGGAACGAATTCCAAATACATGGAATTGATCTTGATTTTCCACTTGGCCAACCTTTCATTGGAGTCCGCCTGACTCAAAACTGCTTTCAAAGGCTGATCAGTATACACATAAACCTTTCGGCCTTCAAAATAATGCTTAAGCTTAGATATAGCTTTCTGCAAGACCAGCATGAATTTCTCCAAGGTAGTGTATCTGGTTTCCGCTGGTACCAGGGAATGGCTCGCGTAGTAGACAGGTCGGTGAATGTCATCCCCAATGGTTACCAAAACTGCGCTAATTGCGGCCTCTGACACGGCCAGATATAACCCTAAGGGTTATGGCAAGTCGGGCTCACCATCACAGGAGGAGTGCTCAGATAAGTCTTCAAGTCGGAAAATGTCCGATCACACTCTTCGATCCAGCCAAGATGGTTGCTTTCCTTAATAACCTGTAAAAGGGGAGAGCCCGGTCCGTGGACCTAGAGATAAACCTGTTCAACGCTACTAATCGGCCAGTTAGCCTCTGAAATTCTCGTTTGTTTCTCGGAGGTTGCATGTCAATAATTGCATGGACTTTCTCCGGATTAACCTCTATGTCTTTCTCAGAAACATAATATCCAAGGAACTTGCCACTTCGAATCCCGAAGCAACACTTGTTCGGATTTAGTTTGAGCTTATATTTACGGCATACTTCAAAACAACAAGACAAATAAGGAATATGATCTTCATCATTCATGGACTTGACAATCATATCATCAACATACACTACCATAACGTGGCCTATCAAATCCCTAAAGATCTTGTTGACCAACCTCTGGTATGTTGCTCCGGCGTTCTTTAAGTCGAATGACATAACTTCGTAGCAATAAACGCCATCTTCTGTCATGAATGATGACTTCTTCTGATCATCCTTAGCAAGGAAGATCTGATGGTACCCGGAGTAAGCGTCCATGGTACTCATCATTGTGATGCCAGCCACAACATCCACCAATCGGTCAATGTGCGGCAGTGGGAAAGGATCCGACTCACAGCTATTGTTGACGTCGGTAAAATCAATGCACATCCTCCACTTCCCATCTACCTTGGAGATCACCACTGGGTTCGAAACCCATTCAGTGTAGTGAATCTCCCTAATGAAATCCGACCGCAGCAACCTATCCACCTCGGCCCAGATGATCTCAATCTTTTCAGGAAAATAGTGTCTCCTATTTTGCCTAATTGGCTTGGTTCCGGGCTAAGTGTTGATCCGATACTCGCTCTCGGATAGGTCAATCCCCGGCACATCGTCCGGGGTGCAAGAGAATATGTCAACATTGCTTCTCAGCAAGCGGACCAGCTCTTCTTCGAAGGTCGGGACCAGATGTGTCCCGATGCGAGTAGTCTTGGTTGAGTCATCCTCAACCAAGTTGATAAGCTTGAACCCAACGGGTTCCATAACTTGCCTCGGGTGCGAGGGCTCTTCGAGCAAATCCACCCGAGCTCTCTTGATGGGTGCCAATGTTCAGCACGAGCTCATGTAGCACTGTCTTGCTACTTTCTGGTTCCCCTTGACAGAAATCACTCCATGAGTGGAGGGGAACTTGAGCATCATATGGTAAGTAGAAGGGACCGCCTCAAACTTAATGAGGCCGGTCCGCCCAATAATAGCGTTGTAAGCCAGATCGACTTCAACGACTATGAATTCCAGGGTTTCCGATCGGTCCCTGCCTGGTTCCCCTAGAGTGGCCGGGAAAAGAATTTTCCCGCACGTGATAACATTTCTCCGGTCGAACGACCAAAGGGTTATATTGGCGATAGGGAGATCATGAGCCGCAGCTCCTAGCATCTCAGCCACTTCACGCTTCATCAGATTGCATGAAGCCCCAGTGTCCACCAAAATCCAATGGACCCGTCGGTCGGCGATGACTCTAGTGATGATGAGAGGATCATCACATGGGTCGGTAACCCCTTCTCGATCGGCTGCGGTAAAGATGATATCGCCCTCGAAGGTAGAGGACCGCTCAGCCGATTCATATTTGACCAGTGCCACAGATTCGGAGCTTTTGGGATACTCCTCACGCGCTGCTCTTTTTGGGTCCCTGACCGACTCGTTAATCCTTATTCCGTCGGAGATAACATAAATGTCTCCGACGACCTCTCTTTCTCTAGTCACCTCCTCATTCGGGGGAGGTTGGGTGCCCACTTTTGTAGGTGGGGGAGCTGGCTGCTTCAACCTTTCACCTTCATTTCGCAGGGCTCTGCCGCCACGGCCCAGCCATCTCCTCCTTGGGCCGTGGCCACGGTTTTCTTGACCGTGCTGGCCTCTATCATGTTCGGTTTGGGCGGACCTTCGGTCTCCTGCCCGATTGTTGTAGTGTCTGGGCTGGCCCCGATTATCTCTCCCCCTCGGCCTGTGACGATCGTCACCTTGATGGCTCGTTCGGAGAGAGTCTGCCCGCTTGCCCCTATAATCATTATGATCGGGCTTTTCCTTATTCATCGCCGCTACTGTTTCTCACAGTAGCATGCATTTCAGCGTCGAATGATCACGGTTGTGATGCAACTCGCAATAGACCCGATTGTTCTTCTTCTTCGGGGGTACACTCTTTTCAGCCACAGACGCAACTTCCCGCAGCAGTCTCTTAGGGTAAGACACCCTATGATCGCCTGTGGGATCAGAATTCCCGCCAGGCTTTCGATATCCCGCTCCCAGCGCTTCATCCACCTTGATATACTTGTTGATTCTCTTAAGGAGCTTTCCCAAGGTGGACGGTAGGCTCTTCACAAGGCTGGCCGAAAGGCCGCACTGTACAAGACCTGTTGCAGGATATCAATTTTGTCTCGGAGCTCCAGCTTGATGCCCCGAGCAGTTCTGTTGAACTTCTCCATAAAAGAACGAAGACTCATCTTTGCCGGGATATACTTCAAGTCGTATAGTTCCTGCCTACTCCGAGGCGGTCCTACATTTGGAGCAAACTGCTCCGAGAAAGCTAGGATGAATCCGCCATACAACTGTATGGATCGAGCCGGTAAGTTTTTGAACCAGGTCCAGGCATCGCCCTGCAACCCTGCCGCGAAGATCCGGCACTTCAGTGAGTCAGAGGCTCGAACGGTCAACATCCTCAGCTCGAAATCCGCGACGTGATCGATCGGATCACCGTCTCCTCGGAATTCCGGCAACCCTTCGAGGTTGCGGTAGTATCGACCGGGGACTGCCGCCCAGATCTCTTCAGAAAAAGGGAGCATCAAATCTCTCAATGTGGCGGAGACACCTCCAAATTGTTGGGATGATGTCTGGGCTACATGCAGATTATGCCACTAGTCATCATCCTTGCTCCGCCTGATCGGAGCATCCATGACCCGATCAAATAGTCCAGAATTGCGCCCCAAATTAGGCCTGCAATCCCTCTGCGTTCGTAGGGTCCCCAACTCCTTAGTAAGTTCGTCGATGCGTTTCTGCATCTGTTCCTTGTCCGTCCCAGGAACGGGAGTTGGAGTTGTAATTGGAGGAGGTGGAGTAGATTGGTATCTCGGCTTCCTCATTGTTACTCCGCGCCTGATAATCTCCTCTTCATCGGAGCTTTGCGCGTCTAAGTCGCTTTCATACCCTCTGCTTGCTGGAACAGGGCTTGTGATAGCCGGTGGTTCTGTTCCACTCCTCTCCGACGTAACTTCCATTATAACTTTCCTGACAACAGCTTCCAGGTCCTGCAAAGAGAATGTTGACGATGGAAGGCTGCTTAGAAGCGTATCACTATCGTTCATCGGAGTTCCAGTTGCCATGCTTTTGATTATCCTATCCCAGGTGAAGACGTCGAATGGGGATTAGAAAATCGTCCCCACGGATGGCGCCAAATTGTTGTGGTTCGAAAACCGGGGGTGTCAACAGTTGTCCGATTCGTTGCAAGATGAACTCGGTTGTAATTTATTTAATGTGTGGAGGACGATTATAAATCAAGTGTAAAAGAGATAATGCAGTTTTAGAGTGGAAAACCTCAAAGTTGAGGAAAAAATCACTTAACTAAGAGTTGGAAATGCCCTTAGTGGATTCAATAAAGAATGTGTCAGTCACAGATACCATGTTTGTTCTTTAGACAACAATGGGAAGAAAACTTATCAAAAATAAATCGACAGAAGGCTAAGTAAGAGAGCTTGCAAGGAGAATTGGAAAAGGATCCTTTTCTTCGCGTCCCAAGTGTCTTTTTTATACGCCTACTGTGCTGCGTGAACATTAAGATGTTGTTTTGTGATTGTCATCTACGGCTAGGTCGGCTAGTGTCGGGCATGACTGCATAGGGCTATACGGCGCTAGGTCTTTCTGCGCTACTAGCCGGCTATCTCCAGACTAAGGGAGACACATATGACTCTGCCGGATCACGCCTCTGACAGAATTGTCGGAAGTTGTCGTCGCATGTTGAGGAATGTGGATGGCCCGAAGCAGGGCCTGTGAAGTGTGGATCGATCGGTCCTGGTGAGTGGGAGAAAACTGGGCCCTACCGATCGGGACCGATCGATATGAACGAGCTGTCGGGCCCGTTTGGCCTGGTTGGGCCGTTCATTCATATGAGTTGGATCTGTGCCTCCAAGTTTGGTTTATGTTACTTGGGCTTATCTGACTAAGCTTGGCCTTGATCAAGTTCGGGGTACCGAGTTCCGGATATCTCATCAAATAATAAATATAATTATATTATAATTAATAAAAGTAAGTGTAAATGAGTCTTTTCCAAAATAACGATGAAACCAAAGTTGATTTTAACAGTTGTAATGATATCGCTATTTTTTAACGATTATCACATCGCAATTAAGCTTGTGTTTTGCGTGCATTAAAAATATCATGATTGAACCATCTCACCGCACTTTTAATCGTGGTACCAAACAAACTCATTAGAATATCAAAATCCTAAATAACTATTTCAATTAAGTCCATTTAATTCATTTGACTTTTTTTATTATTTATATTTGAACTTAGGTGACTAGATTTATATATTTATTTATTTTATTAAATTGATTCATTTAGTTTCATAATATCGAAAATGATTGGCGGAGTCAAACATCAACAAATTCCCACTCTAACCTCCATTGATATATGATAAGAGTATGATAATATTACGTCAAAGCTTATGCAATTTATAAATATTTTGCTAAACCCTAAACCCTAAAAAATTAATGTTGTCAAAACGTACCAAATATCAAAATATGTTAAGTTTGAGTTAGAGGTTCGAGATTCAAAGATTTAAAAGATGCTTAAACGGAAAATATATTTAAATTTAGAATTTTTAAAATTGAAAAATAAATAAATGGGCGATGCTTAGATATGGTCCTCATAGTTTAGAGGTTATGACAAATTGAGTCCCCATAATTTTGAAAATTTGGCAATTTTGAATCACAAAGTTTTAGAATGACAAAACATGTTCTTGACTTTTGTATGGTTTGACAAAACTAGTCCCCATTATTTATCAAAATTAACAATATTAGTCCTCAAATTCTTCAATTTCGGCAATGTGAGTTCCAAAACAAAAACAATGGCGTATTTGATCCTCGTAATTCCAGAGTTTTGGCAAAAAAGTCCCTAACGGTGTTAGAAATTCTCAACGTTTTGAAAAATGGCAATTACGGCCGTTAAATAATTTTGCAACGGTGGTCCTGAATGTTTTGAAAAACGTAAACCCTAACTGTCGTTAAATAATTTAGGTACCAATTTAACCATATTCCCCAAATTTGGGGACTAGTTTTGCCACCAAACGTAAATAATGATGACTTGTTTTGCATTTTTTAAACTTTTAGGACTAATTATGAACTTTGGGGATTGAATTTGCCAAATTTTACAAACTATGGGATGAATATTGCCAATTAATTGAAGTTTGGGGACAGTATACGCCAAAAAAATAATTTGGGGATCAAATTTATCAAAATCAACAAAATTTGAGAATTAAGGCCGCCATTTTCCGTAAATAAATTTATGAAGCCGTCTTATGAAACTCGGCAATTTACAATTTACAGGTCTTGTATAATTAACTTTCTACCCTTACTTTACATCTTATTTTATTCTTAATTTTGGAATTTTAAAATTATGTTTTATTTCATATTGTGGAAAAATAACAATCTATAGATTAACAATGATTGGATGCACATTCAAATTTTTAGTTGGGTTGTGTTTTAAAAACCAATCGATACCTTTGGTATAATTCAATTGAACATTAGATCGATGATTTCCTGATCCCGTAAAAATAGTGGTATTTGCATCGTGAATAAAATCGATTTTGTAGTGTAAAAATGTTTGAAAGGTAAAAAGTTAATTAGTCTATTTATTTTGAATAATTTTTTATAGATTTTAAAAATACTTAAAAACAATATATTTATAAAAATTATTTGACAAATTTAATCCTTAAATATTATGATTGTGGTAATCATCATTCTCAAAATATGAAAATGACAAACTCGGACTCCATACTTTGTAATTTTTTTGCAAAATCAGTCCTAACCATTTCGTGTGTATGACAAATTTGGTTATTATAGTTTCGAGATTTTATCAATTTTGGTATGTAAAGTGGCAATTGTGATTTCATGGTATGAAAATAACAAAAACATACATCATATTTTGTAATTTTTGGCAAAATAATCATCAAAATTTAGTATGTATGGCATAATTGATTCTAAATTTGATTATATGATTCGTAATTTAGTAGTCTAAAATCAAATTATGAAGATCAATTTTGTCAATTTGATTATATGATTTGCTAAATATTTTAAATTTGAATAATCAAATTTACAAAAACTTAAAGTTTGATAATTTAATATATCATTAATAGATCAAATTTACCCAAACAACCAAATTTTTGGGACAACACGGTTATTCTAGAATTAATTAATTTTATTTTTTCTAAGCTAGTAATATTCTTTTATTTTAAATTTTAGAATTACCATTTAATTTAATATTTTTATAAAACTATTAAAATCATGGTTGGTTCACCAAACAGTATCCGTGGGGACCACACGATTATTAGGTGAAATCATCTGGAAGCTCCAAAAATGTATTTAACGCACCAATTGCTTTGCCCATTTCTCAAACCAAACTTCTAATTGCTCACCAGCTGTTTGATAATGGGCTCAGTGGGAAACTCCTTCCGATCCTCACCGCCAGACGCTGATTCCGATGAGAACGCTTTCCTCTTCGCTTTGCAGCTAGCCAGCGCCTCCGTTCTCCCGATGGTCCTGAAATCCGCTCTGGAGCTCGATTTAGGAGCTGATCAAGAAATTCGGCTCAGGCGCTTTCGTTTCTTCAACTGAGCTCGCGGATCAGATCAAAATTTTGAATTCCGATGCTCCGGTGATGCTCGATAGGATCCTCCGCCTTCTTGCGTGCTATTCGGTTCTCAATTGTGAACTGAAGACTCTCTCCGACGGTCGAATCGAGCGGCGGTATGGTCTTGCTCCAGTTTGTAAGTTCTTGACTAAGAACGANTTTTGCAAGAACAACTTTTGCAGTAACAAATCCTATAAGTTCATCACTGAGTTCATTATTCCGGCTGTGATCGACTGCGCCCCACGAAACAATATCATTACCATTCACGACATTTTGGAAGAAGTCAGGTTCATACCTAAAGTGATTTTCAGAAACAAATTATTATAATTATAGAGTTTATTCGAAATTACAACGGGAGAGTGAACAAACAAGATTAAGAGGAGGATGCTACACATTTAAAAGACTTGATCAAGTCATTATGTAATGACATTACTCACCCTTTAAACCTAGTCAATCTCACTTCTTTAAGCAATATGGGATAAATTCAACACAAATTAAGCAAAAATGTTTCCATTGTGAGGTACCAAGAGAAAAAAGGTCAATATTACCTTACGGGAAACAAATCCATATGGATTTTCTCAAGAACCACTATGTCAGATGGCCGTATAGGCCTATGAGCAATAACCGCACCACGGCGAACTTCCAAATCTACCATTGCAGAACTTTGAACCAATCCCCAGTAAATATTTGATATACTTCGTAACACCGAAATTCAAACTTTTCTTAGCAATATCATTCATAACAGTTATGCATCCCTGAAAAAACACCTCAAACACATCAAGATTTAAGCTAGAAAAGAGAAATCGGACACCGTGTTCAATTGAAGCCCCAAAAAAGAGCTCCGAAACTGTAATTTGGTGACAGGACCTACAAATAAGTAGCAGAGGGGATCGGAAATTGGAATCACCTTCGATGGTGGATTTATTAGCCGCATTAGATGAATCAACTATCTCAACTCTTAGCAGTTTCATCACAGGCGCAAGCTAGATGGAGAAAGGGGCCACCGGAGTAGAATTACAGCAGGTATTGAAAGCAACTGCAGCTCTTCCCCAGCGTCACCGGCGATGAAGAAATCCCAATTGATCGTTTTAGGGTTTTATACACTTTTCTTCAACTTCATCAACTATTCTCCTGATTTTTGCGTAGCTTTTTCAAATTTCATTAAATTCTCAATTAAATTATGTTGTATTTCATATCGTGGAAAAATAACAATCTATAGATTAACAATGAGTTTGTGTGGTACCCTGATTAAAACAGCGGTGAGGTGCGGTGAGATGTTGAAATCGTGATTTTTTTAATGCGCACAAAACATAAGATTAATTGCGATGTGATAATAGTTAAAAAATCACGATATTATCACAACTGTTAAAACCAGCTGTGGTCTCATCGTGATTTTGAAAAAGACTCATTTCCCTTTACTTCTATTAATTATAATATAATTATATTTATTATTTTATATATATAAGGGTATATTAGTATTTTTACATAAATCGCGATAATAATATCGCAATTTTACCAAACATACTTAAAAATTCACGATCATCATATCTCACCATACCTCACCATATCTCACCACACCACACCTCACCACACCTCACCACACCGCAAGTTTAAAAAACTGAACCAAACAAACTCAATGATTGGATGCACATACAAATTTTTAGTTGGGTTGTGTTTTAAAAACCAATCGATACCTTTGATATAATTCAATTGAACATTAGATCGATGATTTCCTGATCCCGTAAAAATAGTGTTATTTGCATCGTGAATAAAATCGATTTTATAGTATAAAAATGTTTGAAAGGTAAAAAGTTAATTAGTCTATTTATTTTGAATAATATTTTATAGATTTTAAAAATACTTAAAAACAATATATTTATAAAAATTATTTGACAAATTTAATCCTTAAATATTATGATTGTGGTAATCATCATTCTCAAAATATGAAAATGACAAACTCGGACTCCATACTTTGTAATTTTTTTGCAAAATCAGTCCTAACCATTTCGTGTGTATGGCAAATTTGGTTATTATAGTTTCGAGATTTTAGCAATTTTGGTATGTAAAGTGGCAATTGTGATTTCATGGTATGAAAATAACAAAATCATACATCATATTTTGTAATTTTTGGCAAAATAATCATCAAAATTTAGTATGTATGGCATAATTGATTCTAAAGTTTGATTATATAATTCGTAATTTAGTAGCCTAAAATCAAATTACAAAGATCAATTTTGTCAATTTGATTATATGATTTGCTAAATATTTTAAATTTGAATAATCAAATTTACAAAAACTTAAAGTTTGATAATTTAATATATCATTAATAGATCAAATTTACCCAAACAACAAAATTTTTGGGACAACACGGTTATTCTAGAATTAATTTATTTTATTTTTTCTAAGCTAGTAATATTCTTTTTTTTTAATTTTAGAATTACCATTTAATTTAATATTTTTATAAAACTATTAAAATCATGGTTGGTTCACCAAACAGTATCCGTGGGGACCACACGATTATTAAGTGAAATCATCTGGAAGCTCCAAAAATGTATTTAACGCACCAATTGCTTTGCCCATTTCTCAAACCAAACTTCTAATTGCTCACCAGCTGTTTGATAATGGGCTCAGTGGGAAACTCCTTCCGATCCTCACCGCCAGACGCTGATTCCGATGAGAACGCTTTCCTCTTCGCTTTGCAGCTAGCCAGCGCCTCCGTTCTCCCGATGGTCCTGAAATCCGCTCTGGAGCTCGATTTATTGGAGCTGATCAAGAAATTCGGCTCAGGCGCTTTCGTTTCTTCAAGTGAGCTCGCGGATCAGATCAAAATTTTGAATTCCGATGCTCCGGTGATGCTCGATAGGATCCTCCGCCTTCTTGCGTGCTATTCGGTTCTCAATTGTGAACTGAAGACTCTCTCCGACGGTCGAATCGAGCGGCGGTATGGTCTTGCTCCAGTTTGTAAGTTCTTGACTAAGAACGAGGATGGCGTATCTCTTGCGCCGCTGTTGCTCATGAATCAGGATAAAGTCCTCATGGAGAGCTGGTACGCTTTTTTCTTTAATAAATAAAATAAAATAAAATAATCCCTCTATAATTGGATGTGGGCCCAGCATGGATCAAAATAGTTATAAATCTTGACTATATTAAGAAATAATAATTTTGGTATATTTTTTGAAATAATATCAGGAAAAACCATACTTTTTGTGAAGAATTATATTACCAATAATAATATTTAAAATATTATTAAGAATTTAAAATTTAATTTATTACTCATATTTATGTTTTGTTGTTACACGTCGTTGTCATCTTTTGTTTAAGGTGTTTACCATTTTACCCTTCCCTTCAATTGCATATTACACATTTGTCTTTTTCTTACTTGTTTTTTAGATTTCCAATCTTAACTTTAAACAAGTGTTTTGATATTCAAATTTTATTAGATATTTTACTATTCAATTGACCTTAGGTATCATTTGAAAGATACGGTTATTGAGGGTGGAATTCCATTCAACAAGGCGTATGGGATGACAGCATTCGAATACTATGGCAAAGATCCTCGATTCAACAAGATATTCAATGACGGAATGTCGAACCACTCCACGATAACAATGAAGAAACTCTTGGATTCCTACGATGGCTTCGATGGGATCTCTACCGTGGTTGATGTCGGTGGTGGAATCGGTGCTAGCCTTAATATGATCGTCTCCAAATACCCTCACATTAAAGGCATCAACTTCGATCTCACACATGTCGTCCATGATGCTCCTTCCTATCAAGGTTTATTGGTATTACTTCATCTAGTTTCCTTATTGAGTGATCTCAAGGGCGGTTTTGTCATTTCACTAGGTGTTGAGCATATTGGTGGGGACATGTTTGTGAGTGTTCCTAAAGGAGATGCCATTTTCATGAAGGTAAACCCTTCAGCTGAATTTATTTATTTAAAATTAATTTTAAGGTTTAGGTTTAGGTTTAGAGTTTAGGGTTTTGTTTTTTATTTATGATTTATTGCTTATGGTTTAGAATTTCATATTTAAAGTTTATGATTAAGAGTTTAGAGTTTATGGTGTAGCGTTTCGGGTTTAGAGTTTTCGCTTTTCTTTTTTTATTTATGATTTTTGTTTATGTTATAGATTTTCATTTTTAACGTTTTTTATTAAGGATTTAGTGTTTAGAGTTTATTGGTTTTGATTTTTATTTATGTTTAAAACCCTAAACTCTAAAATCTAAAATAAATTAAAGTATTGTTTACAATATCACGTTTAAAGTTTATGATTAATGATTTAGAGCTTAAGATTTAATGTTAAAGTGAGTGGGGACAATTTATGCAGTGGATTTGTCATGACTGGAGTGATGATCATTGCAAGGAGATATTGAAGAATTGTTATGAAGCACTTCCACAAAACGGTAAAGTGATTCTAGTGGAGTCTATTCTCCCAAATGCCCCTGACCATTCTCTAGCTACACAAAATGTTGTTCATGTTGATATCATCATGCTCGGTCATAACCCCGGTGGTAAAGAGAGGACAGAAGAGGAATTTCACATCCTCGCCATCGACTCCGGATTCAAAGGTTTCCGTAAAGTTTGTTGCGCCTTTAACTTCTCTTGGGTGATGGAGTTGACAAAATAAAATCACGTGACTCATAAACATTCGTGTTTGTGATTGTTTGTTGGTATGTTTCATTTGGTTTCGTTCGGACTTAGTTTACGCCTCAGTTGATGGTATTGGTATGTTTACTTCATGAATAAAGTGCTAGAAATTGGTTTTAAGTCTTACCAACGAGAAAATGAAGCATCTAGTCTTCAAACTTGTATCGTTTAGGTAAATATGATCACCATCATTTGTAATTGAACATTACAAATTTTAAGATTTTAGTAAATTTTATCCTTCAAATTTACAATTTTTGGCAAATTAAATATTCAAAGTGATAAAATCGGTTACCCAAATTTGATTTAATCGAGGATTTCAATTGTCAGAATTGAAAATAAATTGAAGACTAATTATATAATATAAACTAAATTTTGAGAATTTATTTGTAATTGCACATTTAATCTCAAACTTTAAGGTTTTAGTAAATTTTATCATTTAAATTTAATTTTTTTGGAAAATTAAATATCCAAAGTGATAAAATCGGTTACCAAAATTTGATTTAGTCAGAATTTCAATTGTCAAAATTGAAAAAAAATTAAGGACCAATTATGTAATACAATCTAAACTTTGAGAATTTATTTGTAATTGCACATATAGTCTTAAACTTAAAGGTTTTAGCAAATTTTATCTTTCAAATTTACAATTTTTGAAAAATTAAATATCCAAAGTGATAAAATCAATTACCCAAATTTGATTTAGTCGAGGATTTCAATTGTTAGAATTAAAAAAAAATTGAGGACTAATTATGTAATACAAACTAAATTTTGAGAATTTATTTGTAATTGCACATTTAGTTTCAAACTTTAATGTTTTAGTAAATTTTATCCTTCAAATTTATAATTTTTGGAAAATTAAATATTCAAAGTGATAAAATAAATTACCCAAATTTGATTTAGTCGAGGATTTTAATTGTCATAATTTAAAAAAAAATGAAGACTAATTATGTAATACAAACTAAATTTTGAGAATTTATTTTGTCAAAACTTACAAAATATAAAGATCGATTTTGTCATTATAATATTTTGGGATTACAATTATAAAATTTAGGGAATCAAAATTATGAAAATCATGAAACTATGATGATCAAAATTGTGTGTTGCGCCATATAAACTATAATTTAAAAGCATGACAAGTTAATTTTATTATTATCTATATATATTATATGCTAGTTTTATTAATTTTGTTAATATATAATATTTATCAATTTTTTATAAAAAATAGTTAAGACTATTGTTAAGAGTAAAAATCTACTCTATGATGTTTTGTACTTAGGTGAAGATACCGTTGGTATACGGTTGCCGTAAGGAAAAGAGAACAATAATTTATACGTGGGAAACCCGAGAACCGGGAGGAAAACCCACGGGGCACCAAACCCAAGCAGAATTCAATATGAACTTTTGATCCCGAACTCTCTCCTCAAACACACTTTCAGGCCTCCCTTTTTATAAACTAACATTTTACATATTTTAATCACACAAAATCTTATCGTAATTTATTACGATCTCACCACAGCTACCTCGAGCCAATTTATGAGACTTTTGTGCACGCTAAGGCCGCACACCGCCGCCTAGAGTAATGGCGCAGTTTTTCTTGACATTTCTCGTGAAGACGCCGATCGCACACTCTTCTTCCAGCAATTCATTACCGACCACGAAACGTACCGATCGACGGGCCATCAGTTCTCTCGTCCGATCGACTAGAAGATGTTGTCGTCCGATCGGTCATATTGCCTGACCCCGACCGTGTCAGATTGCCTTATTTTGTTAATATATAATATTTATCAATTTTTTTAAAAAAATAGTTAAGGCTATCTTCTTACCCATTTTCATAATGCATTTTGACTGTGAGAATACGTTTTCGTAGTTTTTACAGAACAACACCACTTTATCATTCACGTTTTACTCATAATACATTTTCGTATTTTCATGGTTTGTGCTTAGAATGCAAAATGTGGTCCCAACCACATTCTAATATGAGAACACATTTTAAAATTTTAAATTACAAATCTATCCCTCATTATCCTAATCTTCAACTCCAACAACGTGTTTATATGAATGTTTTCATACCGGTTCGAAATTTCGTACCGATCCGGACCAGTACGATCGATATACCGGCCTTTTTAAAAAATTAATTTTTTTTCTGGGTCGACCCGGATACCCAGTTTTTGGTGTATCGGCAGATATAAATACATGGGTTTCCATTCTATCTTATCACAAACCGGAATACTCGTTGAATATGAAGCTTCAAGTGTTATAAAAAACTCAAACATTTGAAGGTGAAGCTTCAATATTTTCAACATTTTTACGACGCCGTATTCAGATGTGTTTCACAATCTACATTTTTTCTTAAGTATTTTGTTTGATTTTTTGTTGAGATGTCAGACAATATGGACGACGTTGATGATAAATTTATGAAGTATCATTTATTGCTGTATTTGTGTTGTATTAGCAATATTTCATAATTAAATCGAATCTAATAACTAAAAGGATAACAAAGTCATTTATTACATCAAAAGCATTTTACATATAACTTTATACAAAATAGCATTCTCTTACTGCAATTAAATTTATTCATTACAGAACATTGAATGCATTCCTAATCTGTAATTACATTACGAAAACACATTCTCAAACTGCATTTTAAATCCTAAAACACATACAGAATATACACAAGTATTGATTACAAAATTAATATATAATTTGAGAAAATATTAATATTTTAAAATTTGGAATTGTCATATTATATTAAATATTGGGCCTTTGTCCAGTTTCTAGAATAAAATTATCCAGCTTGCTCATTTTGGGAGGCTGCACCCCCACTTTCGATTTGGTCACATGCGCGACTTCCCATTGGCTGTTAATCAATAAGTCAAACACGGCGTTGGCTTTCCAATTTGAAGCCGGCCATGTGCGCCCGTTTTCCTCGGCTGCTGAACCCAAATTAATATTTTAATGTATTTTATTTTAAAATATGTGTAAGGTGATCACATTATAAAAATTTAAAAATAATTTGTATACATCTAGGATATAATTGGAGAAAACAATAACATATTTTATAAATTCAATTAATATGATTAGTTATATTGGATAATAACGAAATGAAGAATTAATTTATAAATAGAATGATTATATAAATAATTAATTTGGTCATTTTACTATAATTAATTCAATAAATTTAAACATTTTCGCAAAATTAATCCATTTGACCAATCACATGTCTAAACTCTAAAACAATGTTTTCATATGGATAGGAGTTCCGTACCGGTCCGAACATGTATGAGTGGTACGATCGGTATACCGGTCGTACCATATTTATTTATTTTTTTTAAAAAATAATATTTAATTAGTTTATTAGGGATCAACTCGAAAAAACTTGAAATCGACCCTATTACCCGTTACCGGACGATATAAAAAAAATATATGTCAAGCCTTGTATTTGACGTACCATACGGTATACCGTCCGATATAAAAACATTGATATAAAGTGATTGGTGAATTCGGTTCCAAATTTTGATTTTTACCGATAACCTTAATTACAAAAATGAAAACTTTTGTCCTCATATTTAAATATAGTTAGTTTACAAACTTTATTATGTGATTAATTTCGTCTTTCAAATTTACAACATTTAGCAAATCAGATTATCGAAGTAGTAAAATCAAGTCTCAAATTTTTATTTGCACAAAAATCTCAATTGCCACTAAATTTAAATATTGTTGCAAAAAGTTACAAAGTATGAGATCTATGTTAGCATATTAATACTTTCATAATCACAATTATTAAATTTTAAAAATCAAAATTAACAAAACGAATATGAGAAGTAAATTTGCGTCTATTTAAATTAATATTTTAAATTAAAAAAATGGTGTGTTTGATCCCAAAGTTTAATAATTTTGGTAAATTTGATCTACAAATTTTAATTTGATAAATTTAATTCACATATTTTAAATGTTTTGTCAAAATAGTCCCAAATTTTTTTGAATTTATCAAATTTTACAAAATATGAAAACTAGTTTTTCAAAAAACTCAAAATTTGTTGATTAGTTTTATCATTAAAAAACTTTTGAAATATATTTATCATAATTAATAAACTTTAATTATCAAATTTATAAAATCATATAAAATTGGAGACCTAAAATATCATTCATCCATTTTAAAATATGAATTAGTTATCATATGCATTATTCCATTGAATTCAAACCCTAATTGAACCTTCTAGGAACAACGTTGCGTAGTGCCGACGCTTCAATTGGCAACGCAGGCGTAGTAGACGCGTGTAGACCTCTTCAACCTCCGCCTTATTAAATACCTCTTTCTCCAAAAGTTTCAATTCAATTCTCAGAAAAGAGGAAGCGTCAAAATTCTTAAGAGGCTATGTCGATGACGTCGATGTTCAGTTCCTTCGACGCTTTCTGCGCCGAGTCCGCCGGCTACAAAGTTAGTCTATCACCTCCGCCGCCGTCGTCAAGTGTCTGTAAACGGAAGAACGATTCCGATTTCGTAGATCTGAAAAAGAAATCGTCGCAGGATCAACGGAGGATGCGAAACCTCCGGTACGCGGTTGAGATCGACGGTCTTCATTGTTTCGAGACCCTTGTTCCATTTTGATTGCCGATTTTTCGATTTTCCAATTATTTTTCTCTAATATCTCATTGTTTTTATTTGGAATCTTTACAATTTGATTTTTTGTACCCACTAGTAAACTATTTTATTGTAAACAATTCAGATCATTATTTTTAATAATAAGTTCATTTATTTTTATACTGATGCATTTTTTTATTAGAGTTTTTTTGTTTGAACCGATACATATCATCCCGAAACTCATCTCAAAGTTCTGGTATTATGTAAAAATTCAGTATTATATAGATTGGATTGAGAGGTATAGACCAATTTGATTAATTTTTTTATTCCCTTTTTTTATAAATATTATTTACTCTTGAATTTCTATAAAAATAATATGTTGTAAAAGAAAAGAATGTATTTTATATTTAATTTGTAACTTAATTTATTTAATAATGACATTGCGTGAAGAGACTGCTGTGTCTTATACTGTTCGCGGTGAGTTGACATTAAAATTTGTGGATTCTGAATATCGTTGTAATCGACCGTTGGTTTCCGATTTTATCGTATGGCTGTCTATATCCGATGCCGTGAAGCGGCGATCTTCGGCCGTCGGCTGGTCAGCGAGATTCTTCGTCGCGATTCAGTTGCCGTTTCGAATCTCTCTTCTAGGTACTCGGTTTTTATTTTTATTTTTTTACCATAGAAGAGTGGGAATGTTCCGAATGATGACCTTCTTTGAAGTTTGAATGACTGAACCCTTATTTTACGGCTTACACATGGTTTGGAACAATAGACCTAAGTATTCGGTTTGTTTCATATCTTTTACTTTCATACCGTTAATCCCTAATTTTCGGGTGAATTCGGATATCTTTTTTCTGTAAATTAGTGAATATTTTGATCAATTAACCTTTCCGTGATCGGATCTGAGATCAGTTTTTAACTTTTTAGTAACTGCTAATATTACGTCGTCAATTACCTCTCTTTTAATCCCACTTATGGGGTTTGAATTTTAGCTTATTTGCTTTCGGCTTTCTGGAAAGTATTAGCTTTTATTTTTGTTGAGTATGATGAATCACATAAAAATTTGATTACAGTCGTAGAAAATAGAAAATCTACTACTTAAATAATGTTATGAATCCAGTATGTTAATATGTACAAATACCCTTCTTTTTCAAGGCCACTTACTTGTTTTTTAGGCAAAATTCACCCATTTCTTGTGTTCTATTGGGTGACACGCAAATTGATCTCCATACTTTTATGGTTTTGGCAATTTGGTCTCTAATTTTATGATTAGTGACCATAAAATTCGGGAACCTACTTTGCCTCTTATAAACTAATTCAAACCACTTATTTCCAATGTGGAGACTGTTAAAGTTAAGTGTATGGTGTCCCACGTCGAATACAAAACTAGAATTGTTTTAATGTGTAAGGAGTGTGATGACACAAGTAATTGATTTGATCTAGTTTTTTCAATGTGTTTCACTTTTCTTATGAATTACACTTTATAAATACTCATCGGCCCATTGAATCATGAATTTCTTCCGTGTTTATGTTGTATTGGGAAGTCCAGTTTTTTTTATTTTTATAGAGATATGAAATTTTATAGATCAACGTAGATAGATTTTCACGAGGATAATGCATTCAAGATTGCTTGAAGCGATTCATGTAGTAACATTATATGGAGTCTACCCGATTTTATGAATAATGTAAAAATGAATGCAGGAGGAGCTTACACCTTACTGGAGATGACAAGAAAGGTAATGAAACATACAGCAAGAACATCGAAGACAATGCAAATCCAACCGTGGTTCCGGACCACTTGATCCCTAACAAAAAAGATGGATATTGGGCTCCCCATCCCGAAACCGGAGTATTTGGTCCGGTATCGTCTTCAGGTAAGCATCTAAATGTTTATCAAACTGTGGGTAAGGATATGGACTCAGTTTTGGAGCAGAAAACATTTATCCGCCCCCTCGAAGACCTCGATAAGCCGCAAACCGATCCATCGAAGAGTCAATAAGAAGAGTAAGCAGCATTATTCTTCTGTGTGTAGATTGTTATCATAGTACACATTGTGTGCATGAAGTTACTTGTTTCAGCTTTTGAATATGGAAGTTTTTTCATATCAAATATGTAAACTCTCTGTGTCAAATAAGAATTTTCCATATTCCAAATCACTGTTCTTTGCATTATATACAAAAAAATGAGCTTATTCTAATGCATGTTTTGGTATATATCAAGGAAATGCCTAGGGGTGTGCACGAGTTCGGTTCAACGGGTTATAGGTCGAACCTGTCAACTCGTACGGGTTTATCCAATGGGTTGAGAAATTTTTTGACTCGTCAACGTGTTCACTTAACGGGTTGAAAATGGGGTTTAATCAGTCATCGGTTGACATAACATAAATACTAAATTAAAAACTTAAATTAAAAATTTTTCAATTTAACCCTAAAATAAATAAAATTGTTAAAATTTGATTCATTTCAAACCCCTTGGTCCGTACGGCGTACAGGTTGATAGGGTTGACCAGTTGAATTTCGTGGATCAATCTGTACACAAGTATTTGGTGGCAAACCCATGTGTTGATCCGTTTATACTGGTTGGTCCTGTCCATGCCCACCCCTAGAAATACCATGAAGAAGCACGAGCTTAATGCCATCTTTCGATAAATTCTGTACCAGTATCCAACATTTGTCGAGCTTTTAAGCTTTCTTTAAAGAAATTATGATAGGTTTGTTGAAGTTGTCAATATCTCATATATGAAATGAGTTGTGGTTTGGATTGATTTATAAGAAGTATCGATGATCATAGTAATTGATTTGTCGAAGCATTTTACACTATGGTCTCTTATCTTTTATTCCTTATATATGAACCCGCTCCGATTCTATATTAGATTTCTAGAGTCGGATAAATTTTATTTGTGATTCGGGATGTCAATGGATTGGATTGGACTGTATTTAATCAAATCCTAAACCAATCCAAACAAATAAAATGAAACCAAATCTGATCCGAAATCCAAAAATATTTTTTTGTCGAATTCGAATCCATCCAAATGATCAGAAATTCACCATAAATAATTTAATCGTAAGTAAGAAAATTGAACAATTAAGAAGTTTTTTCGAAACTTATTAATATTATTAAAAAATTATAAATTGATAATATTATACATATTAAACAAACAAAAAATTAACAATAAAGATATTGTACGTAATTAAAAAATTGAATATCATTTGTTACAAAATAAATAAGTGCAATTATTAAGTTATTATAATAATGCATGTCTTAATAAAATTTTAATAAAGATTTAGAAAACGATATTCGTTGATTACAATATTTTACTATTTTACTCTAAAATGTCATCATTAGCAAAATCCACTCTAATAAAATCATTCTCCTTAGCTGAATTTGTGTAAAAAAGATATAAAGATCGAAAAGTTTGAAATTTGAAATGAAATCAAATAAATAATATACATAATAATTAATATTTAATACCTGAAGAGTACAACCAATCTTTATAACAAACTAAAGAAGCAATGGTAGAAACTAGAATAGATAATATATCTCTTGCAATGAAAGCAAGTTTTGGATACTTGATTTCATAAGTTTTCCAGAAATTCAACAAATCAATATCAGTAGATCTATCTACTCTTGGCTCATCTAGATAATAGATTTAGTTCAAAATCAGCTTTTCTATTCACTATATTAGATTTATTGACATTATAAGAATCAAATTCTTGAATATAATAAAAAAAGTCAGAGCTATACATGATTAATAAATTATAAAATAAGAATGAATATATAGACTTACCTCAAATATATTAGAGTGTTTAGAACCAAGATTCATTGGGTATTTTACTTTGAGATAGTGTATTACCACTTACTAAACATTTAGAGTGATCATAAGTTGTGGCATATTCTTCATAAATTGAATGAAGTTTTTGTAGTATTATTATATGCTTCGAACCCTCTCCATGAAATCTTGAATAACACCATTCAATAAATTGAAACTTGTATCTTGGATCAAATACCACAGTAATATCCAAAATAGTGTAACAATCTTTCCAATACTTATCAAACTTTGAATACATTTGTCTAGTCATTTTCTTCATGAACTCATCTTCACTGTTCATTTCTTGTATTAATATTAATCGAATCTTAAAAACCAAAGGAAAAAACATGTGGGATGTTGAGACTTTGATGCAGAAAACTTATTTGCAATTTCGTAAAAAAGTTCAAGAAATTCACATATTTTTGCTACTTTTTCCCATTCATCGGGTTCAGGGCATTCTGTGAAATTTGCATCAAGTATTCTCGAATGTTCAAAGGCGGTACGGAAATATAAGGCACATGACAACATCAAATATGTAGAATTCTACATAGTAGGCACATGACAACATCAAATATGTAGAATTCTACATAGTAGGCACATCTTGTCTCAAAGTACGTTTTGAATTAATATCAAACATTGAAAGACATTCTGCAAATCTCTTCTTTCTACCTCTCACATTCACGAATTTTATGAACACAACAATCAATACCTTTCAAACCTTCTTGAACAATCAAATTAATAATATGCGCACAACAACGAATATGCAGAAACTGACTATTGCTAACCATAGTGTTTCTCCCAACAATTAATTTAGTTCTTAATTCTCCAATTAACAAATCATTTGCAGAGTCATTGTCTAGAGTTATTTTAAATACTTTCTTTTCAATTCTCCAATTAGCAAACAAACTATATAGATTCTTAGATAAAAAATATTCCGTGTGAGGTGGAGACATATAAGTATAGTTGATAATTCGTTTATGCATTTTCCAATTAGAATCAATATAATGTGCAGTCAAAGCCAAATAACCATCACAAACAATTGAAGTCCATAAATTACTAGTCAAACAAATTCTTCCAGAACATAATTTTAGTTCATTAGAAAGTTTGCAACTTTCTTTTTTGAACATACTCATAACATCATTTCTAGCTGTATTTCAACTAATAGATTTCATTTATGGTTGTAGATATTTGTGAATATCTCGTATACCCTCATATTCTACAAAATTAAAGGGAATATCATGTTTAATTATTCCTGATGACATCAATTCTCTATATCTTTCTTGACTAAATACTTGTGATCTTGTAACAATCGATTTATGAGACTGGTCAATTAATAATTGTCCAACATCCTTTACAAGACGTCTATGACATTTTTCAAAATGTTTTCTTAAATTACTTGTGTCACTATTTTCCATCGACTGATACATTTTTCCACACTGTTTGCATTTAACTTTAGCATCTTTCCTTTTTTCATTGACTAAATCATAATGTTTCCAAATTTCAGATTGAAACTTTCTTTTTCTTTTTTCTTTAGTCTCTTGAACTGTTAATTCATAATTTGTCTGAGACCTCACTATCATAAAGCATTGCACTCATTTTTACCTAGTTAAGTATCCATACACTTGTTTCCAATGAGCAATCACAAAGTTCAAACTAAGAAATGCGCGACCATATGGCAAGTAACAGACTCAAACAGAATGTCACCGCAAGAAGCAAGATTCACAATCTATTCAATCAACCAAATTTGAATCAAGAATAACAATAATAATAACAGCGATTAACAGGCTCACAAGCTACGAAACTAAGCACAAAATCAATTCACAATGCAGACCAAAGAATCGAAACGTAATAGGCGTCAACAGCCCTAAAATTTCGAGAATAATTTGACGAAAGAATCAATTAAAGCCTCCAAAACAAGACTATTTCAAGATCGCTCGTATAACAAAATTAAAGACACAATGTTACTAGAAGTTGCCGCCGGAAGTTTCCAGAAATCGTAATTGTAGCGCTTGAGCCATTGGAAGTTGCAAATGAGGTTTTTAAAAAGAAAAGAGTTGATGCACGCAATGCCGCAGTTCGCATGGGCTGTTTATTTCAATTTAATTATTTTTGGACCAATTAAGAGGTTTTTAGACTTTATTGATGGACTTTTTTATGGGATAAGTTAAATGATCATATTAATTTTTTAATAATATATAATTAATTAAATTACTTGATTTAAATGGGTTGGGTTGAATATTAGTAAATAATCCGTATCCGATCCAAATTCAAAATGGATAATGTCCTTATAATCTGTATCCAATCCAAACAAAAAAATGCAATCTAAATCCGATCCAAATGGATGGGTTGAACTGGATTACCCGATTTATCCGACTCATTGAACACCTCTACGTGGAGTGTATTCGAATATAATATATAAGAGGGAATATATTATACTATAAAAGAATTGAACAAATAAATTAGTATGATGCTCGATACTTCTTATAAACAAATCTAAACCGCATTTCATTTCCATTGTGTGATATTATTGTTATATTTAACAAGGCATAAAAACTTTTTTAATTCGTATAGATTGATGAGCAACTGTGTATTAGACTATAAAACAATATCATCATACATGTCCGAAATTTCATTTCGCTATGGACTGGTACAAGTGGTACCATCAATATATATATTAATTATCATTTGAGAATGGAACCCGAAAAAATTCAAAACCCAACCCATTATTCTTATATCCGACGATACATGAAAAATATTCTAGTTTTCTCGAAAAATCGAATACAAATGATATACATAAAAATAGTCTCCTTACAATATAAAAAGAAGGCAATTTGTAAGAAGTTTAATCTCAAAGCATGAATTATTATACAAAGTGAGCATCTCTATAAAAGGGATCAAGTTCTACTACTGTAACCGGTATAAAAACTCACAAGCTTCATTTGAAACAAGAATCGAAGCGAATCATTCACGAGGACGGGCTAACCAGAGAGAACTCAAAGCTCGAAGTCGAGAGAAGTAGTCACTTAACGCAAGAAGAGCACGAGCTGATTGTCGAGTAGTTAGTATCCGATGTATTTGTTGCAGAGTTTTTTGCCTTAGATTATCAGCCTAAGAATCAAACAAGAAAAGCATGAAATAAGTGCAAGCATTTCAAGGTTAGTGCAGAAATGCAGGATTCAATGGACTGGAAGAGTGTCGATGTAGTCCAATCCATAAAAAAAGTAAATCACATTCAAAAGGCTTGGACCAAACTGATTACTTGTGACATCATTTCCCTTATAAACTAAGGGTTTTGTATTTCCACAAACTGATATGAGATATTTTCAATAGTTAGCTTTGGAGTAATAACCTGACGAATGAAGCCTTCGAGAGTTCCCAACTTTCCCATAGCCATTGCCATTTGGCCCATATAGTTACCGACGTTATCCGATGAACTTGAAGGACCAAGCGAACCAGCTAAAGTCTCGGCTAACGACTGAAGCAATGCTTCCATGCCTTGAGATAATGCATCTTCTGCTTGTTGAGAAGATTGTTGTAGGTTATTGAAAGCTAAAATTTGCTGTTCTGTCAATGGATCTAACTGATTTATCAAGAGCTGTAACGAAAAACGTCAAACCGAAGCATTAATGTCAAATATAAGCATTCATTCGTACTAGTTTTTTCACTTACCTTAAGAATTTCGGATGAACGAAAGCCACCGAGCCAAAGGAAGCATCTTTCGGCTGGCGTTTTCCACATTCCGGAAAGAATGTGAAAGACATCAGCCTTAGCAGCATCTCCTTTTATCGTGAAAATTTCATCATGATGTGCGATGACGCCCTCTACGATTATACGAAGCTCGGCATCACCGGCGTGTGAATTTACAGCTCCTCGGAGCTCATTTATTCGACGGTTGTGATCTTCTAACCAGCGAGTATATTCAACATCAAATGCTAAGGCACCTGGATCATGATGTTTACAAGTAAATATTTACATGATGTTTACAAGTAAATATACGAAAAATTACAAAGAAAAACGTGAACGAACGGAATATAATGGGAAGAGGCCACACATTTCAAAAACTTGAACAAGTATTATACGATGACATCTTTCACCCTTATAAATTTAATTTATCTTACTTCTATTCCAAGTGTGAAACAAATTCAACACTCCCCTTAAGTTCAACCACCTGACAGGTTTGAACATACAAATTGAAATGAATTGAACTTGAATCCGATGCTATGTTGAAATTATAGAGTCGGACCAAAACTACCACAGGAGAGCGTGAACAAACGGGATATAATGGGAGAAGATCACCCATTTAAAAGACTTGAACAAATCATTATGTGATGGTACCTCTCACCCTTATAAACCTACTTTAGCCCATTGTTTGGACTTACGAATTGAAATGAACTGAACCTGACTCCGATACTATGTTGGAATAATAGAGTTTGATCGAAATTATGATAGAAGAGCATTAACGAAAGGAATATAACGGGACGATGACACATTTTAAAAACTTAAACAAGTCATTATGTGATGACATCATTCACCCTTATAAACCTAATTCAACACCGAAGTGGATTGAAAAAAATTCGACGCAACTTGATTTCTCATCATTCAATGTTGTAAGAAAATATAAAGCCCGCAATATTATATAGTAATGAGACTTTATCAAATTGTTTTAAGACAACTTACCATTTCCACCAACTGATTGAGATTGATCTCCTGAACTTGAAACAAATATTCCCTTCAGACAACAACAACAATACATAAAACAAATTAGAAAGCATATCGAAAATACCAACACTCGTAGAGAGTTGTGTGCATTCGTTGTTGTGGAATAATAAGCCTTCGTATCTTAATGAACGTATTTAATTTATTCGTAGCTATTAGAGCGGGATCGCGAAGAAAGTAAAAAAAACCTGCTGCCTAGCTCGTTGAAGCTCTTGTTCAAGTTGTGACAATTTCATTCTACTGCTTTCTAGTTGCTGAACATATGCCTTTTTCCTTAACCGGCTCTTTCGTGCAGCTTCACGATTCTGAGCAAGTCGACGAAGAGTCTGAAAAAGGCAAGCAAATACGAATAATAATGCATCTAAAACTCCTCAAATGAAATCATAAACCACAAGTAATAAATAACTAGAAAAAACCTTTTGATCTCGAGATTTATCACTGCCATCAGAACCAACTGCAGCCTGAAGTCGATCGTTTAGAAACACATAAGAACTCAAATGGATTGTAAAAATAAAATAAAGTGTAGAAATTCAGGATTCAATGGATCGAGAGAGTGTCTGTTTAGCCCAATCCATAAGAGATGTGAATCACATTGAAAAAGCTTGGGCTAAGCCAATTACTCATAATATCACTTCCCTTATAAACTAGAATATTTTTGTTTACACAGTGTGACAGTATTTCAACATAAAATAGCTTTTAATTTTAAGAAAATACCCTTAAATCTTTATCTTCAGTATCAGCATCAGTCGAAGAATCTGTTCTAGGGCTAGAAATCATTATGGAAAATGTAAAACTAATCCCCCAAACAGATTTTTATGTATAAATAACCTCAAAGTTACTAAAAATCAGTAATAATTGCAGGCAATTGACCTGCAAAATGAAACAAAAAATGGGAATGAGCAATTAGAACCATTTAAGCACAAGATTTAATGGCGCATAACCAATTAATTCATACAAAACAATTAACTCCAAAACTAAAAGTAACAGAGTCGAGCTCATGAACAATTAAGCAGCAAAACGTAATTTCTTCGATAATTTCAAAGCACAAACCTTTGAGCCAAACTGGGACTGGATCTCTCATAATTGGCAACGTAAGCCAAACCCCATATGAAATCAAGAAGCCGCGAAGACTCTAGAACTGAAAAATTACATCTCTTTACAAAAAGGGCTTGTAAATACGATTCTTTTCTGTCTTTATGAACTGCGACGAATGGAAAGAGATGTTTTTTTGTTGGTGGGTATGGTTTTGACTTTGCTTTACTTGTTTTCTACTCACTCTATACAATTAATTTAACGCGAAAACAACCCACTAGAAGAGCATGATGAGACAGCAAGAGTCAGAGAAGCATATGGACCAATTAAATGAAAAACTTATTCAGTGTCCAAATTCCTGTCAGCGCCGTGACGATGCATCAAACAAACGGCATTCCGACCAAAGTTGTACATTTTGTCATTTAAAATTTTCTTTCCCATGCTCTCTTCTCATTTAGGAAGACACGTCGCTTTTAAAAATTCGCATTTTTACACATAACATATATATTATATTTTGATTAATTTTTCATTTTATAATTTTAATCATCTTCTTTTTATCAATGTTTTAAAAATCGGATCGAACAAGCGGGTTAAACTGATCCAAATTGACTAGTAAAAAAAATTAGTTTTTTCAAAAAAAGTACGATTTTGAGTTTCACGGCCTTTAACTCATGATCCTAAAAAATCCGATAAGAAAACTATGATTTATTTACAAAGCTGAAAGATTTGATTGGTGTTGGAATTATAAAATCTGCTGAAATTACGATGGAAGAATGTGAACGAATGAGATTAAGAGAATAAATTCACACATTTAAAAGACTTGATCACACCATGATGTGATGTAATTCTCACCATTGTAAACATAATTGATGAGATCCCAGGAACCCGGTGCCTTGAACATGATCAGGGCCAAGCTTGATCAGATGAGCCCATACAACGTAAGCTGAACTTGGAGGCCTAAATCCATCCCACATGAGTGAATGACCCATCCAAGCCCCGTGGCCCGATCGACCGTTCATAGCGATCGGTCCCGATATATAGGGTCCAGCTTCTCGCATGCGCCAAGACCGATAGGTCCACATTTTACAGGTCTTACTTCGGGTCATCCATACTCCTCCCATGCAACGACAACCCTCGACAGCCTTGTCAGAGGTGTGGTCCGGCGAAGTCGTACGAGCCTCCAGTGGCCAGGGTTTAGCGCCATGCAGCTCTGTGAAGCCGTTCCCGGCGGCTGTTCCGCCTAACATTAGTCGACCTAGCCGCAAAGGACAGACACAAAACAACATCATACTGTATACATAACAGTGGAAGTGTAAAAAGGACATTTAGGGCCTGAGAAAAGGACCTTCCGATTTTCCTTGGAGCTTTCGCATAGAGAACTTTCTGTCGATTTATTTTTGATACTTCCCTTTCTCTTTGTTGTCTAAAGAACAAACATGACATTTGTGATCATTAATTTGCTTATTGAACCGACTAAGGACACTTCCTTTAGCCCTTAGTCAAGTGGTTTTTTCCTCGTCTTTAAGGTTTTCCACTCTAAAATCGCTGTGTCCTTTCACCTTTGGGTTATAACCGTTCTCCTTACATCAAATAAATTATAACCGAGTTCGTCTTGCAACGAATTGGTCGACTGTTGACACGCCCGATTTTCGAACCACAACAATAATCAATCTAACTTCTTTTAGCAATGTGAGACAAATTCAACAATCCACTTAAGTCTAACCATAAGGTTTCGACTTGAAATGAAACGAACCAACTCCGGTACCATGTAAAATTTATAGAGTCGAGTAAATTTACATTAGAAGTGTGTTTGGATATAACGTATAAGAGGGAGGAGACCACACCGTAAAAGATCTGAACAAGTCATTTATTATGGTCCATTGTCCCTATTATAAATCAATCCAATCCACTTTCATTTTCCAATGTGAGACAATTTCACTAATATTTCAATACACTCACTCAAGTCCAATCACCCGATAAGTTGGACTTGATAATTCAAATATGTGGATTCATAACCGATCAAATAAATCGGACTAACCTTCGATAATGTCACTCATGATTTTTCAGAATTCGTTCTCTGATACCATGTTGGAATTCAATTGGGCTTATAGTAATATTGACCCCAGTTTCATATATATTTTTAAAAAATAAATTTTCATTATGTTTGAATTTAGATTGATATTTTAACATTCTTGCGGTTTTATAATTTGGAATTGTTCTATTGGTCTTTTTCATGTTATGGTATCTTAAAATTGATTTTTCGGTGATTAGTATATTATCTCATTTCATTATGGAATATGAATTCAGATAAAGTTTTGTTATTCTTATCTTATTTGGATTTTTTGTTGGAGTTAAAATTACATACACAAAAATAAATAATATATTATAATCCTCAAATTTTATATTTTTTGAAGTAAAACTAGTCCCTAAATTTTATATTTTTACAAAATCAGTCCTCATACTTTATAAGCTTTGGTAAATCTAATCCTCAAAGTTTTATATATGTGACGATATTGGTCCTCAAATTTTGGGGATCAAATTTGCCAAATTTTGGAAACCATTGGGATCATTTTTGTCAAAATTATCAAAGTATGAGAACTAAAAGTATCAAATAAAGTTTGGAGACAAATTTGTCAAAATTATCAAAACTTTAGGAACCCAATACACAATTTTCTCTATAATATTATATATTTATATTTGTTGATATAATATAATAATTAATTTACAAATTAAAATAATTGATTTATTATTTGTATTTTGATTACTATATTTCTATAAAAAACTAAGAATTCTAGTAGTTATTTTTATTATGTAAATTATATTTATATTAATTTTTATTTTAGTAATAGAAAATAAATTATATCCTTTGAAAATTTGTATGCGTGGTATTTATTTTAAAGATGAAATTGCTGTGTTCTGGTTCTCTTGAACCCTAGTTAAATTTTTGCCCAAAAGTTTGTTATGTGATGGCGGAAGAAGAAGGCGGGAGGGCGGTGGTTGTGCCTTTGATTGAGAAGGCCGTTGACTCGACAGAACAGATCGTTGATCCCCGTCTTTTAAAAGCGATTAAGTCTAGGGTTCGGAATTCCGACTCCGAGCTCCGTCATGCTGCCCAAATTCTGATGACCCTCATGAAGCGCAACCATTCTCAGGCATGACGTCAATTGCGGTATCATATTCGTAATGATGTTTTTATGCGCGTATCTCTTACGTTGTTATAAGGATCGCTCTAAAAAAGGAAACGTATTTTTCGATGAAGAGTAATTTCGCTGTGTATTTTCAGGTGCGGTATCTTGCGCTTCTCATTATTGATGAGCTTTTTATGCGATCAAAGCTATTTAGAACTCTCGTTGTTGAGAAATTCGATCAATTTCTTAGATTAAGTATAGGAATCGGAAATCATCCACTTCCTCGTCCTGAATCTGTTGCATCTTTACTTCACTCAAAAGCTATTGAGCATGTGGAGAAGTGGAATGATATTTTTGGTGTTTATTATCGACGTCTAAGATTGGGGTATCACTATCTCAAGAACACATGTTCTGTACAGTTCCCTGAGATTCAACTGCATGCTGCTCGTGCCCTAGAACAAACAAGGAAAAGGGAGAAGGTAGCACAAGAGATAAGAGTGAAGAAATTTGAATCTTTTAAGGAAAACTTTTCCTCGATAAAAGACGGGATTCAGTCCACAATTGATGAGATTGATGAGTGTTTAGGCATCATTAGCAATGTGGATGAGGATATACAACATTTAGTTGCTTTAGATGATGAGGAATGTGAAGAGTTACGTGATTCGGAATTACGGAGAATTCGTCTTGGTTCATTGAGGGAGGGAGAAAGAGTTCAAGAGAACACTGAAAATAAGGTTGTATTTGATGCTCTCAGAGAGTCTTTTAAGGTTTTGGTAACTAAGCATTTACCTTCTGTACAAAACTGGACATCTCTTCTAATACGGGTCGAAGTTGAAGATACGGGGTTTAGGGATTCCGCTCTGAAAGATCTAATAGACATAAAGAACCTTATTTGTTCGAAAAAAACAAAATGCGAAGAGATATGCGTCGATCTTTTGACACATCAAGATGTTGAGCTTGAGGATGACATTTGGGAAGATGGAGGTATTAGAACAGCATATGAGAAAGGAGTATCGGAGCCCGGCTGTTCAATAAGCATCGGTGAAACGATTTCTTCTACGAGTGATGCGGGGCTTAGTGGTCGAGGGGATTCAAATTTCTTAAGGAGTAAGCTTTTAACTGAAGCACCGGTCGTTAATTGGGGTTCTTCATTAGACAATTGGGGACCTAACAGGGATGTTTTGGCAAACCAGAGAGGATTAGATTTCGAAAGTCATTGGGGTCGGGTTGATCAAGATGCAACTATACCATCAGAGAGGATTGCAGAGCTTACTGTTCAGGCTTCTGTTTACGAAGAACTCCCTGTTGAAATTCGACCATGTCGAGCACCTTTGAGAAACGGTAAACTTTGCGAACGAAGAGATTTGAAGGTATGCCCGTTTCATGGACGAATCATTGCAAGGGATGAGGAAGGTAAACCCGTAGAGGAGGATTCGAGAACTGAATCCCAAAACCAACAAGAAGAATTCTCGTCAGATGAGAATGGTAATGTAGTTGAGCAGCTACTAAAACAAGCTGTGAAGAACGTACGTGAACGAGATGCGAAGAAAAATAAATTAGACAAGCAAGCATTGAAAAGGGAAAAGCTTGCGAAAGTTCGGAAATACAATGAAGATGTGTTACGAGATGCAGCAATTGCTTCGACTTGGAGATCCGCTAATGTTGGGGAAGATAATGAAATAGGAAGCAGTTCTAGGTCTTGTACTAAGAGCAAGAAAGCAACGCTTGCATCTATGCTAAGGAAGAAATCAACCTCAAAAACTAGAATAGTCGGAAGATTATCGAAACTCCGAGCACATAGCTAGGTTTTTATAGCGGAAGAGTGTCGAAAACACGAGGTATAAGGTTCTTTCACTTATAGATTACATACCATTCATGTCACATTTTTAAGAGTGAATGAGAATCTCACCCAATTTTTCATACCGGTTCGAATCGGTATGAGCGGTACAACCATTATATTTGATGGTATACCGGTTGGTACCAAATATTATTTTTTTAAAAAGTAATATTTAATTCGTTTTTTAGGGTCGAATCCGAAAAAAACGGGAAACTGATCATAATATTCGATATCAGGTTGTACGAAAAAAAATACGGAGCAATCCCTAAATTTGACGTACCGGACCGCATAAAAACATTGATCCCACCCTATTAAAAAGTTAAGCTCTTTCAGCTTTGCTTTATTCTGGAAGCAAGAGCTCTCTATCTGCTGCAGAAAGTTGGAGCAACTGATTTTCTAGTGACTAGTAACTAGATGTTATGCAAGAAGAATACCTGCCTTCACACGATTCTATTTTGTTCTATTTTGAGGGATAATTGGAATGTTGATTAACACTATTTTATCATCTTTTTGGGTAATTTATAATTTAGATATTTATCATCTTTGTATATTTGGTAATAGTAGAAGTTTCCGATACAAGGGATAATTGGAATGCTGATTAACACTATTTTATCATCTTTTTGGGTAATTTATAATTTAGATATTTATCATCTTTGTATATTTGGTAATAGTAGAAGTTTCCGATACAAGGGATAATTGGAATGCTGATTAACACTATTTTATCATCTTTTTGGGTAATTTATAATTTAGATATTTATCATCTTTGTATATTTGGTAATAGTAGAAGTTTCCGATACAAGGGATAATTGGAATGCTGATTAACACTATTTTATCATCTTTTTGGGTAATTTATAATTTAGATATTTATCATCTTTGTATATTTGGTAATAGTAGAAGTTTCCGATACAAGGGATAATTGGAATGCTGATTAACACTATTTTATCATCTTTTTGGGTAATTTATAATTTAGATATTTATCATCTTTGTATATTTGGTAATAGTAGAAGTTTCCGATACAAGGGATAATTGGAATGCTGATTAACACTATTTTATCATCTTTTTGGGTAATTTATAATTTAGATATTTATCATCTTTGTATATTTGGTAATAGTAGAAGTTTCNTCTGTTGACGCTGTTGAGGCATCCTAAATGATCGTAATCGTTGGGATCATCAGAATGAAGAGCAGTTAGAATATATGGGAAGCAACCAAGTGGAGCACTTGCTGGAATCACAATTATCTTTGCTCCCGGAATGTTGATTAACACTATTTTATCATCTTTTTGGGTAATTTATAATTTAGATATTTATCATCTTTGTATATTTGGTAATACTAGAAGTTTCCGATACGAGGGATAATTGGAATGCTGATTAAGACTGTTTTATCGTCTTTTTGGGTAATTAATACTCCATATATTTATTCTCTTTTATATTTGGTAATAGTAGAAGTTTTGGGTTTAGGAGAGATATTTGGAAGGTTGATCAACACTCTTTATTGTCTTTTTGGGTAATCAGTGGGTTTGTTTGGTACCACGATTAAAAGTGCGCTGAGATGATCCAATCGGGATTTTTTTAATGCACGCAAAACATAAGCTTAATTGCGATGTGATAATCGTTAAAAAATTATGATATCATCATATCTGTTAAAACCAACTGCGGTTTCATCGTTATTTTGGAAAAAACTCATTCACCATTACTTCTATTAATTATAATATAATTATATTTATTATTATTATACATATAAGGATCTATTAGTATTTTTACATAAATCACGATCATAATACCGCAATTTTATCAAACATACTTAAAAATTCACGATCATCATATCTCACCACACTTCAATTTTAAAAAGCTAAACCAAATAAACCCAATATTCTATATATTTATTCTCTTTGTATTTTTGGTAATACATGAAGTTTCTAGTATGCGTTCACAACAAAGGAGTCTTGTAAACTTCCATTTCGAGAATTAGCTAAAACTAAACTTTTCCCTCTTCTAATTTGAGCTATGATGAAATTTGGGCTTACAAGTATTTACGTTTTTTGGCTTTCAACTCTAGATGTGAATATATTATTAATATTATCGATTTTTCGTCTATTTTTTTGTAAATGTTTTTCTGCATTTGCCAAAAGAGCATAACTTACAGTAATAGGATACAACAAAAGAAGTTAATTCCTTGGCATTTTGACGATCAGAACAGTACCTATAAACTAAAGTAATACATCTTAAAATACTAATACAAATTAATTAATTATGATATTACTTTAATTATAAACTATAATATTTCTGACACACTATTCAAAATCGGTCTATTTTTTGGGCTACTGCAAACCTATTTACCTTTTAACAAGACCATAGCCATCATTGGCGTATCCCTCCATCGTCGCGATTAAACTCGATGATATCGGAATTCCTACCAAGGACAACCAATCATCTACGAGGAAACCGTAAATCTCGATATAATTAATGTAAATCAAATCGGCGGCGATTCATTGATTAATTACCTGTTGAATCGGTAGCGGAGTAGACGGCAAGAGGCGCTTTCGCGAAGGCGAGAACTAGCGTATCTCCTCGATTGATTATGCTTTTGAGGCACCAGGACAGGGCGTAGGCGCTTTCTTCACTTTGATCCACCGCCACCAAAATGTGTCGCCCCATTTTTCTGCGATATCAATGAATTGAGTGTCGCTAACTCTTATATAATTGTAGCGTATGCGTTTGATGATTTATCCATCTGAATCCTGTTGGCGAGAGTCCATAGATTGCACTGGGAGTATCGGTCGGTCGGTCGGAATCGGTGGGCATTCCTGGTTTCGAACCGCCATTCCATTTTGCATTATTTTTTTATTTGGTTTTGTTTATATATATATTATTACTTTATTTATTATTTTAAAATATAAATTACACTATTTACTACTTGGTGATAAAGACTGAAATTACCAATATAAAGTAAAAATATGAATTTAGAACTTAAATTTCAATTAAATACCAACACCCCCAAATTATTAATATTGTTTACTATTGACCTTCTAATAATATCATTAATATTTTATATTTTTATACACAATTTCGAAATTAATATTACATAATTTTTCAAACTATAAAAAGATTTATTTATGTATTTTTGTCAATCTTGATAATCAATTATATTAACAGAAAATTATTTATTAAATTAACTGAAAATTAAATATTATAATATCGGTGATAAAAAACAAACGATATTAATAAATTATATGATATATACATTTATACAACTCGTAAAATAAAAGTTATTTATGTAATTTGTCTAGAAACAATCAACTTCAACATTGATGACATTATAAAAGGGTACACAAAGCAAAATCAGAGTCTAGAAACACTTTAACTTGTTCATAACTTGAACTCTTCTTCAGTTCTCATCTTCATCATCATCTTCTTCATCATCGTCATCATCTTCGGTGCTCTCGTTACCATGTGCAGAGCTCCTGAAAATCTTCAGTTCACTTTTAGCATCAAAATCGCTGAAAAGATCCTCCCCGAGCTTCATATTCCGGTGTTTAACCATAAGCCATCGTAGCAACCGGTCTTCCTTGTTCAGGTAATACAGCTCGGTGTTGAAGGTTGGGGGTGTCATCATTGTCATTTGCATTAATTGCCCCTACAGATAGTAAACAAATGTTCGTATGAGAAACAGTAAAATCAAGTCAAAATGTCTATAGAGATCGAGCTAGCGACCGACGATCAAACGGGAAAGGAAACGAGTTCAAATGTTTGTATGGGAAGCAGTAAAATCAAGTCAAAACTCGAACAGTAAAATCAAGTCAAAAGTCTATAGAGATCGAGCTAGCGACGACGATCAAACGGGAAAGGAAACGAGTTCAAATGTTGTATGGGAACGAGCTAGCGACCGACGATCAAACGGGAAAGGAAACGAGTTCAAATGTTGTATGGGAAGCAGTAAAATCAAGTCAAAACATCTACAGAGATCGAACTAGCGACCAACGATCAAACGGGAAAGGAAACGAGTTCAAATATTCATATGGGAAGCAGTAAAATCAAGTATACAGAGATCGAGCTAACGAACGGGGATCAAGTGGGAAAGGAAACGAGGGTTCGAGAATGCTGAAAAGAACCTGATAATAACGCCCATCTAGCTTCTTTATGCCATAGCCTAATTGAACAGTTCCAAAGGACGTGACATCAGTGAGAACTCCATTTCTTCTATAGACATGCTTTCCCACTCTAGCAACCAGGTCCATAACAGCCTCTGTGGCTACACTTGGTTTCAACAAAAGCATACAATCATAAAGCGGCATTTTGCCAAAACTAATTCAGCACCAAAATCTGTAGAAGAAATCAACAAAACAATTAGTCTTCTTTGAAAGTCGTGCAAAAACACACTGGTGAGCTTTTAAAACACCTTCTTTGCTCCATATATTCTTCATAGCATCACAGAAAATTGTGGATTTTGTTTAACTATACAAAATATAAGAAAATCTCACTGGCTAAGAGGGAAAAAGAGCAAGCCAGTACATAATTTTAACACACAACATTTTAGACCGCTAGCTAAGTTCAAACCACCAAAATTTGTAAGAAAAAATGTAAAAAAATCATGAATCCCAACTTCATACAACAGCTATAAGCAAAATGAAATATGGGAACTGAATATCTTATAAAAATTTCAGAATACAAGCGATCAAAATGCCCAAATCAGATTCAGAATGCAAACAAAACAAATTAGAAATTTACAAAACCTTGAACATCCAATGGAAAAAAAGGCATCTTAAAATTCGAAATTGAGGATTGCGCTAGGGCAAACACCGAAACCTTTAATCAAAGGTGAAATAAAAAAACATCGACATCGAAGAAAACCTGAATTGGAGTAAAAAGACTGGTGTCGCGTCTAGCGAGAGCGGGCGACTTGACTGGAAATGGAACTCGCCAAAAGTGTCGTCCCTTCGTCGAGAGACGCTTGAACTTCAGTTCCAAGTTTTCGTCTTTCACGCAGAGTGAGCTTCTAGACTCCGAAAACTAAAAGCGGCGATCGGAAGTCGCCGGAAAAGAAATAGATAGATTGATTTTTTTTGCATGGGCCATTGGCCCATTGTAATTTTGTAAAGCCTTTAGGGTAATACAGTCTTTCTCCCCATAAACCGGACTATTCTACCGGTCGGTCCGCTGGCTCGAACAAATGCGGTTACGGGTTAACCCGAAACAAAAATGGATCAATCCGTTTAACAAATGGATCTTAATTTTCAAAAGACCAAAGAATTCGATCGCCTGTAAATACAAAATCGCCCATGCAAGGCAACTTACAATAAAATTTACATGCTTCATTCAATCAAGCCCTTCAAGCCTCTGTTTGATATACATCTTACCTTGCGACTTCAAATTCAATAACGCAGCAGGAACCCGCATTCCGTAGACAATTTTCGGGATCCGCAGCTCGTTGAGAACAAGATAACTAACTGCATTGTAATCCAAAACAAATGAAAAAGAGTATTCATAGTGAAGTAATATTGAAACCAGGCGATTTAATCGTGAAGTAAATCGAACACAATAACAACAACGACAACAAGTACCTTGTACAATGAATGAGCTTTACTTCGAGGAAACACGAACTCGTTTTATATAGGATTCATGCAGTCTTTTTCCTTCTGTGTATGTGATTCATCAGTATCAGACAATAAGGGATTGTAATGATCATTTTACGTTGTAAGAAAATTTTACCGTGTGTGGTGTTCGTGTTTGCAGGCTTGCAACTGAACTTGAATCGACAGAAAATGGTCATGCTACGAAACGGTGTGACTTCGTAATACCCTTTCGCCTTATAATGAGTCCAATCATAAGAGTATTGTAGGTGGAATTATCTACAGGGATACCCTTCTCAGTTTGTTCTTTGAAAACTAGCATGGCATCTTTATATCTCCCTTTGGCACAAAGCTCACTGATCCGCACCGAATAAGTTTGCGAATTCACATCCGGAAGTTGACAAGCATCTTCCCGATTTAATATCTCCCGGTTGCTCGATTTTAATAAAAGCTCCTCGGCTTCTTTAGTTTTCCCAGCATCATTAAGAGCATTAAAAATGGCATGATAAGTATGAGAATCAGGTCCTAATTTCTTTTCTTCCATTTCAGCTAGAAAGCTTAACGTCTCCTCGAGTCTCCCTGCATTCGATAAGCCTGTAATTAATGTATTATACGATACGGAATCAAGGCTTCTCCTGTCTGAAACCCACAGCTTGAAAAGTTTCAAAGCTTTATCAAGCATTCCCTCTTTGCATAGTCCATGGAGAAGAATGTTAGAAGTATATATATCGGGTTTAAAAAACGACTTCTCGACCATCTTGTTGTGAAAGCCAAGAGCTTTCGTCACATTCCCTTGTAAGCAATACCCGTGTATAATCGTATTGTATGTCGTCTCATCGGGAACCAGCCCATTTTCTATAAGTTCATTCAGCTTACTTATAGCCAAATCTGCCTTTCCGAGCTTGCATAGCCCTCTGATCAACGAATTATACGTAACAAGATTAGGAATTATTCCCTTCTCCTTCATCTCATCCCAAACTTTCATAGCTCTCTCAATATTTTCTTCCTTAAAATATCCAACTACAAGAGTTCCATAGCTCACTGAATCCAGAATATATCCTCTCGTACTCGCAGAACAAAGCAACTCGTACGCGTTCTTAAGCTTCCCCTCTAAGCATAAATTGTGAAGAGCAGTATTCAGAGTCACAGTGTCCATTTTCAAACCTCTTCCCGCCATTTTATTCATCGTTTTAAAAGCCTCTTCCATATTACCTGCTTTACAAAAACTACTAATCAAAGTGTTGTACGTGACACAATCCGGAGAAAATCCAGCTTCTTCCATCCTTACAATTTCCTTATTCGCATTTTCCGTTTCTCCTTCTTTACAGTACCATTTAATCATGATGTTGTGCGTAACATGATTGAGTTTAACGCCTCTCTCGGTCATTTCATCCACTAACTTCAAACCATCCGAAATTTTTCTTGCCTCGAAACATTGATTTATCAATGTGTTATACGTTACTACATCTGGCAAAGTCTTCAATTCCTCCATCTCATCTTTGAGCCTAAACGCCTCATCAATCTTCCCGAAGTTACACATTCCACTGATTAACATATTATACGTCCAAACATCTGGTAACAAGTGATTTTGAATCATCAACTTAACGATATCAGCAGCATCTTTTAGCAGCCCCATTGAACAATACCCATCAACCAAAATATTATATGTAGTCCTATTTGGAGAAAGGCCCTTACTCTTCATTACACGCAATAACATACGGACATCAACCAATCTTCCCTTCTTGCAGAAAGCAGACAGTACGGTGTTATAGCTCACGTTATCTGGCATTAATTTGAATTCAGTCTCCATTTTGCCCATGAACTTTACTGCATCTTTTAACTTTCCCATCAAACAGTAACAATTGATAAGAATATTACAGGTAACTACACTCGGCAGCATGCCAATCTTGCGAGCATCACTAAAAAGATTCTCACAAAGATGTATAGAATGAGAACAATGACTTCTCTTTACTAGAGAGGTTAGCATGGTGTTGAAAGTAAGCACGTTGGGCGACAGCTTATGGCGCTTCATTTTCCTAAAAATCTGTACGCTGTGGTGAGGCAAGCCAGAACGACAGTAAGCAAAAATGCAGGTGTCCAAAAAGATTCTAGATGGCGGTGGCAAGGGAGGAGCAGGGCGGAGGAGGTGCCGGTGGAGCTGATGATAGGGATGCTCAGAGAGAATTTGTGAATGAAGAATACGCTTTGCATCATTGAATTTATGGCAACGGATGAGTGATGAGACTAAGGAGACAAAAGTGGCCAAAGGAAGAGGAGTGACACACTGCTTTAAGGAGGAGTGAGATCGAGCCCAGTTCAAGAACGAGAGGAGTGTAGATGGATGCTGGCAAAGTAGGGGCGACGAGAGAACAGAGTGAACTATGTGTGGAGTAAGATAAGGAAGGTATGAAGAAAGGTTAGCATCAATGGAGGACGTTGAGGAGGCTGATTTTTTAAGAATGGTGGAGATAATAGAAGTGAGCTGTGTTGTGGACATCGGATGCAAAGGGGCCTCCTTGCAGCTCTTGAGTGTTCAATAAATAATCACCATCTTAAGAAAATCCTGCAAAAACCAGATCATAAATCTCAGTGACATATTCTCCTTCATCTCTAAACATTTCTATTTGTTTGAAATGCTTTTTAAAATGACATTGAACTACAGAAAAATGCTAACTTCCTTCAACATTCAATGCAATCATTGACAAACATGCACCTCATATCATTATAGTAGTATTTGTGGTTGCAAAATATTGGAAAAAACTTATTCCAGCATACAAAATGCACATTTTTTACACGGATTAAACTCACCTTTGTGTGCTGCAGGTCATTGATAAGTCATTCCACCACTTGTGTGCCCTAGATTATACACATATCTTAGAGGCACCCATTTCAATTCCGAAAAAATACACTTCTTTGGAACTCCAAGAGGAGAATGATGAAAGAAAAATAAAAATTGAAAATTGCAACAACAAGTATGATTCATTGTGATAAAAGAATTACCTTATCAATTTCAGCAGCCGCGTAAGGGGAAAATTCATTATCAGACTCGTGAGGAACTGCAGTTGAGAAAAATCTGGACCATGAACAGCACCACAATGGAACTGCAATAAATTGCATAGAAGAGGGAACAAGAAGAACCCAAAAAAGCAACTTCAGTTTTACTGACCCAATTGACGGAACGCCATTTTCGTCACCATTCAAGCTTCAGCAGACTAATCTAGATAGAGGAGAATCAATAAGAATGCACTGAGAGAAGATCCCATGCGAGTACCGCTTGGGTTTGATCTGTAATGTTAGTGTTTTGAGTTTTAGGGTTGAGGTTTTTAGACTCAATTTAGAGTATGGTTTGAGATTTAGGGTTTCAATTAATGATGTTATTTTAGGACACTTGATACATTGTTCGACTCATTAATGTTCGTATTTCTTCATTCAAGTTACAATATGAAAATTGTTTAACAACAAAATAAACTCAAGTAAAAATTAGAACGAACACAAATATTTGTGAGAATTTTCGAATTTGAATGTTTATACAATTTTGCACGAACACGACAGAACACAAAACCAGTGGATCCAAATACAAATAAATATGAATACAAACACGAAAACAAACAGGACGAACATGAAAAATATTATAGAAATATTAACAATATTCGAACAAGTTTTTTTGTTTAAATTATAATATGAACGAATATAAACAAATCGAATTAACTTGTTCGCATCAAATAAGAGTCATAGTTTCAATTACAACTTAAAACGCATACTTGTTAAATCAATGATACTTGAATAGTCATATGATTCAACAATAATTCAATCCAATTCATTTGTTGACAACCCCGGCCCGGCAAAAGCTTAGGGCGATCGGCGGTCCCGGCAGACTGTTAGGGCCAACAGACCGATCGGTCCCGACAGACTGCTTAGGGAAAGCAGTCGATCGGTTCCGACAGACTGTTAGTCCGACATTTTCCAGCACATGAAAGCAACCTCCGACAACCTTGTCAGAGGCGGTGACAGGGCGTGAGTTACACGCAAAAGCAATCTCCGACAACCTTGTCAGAGATGGGGACAGAGCGTGGATTACACGCATTTCCCATTCTATAAATACATATATACAAGATAAGCTCAGGAATACCAATTTTGGTGAACCCTAATCTGTTGTAAATTCTTTTCGCTATTTTTATTTCTCTTGTACATTTTCCCTTCATTTATTAATGAATTTGCCGTTGAGGTTCTCCTCTCGGCAACGTGGTTTTTTCCCCTTTCTTAAGGGGTTTTTCCATGGTAAAATCGCATGTGTTCTTTCCATTTTCTATATTTCAAGTTGTCTCTACAAACAACAAATAAAACCGATTTTCAGAATCATGTGACTGTGGCTACCCATAAAAAGGAACCATAACAAATATGAAAACCTTCGATTTACTAATAAACAATGATAGCCTTAGAGTTTCTTTCAAAAACTCTCAAAATGGTTATTTTCAATGATTTTAGAAAATAGTGACTATGTTAAAATAATTGAATTGAACGGGTACAAGTAAATGAATTCAGTTCAAGATTTGATATGACCCAATAAGAGTAATACTTGGTTGACACAATCCAACTCAATGTAGACATGTTCCATCTAAGAGAGATGAACCTGACTCATGATGTCGCCTAGCCAGGACGCTAAATAAGGACTCGTGAATCTTCCAAGTAATGGAGCGATCTCCACGATCGGTCAAATCGGGTCCTAGGCTCTAAAATGGTAGTCCTTACATACCTAGAGCAAGTATGATGGGTCAACAGGGCATGCAATTATAACGGACAATACAAGCTTTTTGAAGACTAACGTTTAGTAGTTGTGATGAATGAGAGAGAAGTAAATGACTAGCGTTAGCCCTTAGGATAATCTATAAATATAAGATTATGAGAATGAAATAAGAATCTTGAATTTTAATAGTGAATCTTGAATCTCTAATCTCTATGCTATGATTTTTTACCTTATATTGTGCTTTTCTTTGGTCTTGTTGTTTGATTTTTGCTAACCCTCTTCTACCACTGCCATATTTGATTTTGTACGTTATTATTTTAGTATATCTACCAAATTCCTTCTCAAAGTATCATAATTTTTTCAATTCATTTTGAGGTTTTCCACATAAAAATCTATCTGTATGTATTCATAGTTTTATGGTTTTGATACACCCTAAAATGCACATTAGCAATGTATTCAAAATACATGTCGTTCTGAAATAAAAACAAGCAGATAATCGCACAACTTATAAAGTTAGACAGTTATATGTATATAATAAAGGCTAAAATATATTTATTTTTCAATTAATAGTATATATATGAACAATATGAAATATTACCTGATGTCCTCGTATAAAGGTGTTGTTTGGAACAACCGTTTACCGTTCGGTGCGGTGAACGTACCGTAGTTGTATTCTATTTTAACCAAACATCATTAATAACTGTGTTCATGCGACCGCAGAAAATATCGGTGAGTTCACAGTTGGTTTAACCAGTGTTTCTCTGGTTCTTCTAATTACTGAATATAGATTATTTATTTCTTCATTTACTTTGTCTATCTCGATTGAAGGACGTAGCGATGGCGGAGAAGGAGCAGGAAAACCGTATATTTGTCGGTGGTTTGCGGACGTGACGGAACGGCAGTTGGAAAACGCATTTAGCCGTTTTGGGAAAGTTATCGACAGTCAGGTTGATATGAAAGGAATTGATTTAATTTATAGTATTATTACTTACTTTTTATGGTTATCGTTTCCTTGAGTAGTGTGATTGTTTTGATGACTCCAATTATATTTCTTTTACGGATTACGAATTCCTTAGATTTTTAATATTGTATGTTGATGAGTATATTGGCCCATTGTTTTTATAGGAATACCGCAGCACAGATTCTGTTGTGTTCTATCATTGTGATCAGTTAGTAGCTTTATAAAAGTTAGCCATCTGATAGTAATCTGTCCATCTCGTGAAATTTGAATTTGTAATTCCTGTTGCCGTTTCTGCTAGTTTGTCATTGGAGGATACATGACTTGAATAGGATATTAGGCTTATAAAGGCTACAATGGAGTCATTACTGGGTTGCATCTAAGAGGGTTCGTCAGTGGATAAATGTCCTTCCTCTTACTCTTGTGCTTCATTTAATTTGATTTAGGGTTCTGCCCCAACATTCACTGATTGGACATTCGAATTTGCACTACAAAATTGATCTTAGATTCGTTTATGATGTCTGTGGGTTACTGACAACATCAGGTTTCCTCGGAATCATTCATGCTTGAGCCACAAAATGATACAGGTTGATTGGTTTTAGAGGACAGGAGAGCTCAGTGTACACTGAGTTCATTTAGTAAAGAAACTTCTTAGTGTCTTGAGTGCAGCTGGGTCCTCAAGTGGATATTCGTGTAATGGAGTTTTTAATGATCTATTCAGTTACTGAAGTGGATCATCTCAATGGTTATTTCCTTTGTTGTCCATGGTCCTGAAGCTCGGTTTATCATTCATCTGTGTTAAATAAGTTGGCACTTTAACTGCTGATGCAGCAAGGAAAAATAATTTGTGCTTGATACGCCAGGGATATTGTGTTTGCTCGTTGTATGCTGGAAATAAATACTGGACGTTCTCTTTCTTTTTTCTGAATATGGTTTTTTGATGCATGATTTTCTGTAGATTATGTTGGAAAGAAATACTGGACGTTCTCGTGGATTTGGTTTCTTGACTTTCGCTGATCGAAGGCCTGTGGAAGATGCCATCAGGGAAATGCATGGTCGGGAATTTGGAGATCGAGTTATATCGGTTAACAAAGCTGAGCCTAAAATGGGAGGTGAAGACTCTGGGCATGGGTATAGTAATTATTCTGCAGGAGCAAGAAGCAACTATGCCGGTGGAAACATGAGATCTGTTGGGCAGGATGATTGCTTCAAATGTGGTCGACCAGGTCATTGGGCGAGAGACTGCCCATCGGCTAGTGGTGGTCGAGTAACTCGCACTTTCTCTCCTCCAGCTCCACGCCCCAGGTTTGGTGGACCTGGTAACCATGGGGATCGCTACGTTGAGGAGCGTGGGAAGTATGTGGATGACAGATTTGATAGGGTCCGTTATGGTGACAGGGATCGTTTTGAGAGCAGAGATGATCGATTTGGAAGCCGTGATCGATATTTTAATGACAGGTACATGGTCACTTGTTAACTAACACTGAGTGCACCACACCTGTTGAGCCATCACCTTGTTAACATTATCGATTGAGATCAGGTACCCACCAGCTAGAGAGCAGTATCCCGAGGATCGGTATGGACTGCCAGATCGGTACCCACAGAATGGATATGGAAAAGAGCGAGGTTATGATCGAGATGGAGGAATTAGAGGTGGTGGAGGTGCTCCTACACGTTATGAAAGCAGAACTTACAGAGAAAGGCCAGGACCATATGACCGCCCAAGAAGAGCAGGGCCACCACCTTCTTTTGACAGGTACTAAAACTGCTTAATGTTTTCTCAATTAGGAGATGTAGCAGGCAAGATGCTTTCCCCTAAGGTATCGGTATTGGTATTTGTATTGGTATCAGTATTACATTGTCGGTTATCTACATTCTGAATTATATTCAGCTGGAGTTATCATGGATTATTAATATTTCTTCCTGAAACTATTTTTGTTTCAAGCATTTTTCGCATGAGATGGATTGGTATGGATATTAGAAAAGGTATCGGTATCACGTTTTTGGTTATCTACATTCTGAATTAGATTCAACTGGAGTTATTGTGGACAATTTAATATTTCTACCTTGAAACTATTCTTGTTTCAAGCAATTTTTCGTAGTTGATATGGATCGTTATCGGTATCGTGTTGGTTATCTACATTCCGAATCATATTCAGCTGGAGTTATCATTGAATATTTCGTATCTTCCCTGAAATTATTTTTGTTACAAGCAATTTTTGGTAGTTGATATGGATTGGTATGGATAGTAGAGAAGGGTTGTGATTGAAGCAAAAGTTAAACAGGCAGAATAATAGCAATTGATGTAGCTTTACATTTGGTTGTTATACATTGAAGAAGCAAAAGAATTTGTGTGAGAAAAAATGCTTGAACTTCTTCAAGAGAAGGCAGTTGGTAGAGGTTTTGTTCTATACGAGCTGAAGTTCTTTTGTGAAAATGTATTGACGTATACATGTGAACTGAACAATATTTTCATATCGATTTGGAATTTCATTTAGATTGGTATCGAGCGATACCAATCAAAGTATCATGAATGTTATGAGAGGTGTTCTCTCAAGAGATGGATTTTTCATTAATTCAAGGGGAATCATATAATTTTTTTAAAACGAGGGCATATATTAATATTTGGTATGAGCTAAGAATGTTAGAATATAAATAACTATCTAATTTAAGTAAACCCGATGAAATTTGTATTTTGTACTGATTCGAATGAGTATCTTTTTCCCCTTGTTTAACACATATAATATAAGGTTATTTCCCTAATAATCATTAAACTCCATTTGTTAATGAATTAGTTTAATAATTTTCAAATTCAAATAAGTAACCGTTTTGTAAATATTAAAATCACATCATCTTGTCAATTTCATCAAGACTTTTCACTCTCTGCATTGATCTCATAACCAGAACAGCAAAAATACCTGCAATTCAAATTCAAATTCAAATTCAAACTCAGATTCAAATTCAGATTTAAAATTTAATTTAACTCACCAGCTCCAATGAATGAAGCAGCCTGTGATGCTATTATTTCAGTGCCTTGGCTGCTCAAGCTCACTCCAATGTTAAACAAGGAGCCTCCCATAACTGCGTATATTGTTCCCATCTGCAATATTGTCGCCTTTCGAGCCGCTCTTTCCGACTAAAGATACAACAAAATAGCCTTAAAATTATGTCATAGATGTACAAATAATGACTTCATGGCATTTGCACCTCTAAGACTCGAACTCGTAGCTTTAAATCTCCGGTTTCAAGCTGATTCACTATTTCTTCGATATTCTTGATCCGTGAAGGGACCGATATCGTCGAAAGCCTTGCCTGAGATAAATACATCAATTGAAATACTGAAAATTATCCCACATCGAAAGTAGAAAGTTTTTTGGGTTGGTTTATAAGAGGGATGGTGGATTATATTAAATGATTTATTCATGTCTTTTACGGTTTGATCTCCCTATATAAATTGATCCGACTTTAGAAATTTAACAATATTTACATTACGCCTCTGAATGTGAGTGATTCTTTAGTTTACTTACATCATCTGCTTGTTTCGTAAGTTCTTCGACGACATTTTGTCCAGTTTGCTGTTGCTGTCTTGTATTTAACAGCTCCTGCAAAAAAATGGATGCTTGTAAGAATTCAGACAATGAATACGAAACAATGTAGAAGAACCTGAACATATGGTGCAGCAATCTTTGCAAAGGAAAAATTAGGATCCAAACTGTAACCTATGCCTGAAAACACACAAAAAGTTCAGAAATATCGTATAATGTATTAAGTCATCTTCGGAATCACCTTCGAGTGTCGAAAAAGCTTTCAATAAAAATACCAAACTGACCGGAAACCGGAAAGATTGATCAGTTGCTATTGTAAACAAATCCTGCAACAAAAATTCACATACTTTTATACTACTCATTAAGCCGTAAATTCGTGTTTTTTCGGATAATGAAAAAAGGGATTCGTTACATCTCCGATTGCTGATAGTGTCTTGTGCTGATCAGATCTTTTGTTTAGCAAATTATCAACAGAATACTTTATTGTTCTCCTCACCTAAAACTCGGAATTGTTAGTGTTAGAAAACTCGGAATTGTAAGAATTTGAGAAAGGATTTTTGTTGTTTATACCGATGACATGTCCCCGGTGTTTTCGAGCACTCCGAGATCGATAAGAATATGCATCACCTGAATAGTTTTGAACTCGATTAGAACACTTCAAAACGAGACGAGGCATGTAACGAATTACGAATGGAACATACCTTTTTTACGTCCTTTTCATAGGCAGCATAGAAAAGTTGCAGTAATTTTTCTCTTGTAAAATTCTTAATTTCTCCCATCATACCGAAGTCATAATATATCAAAGATTCATCGACGTCGATAGCTAGATTTCCGGGATGAGGGTCAGCATGAAAATACCCTGTTTTAAGAATCTGAGAACAACAACATAGTCCTTGTAATAACATAGTCAAAACAATAAGTTAAGACAAATTTGTAATGCTTACTTGAATTAAGTAAGCTTCGACCGAACGAGACGAAATTTTAGCTCGATTATACCCCCATGCATCTATCATATGTGGCTGGTTTATCTTAATGCCTGAATGAAAAACAGTGTCGTTTTATTATACTCGTTTCACGATGAAAGTATCATTTTCGATAAGAAAAATACCAGGAACATATTCAGATGTAAGCACCTTTGTTGATGTATAATCCCAGTAAATGATCTACGATTACACGAAAAATATATTCAATAAAATGAATTTTACGACTGATGGAAATGATTCAAATTCTAAAGGAAACATACAGGTATTCGAACCCACTTTACGTTACGAAAATCCCGACGAAATCTTTCAGCATTTTTTCCTTCATTTACGTAATCAATTTCTTGATACAAGATCCTAAAATGCAAATGTATGAAGATTTATTTACGAAAGAATTTAAGCATATTTGTATAACTTACTTCGCACATTCTTCGTATATTGCGATCCAATCTTTTGTCGGACCACGTAGAGTTTCATTACTCTGAAAGTACTCAGCAATCAGCTTTAAGTTTTCTACATGAAAAAAATAACTTAGTTATGAAAACATATAAAAACAAAGTGAGGAATTAGGAGTAACTGAGGTCGATATCGAAGAGCTTCCGTAAGCCTGGTCTTTGAACCTTAACGGCTACTTTTTGTCCGTTATGAAGGACTGCTCGATGTACCTAAATTGATTCGTACATTAACATGAGAAATATTGAACAAAAAAGGCAAAGAATTTCAAGTTCTTCGTGTATTTATTGCTGCCGAGACTCATTCATTTTTATTTCAAGGAAAGACGTAAACCCTAAACTCTAAACCCTAAAACAACGAGAAGCAAACACACCTGACCGAGACTAGCAGCAGCAATTGGCAAGTCTTCAAACTCCTTAAACAAAATATGTATAGGGGAGCCAAGTTCATTCTGAATGAAACTCTTTGCTTTCCCAGGTGAAAATGCAGGTACTCTGTCCTGAATTGTATTACAAATTAAAGCAAATAAAATATGCATGAAATTTTCATTGTTGCTTGCAGCATACCTGTAACTTGACGAGTTCCTCGATAAATTGTTTCGGAAATAGATCGGATCTAGTCGATAATAGCTGACCAAGCTTGATAAATGTTGGCCCGAGTTGCAAAACACGTTTCTTGAGCCAAACAGCGGTTTGTTTCCTTCGTTTTTCCTGAAAATTATACAGATTAGATGTCAAGTTAGCATACGAATATGGTACAAGGAAAAGGCTGTTGTGATGGTATCATGGAAGTCATCTCGGTGGTGTACAGTCTGGTATACCAGTAAATATCGGTCGTAACAAGTACACCGGTATTCTGATATATCATCGGTATACCAATGTTATATCGAAAAAACCACTCGTACTGATCACAACTGGTACGAACAGTATCGACCGATATGACTTCCTTGAATGGTATAGCAGCAAGCTCACCCGCTTGTCATTCGTGAATCCTCCAATGTATGTAAACTTAGAATCATCGAACTGAACACGGAGACGAAGCGAAAGAGCAAAACTCCATACATCTATACCTCTCTGGAACGAGTTATATCCCTCGTTTGCCCAACTAAAACCTTCATCTATAGGTAAAAAATTGTCACCTTCTCTCGGTAGAATCTCTTTACTCCGTAAGTCTTTTCGATTAACCGAGCTTGCTAACTTGCCATTCGGGTAAGATACATTCACAGCTTTTTCCCCACTTTGTTTGTTGATCTCATGAACAGGTACCATTTTGTTAGCATGACCATTTGTACCATATTTTCTGAGAAATTCAGCCTCTTGCATTCTACAACTGCATTCTCTTCCGATATTCGAAACTCCTCGGTTAAATTTCACATACTTTGTTTTTGAAAACCAAAGATTTCTTCTGACTTTCTGATGATGTAATAGTTTATCAGTTGAGATACATGTATACGAAGCCAATACCGAAGCCATCCAAGTGATATAGCCTGTAAAACGATATTTTTCGAACAATAGAAACATGAGCCAGAAACACATATAATAACATAGTTGCATGAACATAACATTCTAAATTACCACAAACTCATCTGCAAAAAATAAACTATTCTATTGTCATCTAACAAGCATCATAGTTTATTAGGACAAGGAAAAACGGAACAAATTCAATAAGAACGGCACAAAAACGACATAGAAAGTTGAGTGTTGTCATAAATCCCATAAACTGATCATGACAAGATGGAGTAATCCTTAAAGAAAAAAAAATTGTTCATCTTCTTCTAGTATTCTACTGATATCAGTACTCAATCCCGGGATCATTACGGAGAACGAAACATGAACGGCTAAACGAATCCCGTATAAGAACTCCAGATAACTAACCTTTCAGTGAAAAAATGAAAAGATGAAGATCTAGGGAATTCTATATGAACTTAAGAGCTATAAAGATTCAATTGACATTAATGAAGACAAAGCATACTAGGAGACAAGAGAACCTAGTAGTTCTCCAAATAGAGTCCGGTGATCGGAGATTCTGGGCTTGCAATATTTAACCCAAGCCTGGGCATTTAGCTATGAAACTGAATATGTGGGTGTCTTCTCACCGGAACAAGTTCAAATAATCTCCATGCTTAAGACTAAAAGGCGACAACCAACACATGAAAACTGAACTCCTTTGAGATTGAAGTACAGTACAAAAGTATACAAATAATAACAGTTGCTTTCTAACTTTACAACTTGTATGTCCAAATTGCTTGTTACATTTGAAGAATCAAAGAATAAAAAATGCTTCAACTCCTTCAGGAAAAGACAGTTGGAAGAATTGTGCAATTGAGAGCTACAAGAGCGGGTTGGATAAGGTTTTGTTCAATACGAGCTGAAGCTTCTTGTGTGAAATGTATCCCGTCCCAAAATATATGATGTTCATGATGTTCGCATACGGGTACTCCTGGACTTCCACAGAATCTATTGCTACTGTAATTGTATTTTCCACCAATTCCGCAGCATGCTTTAAGAGCAGTATCTCCATGACTCTCTGTAATCAATCAATTAAAACGAGTTAGTTCAGTTGCATAACAGAGTAGAAATATGTGATTACTTGCCGTGATTCATTGTTTGTGCAAGAATCTCCAACACTCCCTCATCAAAAGCCCCGTACATAATTGTAACATTTGGGAATTCCCTATTGAGATTTCTAATGGCTTGTTGTAGATAATTGTTCTTCAAAGTGATTAGTCTGTTGACGCTGTTGAGGCATCCTAAATGATCGTAATCGTTGGGATCATCAGAATGAAGAGCAGTAGAATATATGGGAAGCAACCAAGTGGAGCACTTGCTGGAATCACAATTATCTTTGCTCCCATTTTTATCAGTTCCTATTTTTATCAGTTTAGCAAAAAAGAGATTTGTATGATTGATTTAATACCTTTGTGGTTTTGATTTGGGTTCTTGTGATTGGAACAACATATGATTGCACTTCTTGTATAGTCTTTCCTTGTGTTAATGCATACCCAATATCGTTCGCTTCAATGTCTCCTAATAATAACAGAGAATTAGCCATTCTGTTGGAGCATTCAGATCCGCAGACTGATTGAAGATGAGTTTTGAACCAATTGAGTTGGGTGTCTAGAGAAACTGCGTATGGTGGAATTCTTATTCCTCTTCTTGAGAAGAATCCATGATCCATAACTGGGCTTCTTGCAACTGAGAAGATTACNACAACGTAAATGTATTAAATTCGATTATAATATATGATATTTATATTTAATATTTAAAATATATATGCAATATGTAAATATTTGATTTATTTTTATTACAAATATATTAAGGGATACTCTTTGGCAAGTAAAGTAGTAAAGTACGTCATGTAACAAATTATTTACTGACATGAATTATTTAGCAAATGAAGTTTGTGCACTGTGCTATTCTGCCAAATTACCTAGTATGTAGATATCAATCTTTAGGATATGATAATCATGTGTATTGATTGTAATGAGTATACAATCTTTAAGTGTATGATGTCATGAGTACGATCAAGAAGACATACTTAATAATATATCGAATATATTGTATATTCGATATCTGCATATATTGGTTAGTTAATCAGATAAGCTTATATATATGGAAGGCTTATCTATGTTATCATTTATTTATTGAATCAATAAAAACCAAAATGTGATTTCCCTTTCACAAATGCCATTGTTTCAACAAATTCTATACAGTATGAGAGCTTTGTGAAAGCACTAACATGTAGATATAGCGGCGTCAGATTCAAATTCGTCTTACTTCTTGTATGCCCAAGACAATCCTAGGCAAGTGTTCGTGAGTGAGATGCTCTAAGAAAGCATGGGCATGCTTGGAAGTGGAACATAAAACAATCATGTTAAGAACTTCGTGATAGAGAATCACTTATAAACGAATTGCTTCAGCCTCTCCATTTTTCATCTCAAAACTCTCTTTTTCTGCTTTTGGTAGAAAATTGGATACCCGAACAAGTTTAAATAATCTCTATTGCACTAATAGGCAAAGTTTTTAAAACATGATCGAACTGGCCAGTTGAACCAGTAAAACCGTGAACCAACTAATTAAACTATTTGGTTTTTAAAAAACGGCATGGTTTTAAGTTTTGCGATTGAACCTCTAAATCACAGCTCGACCATCTAAATACCGAAAAAACATAACTTAAAATTCGCGGTTTATTTACTAAATCCAACAATTGAATTAGATATTGAGTCTTGTATTGGGCATGTAGATTTGATGTCTAAAAAATCTATATTACAACATAGAAAAATGAAAAAATTGCATTATTAACCCCTAAACTTACGAAAAATAAAAAAATGACTTAAAATTAGCAATATCTTTCATTTTTTTACCATTGATACTATAGTCCCTAGTTTTTCCTTATGTTGAAAAATGTTTTCCGTTAACATGATTGACTTTCAAAGCTCACAAAATAGGTAAATAAAACTCTTATAATTCGAAAAAAATATAAAATAGACAATTGATATTCGAAAATTGTGCATAAAATATAAATTATTAATGAGTTGGTTATAGCGTCAATGATAAACAATATCTAATTGTAGGGTAGAATCTCAGCTTTTCGGGTCGGGTTCTTCCAAATATAAACCAATTTTTTAAATATGTGTAGATGTCAAAATGGTCGGTTTTCGTGTCCTAACTAGTTCGCTTAATCGATTTTCGTTTATAATTTTCCTTGACAAACCCTGGATCATTAGAAGTCAATTTATATCGATTTTGGATAATAAATGTTTTTTTAAAAAATAAGATAATAAAGACAAATGTTTTAAAGTATGATACCTACCGGTATATAATATGAGTACCCTACACCATATATCATATATGTATACCGGAATAACAAAATAAATTATATTATTAATCTACAGAAAATATATAATTTTTTTAACTCGGTTCCACCAATCTACTTGATTAAATTTGTCAGATTAATAACATCTTAGACACCAATTTGTCAAATTAATAAACATAGTTGAGTATAATAAGGTAGGTGTATACAAATAATAAGCGTTGCTTTAACTTAATATGTCCAAATTGTTTGTTACATTTGAAGAATCAAAAGAATAAAAAATGCTTCAACTCCTTCAGGAAAAGGCAGTTGGAAGAATTGTACAATTGAGAGCTACAAGAGCTGGTTGAATGAGGTTTTGTTCAATACGAGCAGAAGCTTCTTGTGTGAAATGTATCCCGTTCCAAAATATATGATGTTCAGGATGCTCGCATACATGTACTCCTGGACTTCCACAGAATCTATTGCTACTGTAATTGTATTTTCCACCAATTCCACAGCATGCTTTAAGAGCAGTATCCGCATGACTCTCTGTACTCAATCAATTAAAACGAGTTAGTTCAGTTGCATAACAGAGTAGAAATATGTGATGACTTGCCGTGATTCATTGTTTGTGCAAGAATCTCCAACACTCCCTCATCAAAAGCCCCGTACATAATTGTAACATTTGGGAATTCTCTATTGAGATTTGTGATGGCTCGTTGTAGATAATTGTTCTTTAAAGTGATTAGTCTGTTGACGCTGTTGAGGCATCCTAAATGATCGTAATCGTTGGGATCATCAGAATGAAGAGCAGTTAGAATATATGGGAAGCAACCAAGTGGAGCACTTGCTGTTAGCTTAAAATGGATTTTACCGATTCTTTACCGATTACTTTTTCCGTTAGAACTCAGACGCACACACACGGCGGAATGGAATAGACACACAAAAACTTTTACGTGGAACCCGAGTACCTGGAGAAAACCACGGACCAACACCGGTCAATCCACTATCACCAAATAAACAACAGATACAGTTCAAGAACTATCTCGTTCTTGAAACACTGATATCGAGCAACAAACAATAAAGATTATCTCCGCAAAACTCCTTTGCAACCTTTGTTGTTCTCCCGTGCTCCCTCTGCGTTTTTCCCTCTGGTGATGATGATACTTGTGGTGCCGCATTAAGTGCGGCTGGTTGTGTATAAATACACTCCTGGAAATGAGCTTAGGTTTAAGGCTCATTTCCCCTTCTGGCTACCGATCGGTATCAGACCATCCGACCCCGTCGGTATCTAGGTCATCCAATACCGGTCGGTATCTTCCTTTACTTCTGACCCCAGCTCGGTATATTTCTTCGGCTGACGATGGGTTAGCTGCCACAAAAGTCTCCATCTGCTCTAAGGCTGGAACTTGTGAGAACGCCATGTTGTCGACCATGCAGATTTTCCATCCTGAGTCGACCTGCAGTTTGTCGACCTGTAGTCTGTCGATCGGCTATCTTGACTTGCAGTCTGTCGATCGTCTGTCTTGACTTGCAGTCTGTCGATCGGCTGACTTGACTTGCAGTATGTCGATCGCCTGCCTGGACCTACAGTCCGTCGATCGCCACTGACCTGCAGTCTCGTCGATCGCCACAGACTTGCAGTCCGTCGATCACCTCTGCAGTCCCGTCGATCGCCACAGACCTGCAGTCTGTCGATCGCCTGTGACCTGCAATCGTCGATCGCCACTGACCTGCAGTCCGTCGATCGCCATGCAGAAATTTGGTGTTCCACTCAACACTTGCTGGAATCACAATTATCTTTGCTCCCATTTTTATCAGTTCCTAAGAAGAAACAAATGATGTTGATGAGTATGAGCAAAATGAGGCATCAGATTTGTATAATTGATTTAATACCTTTGTGGTTTTGATTTGGGTTCTTGTGATTGGAGCAACATATGATTGCACTTCTTGTATAGTCTTTCCTTGTGTTAATGCATACCCAATATCGTTCGCTTCAATGTCTCCTAATAATAACAGAGAATTAGCCATTCTGTTGGAGCATTCAGATCCGCAGACTGATTGAAGATGAGTTTTGAACCAATTGAGTTGGGTGTCTAGAGAAACTGCGTATCTAGAGAAACTGCGTATGGTGGAATTCTTATTCCTCTTCTTGAGAAGAATCCATGATCCATAACTGGGCTTCTTGCAACTGAGAAGATTACGCCGTTGCTTGTGTTTGAGTTTTGTGATAGATAAGGTACGATTTGAGGGAACCCAAAATCGAAAGCTGCGAAGTCGAAATCACAAAGGCCGTCTGACCATCTTCCATTGGGTGTTCCGGGATATGTCCGGCCGAATGGAGCACGCGCCGCCGGAAGAGATGGACCCCAAGGTTGAATAAGTACGGAGTTGCCGACATCGGTAGCTCCATCTCCGAAATGGTAAAGATATGGAAATGGGCAGACGAGATTCTGGTTCTGATTGTGGGATTGTGAGGAAACAACAGAAATCGCAGCAAAGAACAAGAACAAAGACAATGAAGAGAAACCCATTATGTTGATGATTTGAAGGTGAAGTTGAAGTGGAATGAAGCTTTGGTGGCATGGCGTCTGGTATTTATATGACTCAGAATCTGACTGCGGCATCGGACAATGTCAATTGTCAGCGTTGATCATTTCTCTTTCTTTTGTCCACGACGTGTTGTTTCAATTCCACTTCTCACGGCTGCGGCGCAATGATTTCTTATCATCATTACGTGCGATGTTATTTGTAATGAAAATGGATCCGCTTCCTCACGTGACTGTTCTTTTTAAATTTTTGCTTAGTAATTCGGTTAATTTTAGATTTTTCCTTAACATAAACGAGAACATTGTTTTCAAACCGGTTCGAAGCAGTCCATCCGACCGGTCCAACCATGAATCAGTCACGTTATCGATCATATTCGAACCGATTAATAGTGTATTTCAAAAATCGATTTTTCACGTTATAAACCCGGTCAGATTGGTTTTTTGCCAAAAAATCGGTTTGTTTTTTAAAGTATTATGTATAGAGGTAGGAGTTAGACGAACGGAACGAGGGGTACTTATGAATATCGACTCTCAAATTAAATTGGATGGACTTTTGTTATTTAACTTTATATTATTATTTGATCATTGTACTTTTGATACGTTAAACTCTAGTTATTTTATTGTAGAAATAAGTGTAAACATTTGTTTCTATTAAAAATTTTTATATTATATAATTATATATTTTTAAAATTTATTCAAAGTTTTTATAAAGAATATATATTTTGAAATATTCTTTTTGTTTTTAAATAATATTTTTTATTTGTTCAAGCCTTTCAAGCCGATCGCACAATCCGATCTGATCGTTAGAAGGTATTTGCGGTCCACCGATTCGACCTATTTTTAAAACCATGAACCAGACCATTAGAAGTCGATATATACTGGTTTCGGTTAATAAAAACTTATTAAAAATCATGAATATAAAGCAACAAATGTTTTAAAATTTGTTACCTACCGGTATATCTGATGAGTACCCTACATCAGTATATCATATATATATACCAAAATAACAAAAATGAATTATTATATTTATTCAAAGAAAATATATAATTGTTTAACTCATTTTAAAATTTTTAACTCGATTCAACTGATTAACCGATTCCGATCATTTTCCTACTCATAAATACACCACCATTCAAATGGAAAGAAGTTGGGCATAAGCGAAACCCGATGCCAAACGATATTAACAGTGTCAAGTTATGCTATTAAAAATGGAGGACTAAATTTTCCAAACAAATAAACATCGAGATCGACACTTACAATGTGTGTAAGCTATAATGACACATTTTGTGTTACTCAAAATTTGATGAGTTTAATTATGAACTTTGGGTATCGTATTCAGATCAAATTTGAGGACCACTTATCCTACCCCAGATGATATAGTCTCGATTATTTTTCACTAACTTCCTAATTTTCATTACTCTTTCCATAATGTTTACACCGTTTGTAAGTTCGGGGTTGATTATGTAATTTTCTCGTGACCGGTGAGATTTACACACGCCCCCCAAAATACGGAGTGTGTAAAGGTATGCACTCGAAGTTTCGAAATCGCTGATTTCTTACATTGTTTGAGAAAACATTTGCACGCGTAGCCCTCCAACTTAAATTAAATGCAAAAAGACTCTCTTAAGTTATGTATACCTATGACTAGGGATGTTACACGATTCGAACAGTTCGTGAACAATATGTGTTCTGCTCGTATATGATCGTGTTCGCTCGTTCGAATAAAAATATGAACATTGTTCGAACATTATTTTTTGTTGGTTTATAATTTGAACGAACACGAACATTTTCGTGAACAAATGTGAACGTTTGTTAACAAATATATTTATTTAAATTAATTTTTATTTTAATATATTATTATAGTATTTAAGTTTAAAAACCTTTACAAAACTCTAATTTTTACTCATTGACTCTAGCGGTGGTTGAAAATCACTTCTCAATTTTTCATTGGATCAAAAGGGAAAAGGAAAAACATTTGATATTATAAAACACTCCCAAAATGTCAAATATGGAGCAAGATGAATGTTCATCACCGTTAGTGAACCCTTTAGATAAAGTTATTGTTTTGATGAAGAACTAATTTTAACAGAAAATGGGGATGAGTTAGAACACGAAGAACCATTTGGATGAATTTTTCACAAATTGTACAAACATGTTCGAACAAGCTATTCGAACGAACATGAACATTCACTTAATAATTTGAATAATGTTCAAACATATTTTCACGTTCGAATAAAATATGAACGAACATGAACACGTTCGAATAAAAATATGAATGAACATGAACACAGCACGTTCGGTTCGTTTGGATCGAATAACAGCCTTACCTATGACACTCGTAGTAGTGAAATGTTGATATTTTGGCACTCCATCTTTCAAAATATTACGAGTGTGCCCCTCAAGTGTCCAAAACTTTGCATAGATGACCTTGAATTTTAAATAATCATGCAATTTAGACACCCGAACATCATAAAAACATATGAATCTAACCCTCAATGTTCACGTCTTGTATTTCGGGCATGAGATGTGTTCTATATGTATGGTATTCTATCACATTTAATCTAAAAGCAATTAGTCTATATATGTATTGATGAATTTCATCTTATCGGGAGATATAATATATTCGTTCATGGGGGCATAACTTTATCTTTTGTTTAAATAAAATAGCAATGTTGGACGTAAATCTGTTGTTTAGTTTAATGGTGAAGTCCATAAATCCTCTTAAGGACTTCAAATGACAATATATTGAATTTTTTTTTTGAAACAATGGGAGTAAATTGAAGAGTGGACAAAATAGATCAATGTGAGATTTGTTTAACTAATAACTTGATAAATACATCAAAATATCACAACACTGTTAAAATTCATTGAAGAAAAATGTATGCACCACAAAATACATGACAAATCCGAACAACCGCACTTTTCCAATGATACCTAAAACAACAAATACAACTATCTCAATGTAATGTAAAACAACATTAGAAGAAAACCAACTAATCTTTGTCCTAGAAGTGAATCGGAGGACGATGGAGAAGCTACGGAGAAATGAGAGTAGAATGGTCTTCTTCAACACCGCTTCTAACATCAGACGAATCCTCCCGTCTAATTTAACGTCAGCACTAAATGTAAAACATGAAAAATTAAACGGAAAACATCTATAAATAGTAAAGGGTCACATTTAAACGGTTTGGATAACTTAGAGGGTCTATCATACAATTTTGAAATTATAGAGACACCACATTTACAAAGCTTTTAAATTGATGAGTTGATTATATAATTTTCTCGTGACAAAATTTCAAAGTTTTGGGAACTAGAAATACAAAAACAAATTTGGGATTAGGGCGCCATTTCTCATTACATATTTTATATTTATATATTTTTATATATAGAATAATGATTTAACAAAGGTTTGACCTTCGATTAAATCACAAAACCTCAAAATTTCATGTAAACTTTTGGAGCGATCCAATTTTAAAAATCTATAAAGATACAACCCTGTTGGAAATCAAGTAATCACCAAATGCGAAAATGTTGGATTAGTCGTTGGAAGAAACAGTCCAATCAACCGTAACAAATTTCTTGAGGATTAAGTCAAACCACACGGTCAAATGCGATCCTAAATTTGTGCAATTCTGTTATGAACTCTCTTTGAATGAATATTTTTTATTTCTATAAATGTGTCTGTAAACTTTTGATGGAGGTTATGAGCTTACAATACAAGTGCAAAGGAAAACCCATCAGTTATGATGATCTATGTTTTCATACCGGCCGGTATGAAAAAAACCGGTTGTCACCGGTATTTCGATCGGTACCACCCGATTACAGGTTTCTGGGTCGAGTTGGAAAATTTTTTTTTATAAATAAAATAAAGTATCGATATAATGGTTTGGACCGAAACGATATGCCGGATCGGTATGAAAACATTGGTTATGATGAAACAGTCCAGATATATCAATTCCTTGTTTAGGTAACAAACTAGAAAACTTCGATTGGGCGGTGGCATTTCATCTTCCATTTTATAGGGCATGATGAGCAAAATCTACGCCGATGGGGTCGATTCTTTAACTCATTTTACCATATTCAATCTCTAGTAAAAGAGCGACATAGTGTTCAAACAACGGAAACTCGAGCAAGCCTAGGCATGGGTAGGGATGGCAAAAAACTCAATTCGGTGGATATGCTACTTTACCTTATCCACGAAGGTTGGATTTTTGGTTGGTATGAAGAGGGTAAGGGTTTAAAAATGATATACCCGCAGTGGGGCGAGGTAGATATAGATTTATATTGAAACCCAAACTCATACCTATCAAACTTAATGTAATATCTAAAGTTTTTATATTTAATATTTTTTATATGTCAATATGTTTATTATTTATGATATGTAATTATGATTAAATTTATTATATCTATAAATTATCATACTAAGAATTTATCTTATCAATTTTATAAAACTATGTTTGTTTCGATGAATGCATTTTGGTTTTATCATAATATTTTCGTTTATTTTGTAACCAAGTATTGATATTACCCGGGTATATTCTCTTGTATTTATCTTTACCCGGGGGCTCGTCCGACATGGTTACGTAGTATTTTCGGTATTTTCATATCTCTATCGCGAGGCATTCTCAGGGGGTATTCTCGTAATTCAGGCTCGCTGGGCCCCGTATACAGTCTTTGTAGGCGTTTTGAGATGTTTTGGGTTATCTCGGCCCCGGACGGGGCCAGGGATATTTTTGTAATTTGCCACCCAGGAGCACATCGGTCGGGTGCAACGATGTTATGTGGCTGCGTATTCACTGCTTGGAGGCAAAGAACTAATTTGCGAGGTTTTCCGGTATTTTCTCATCGTATTTCCGACTAATATCTCGACAATGGTAGGTTCCCGAAACTTCGAGATCAGCGTTACATTTATTATATTATAATTGGAGGTTATTTAAGTGTTTTGGGCTAAGTGAAGTAAACTGGGCTCATGGGCTCAAGTAAATGAAGTTGGGCTGGATTTCTCTATAAATACAGGCCTTAGTGCATTTGGACGGGTTCAGACTGTTATCACGCTTTCCAAGGCAAAGTACTATTCTGCATACTATAGAGTCGCGACTTTTCGTCCGTAGCCGCGACTTGTTGCATGCCTCCTAGCCTGAGTCGCGACTTATTGGTCTTCATCCCGCATCCGCGACTTGTTGCTGGAACAATATACTTCGCGAGTTATTGCTCTGCTGCACGCAGTCGTGACTTGTTGCTACCCAGCCTGTCTCGCGAGTTGTTGCTGATACAGTGTATTTCGCGAGTTGTTGCTGATACGGTGTATTTCGCGAGTTGTTGACCAAACCTCGCGGCTGCCAGCCTTTCGAGCTCGACTGAGTGTTTTCGATCGTTTTTCGAGCCGTTTTTGCCCGTGTTATTATTATCACATCATTGTACTTGTATCCTTTGATTATTATAGTGGAAACCAAGGTAGAGCTTCGCTCTCCCGAGGACGTAAGCTCACACATTGTGGGCCCAACCTCGTATATCGCTCGTGTCCTCATAACAAAATAATTTCGAGTAATTAAAAATTGACTGATCTAAAAGTAAACACTCCAAAACATTTTTAGACGAGATCAGTTTGGCGCCGTTCGTGGGGACCGAGATTTTTATCCCATTGAGAGCTTTATTGCTGAGTTTGGATTTCTATTATCATGAGTACTCGGAATTCTGATGAAGATATTTTTGATGAAGAAATTGAGGTGGATCCTATTCCTCAGGTTAATGATGAGTTTGCTGCGTTACCGGGGGCTCGGTCATCAGTTCTGGAGAAGCCCCCTGCTCAAAATGTAACTATTCAGCCCTCCCGGAGCGGGTTTTCATCCGGAAGGGCACCTAGTTTTTATCCTCAATCACGCCAATGTTTATCTAAGTGTTATGAATTCGCAAGAGTTGGCCGAGTTGCGGTCCGTAATAATGCCCGCCTTTCGCCACGTGCACGCTCGAGATCTGCAGATCAAACGGAAATAGATGAAGATTTGGAAGAGCGAAGGCGTAGTTTAATCGCTCAGTTAGAGAAAGTCGAAGCTCAAAGGAGAGCCATGAGGAACAATGTTACCCCGGAACCCGTGAATGATGAGGTGGCAGAGGAGGATACCGGTCGCGTTCCGGAACCGCGAGCAAATACTGAAGCAATCGGAGAGCAGAACGATACTCTGCAAAAGATTGGAGAGTTGATCGAGTTAAAGTTTAAGGAGATGAGTGGGAAGATGGAACAAAACGAGGCCAGGATGAATCAATTGGAGGCCAACCTGGCTCTTGGCCAGGAAAGGAGACGAGTGTACGGGGAGCATTCCCGAGATACTCATCAGACCTCAGCTTATGAGGGAGATTATACTTAGAATGAGAGGGCTAATGAGCCCATCGGTAATCGAGAAAAGGCTTTATCATCTATGGAAATTTTGCAAAGTCCGTGGAACACTTCAAATGCCCTATCTCCTTTTTCCATGGCAATAATTAGTGCCACACGTTCTGAGTTTATTGAGATGCCAAAGGATCTTCCGCAGTATCGTGGGTCAACTGACCCACATGCTCATACATCAAACTTGGAGATCCATGTGAGTTTGATGAATTTCAGTGATGCTGCCATGTGCTTCGTTTTTGCCGCTTCTCTTAAGGAATCAGCCCTCCGATGATTTAATCGTTTACCGAGGCGCTCTATTGTTTCATATCAAGACTTTAAGGATCAATTTTATTCAGCTTTTGCACCTTTCAATGCGCCCATAAAGTCTATTACCAATTTGACCGCGTTGCGGTACGATTCTTCAGAAAGATTGTTGGGTTTTATTACTCGTTTTGAGGCCGAGTGTAGAAAGATACATCGGATTACTGTAAGTGAGAAGGTTGGGGTGCTCCAGCTTATTCTAGCTGGACACCCGTTATGTAATTCTTTGAATAGAGACCCCCCCGAAAAGTATGGAAGATTTGGCTTTGAGATGTACACAGTACATCAGGGAAAATGAAGGTTTGCGAGATCATGGAGTGATCGAAGTACGGGCATATGGTTCCCATAATATTGTTGCAAGTCGCGGGCTGAACAAGATGGTCCAACATGCAAAACCTAAGTTGAGGGTTTTTCCTACGTACAATTATGAACAGATTTTTACCATCATTGAGCAAAAGAAGGGTGGATCTCTTCGTTATCCCCCTCCCTTGCAAGAACCAACGCCGGGGACTTACGAGTCCCAAGTATTTTGTCGTTTTCATCGGAGTTTTGGACATGCAACAAATGATTGTCGGGAATTAATGTCTGAGGTGGAAATGTTGCTAGAGTTGGGTCAGCTTGATGAACTGATCAGTACTGTGGAGGCTCTACCCGAGTCTAAGTTGGGAAAGATTGATATAAGTGTCCCGGAGGGGACGACACCTAAACCCCCAAGGGCCGATGTGCCACGGCTAAATGCAAGAGGACGTGGATATGGAGGACATGTTGGCCAACGTCAAGGAGGTGGCCAGAGGGGATTCTTTAACGGTGGTAGACAGAATCAGAGAGGTGGAAGGAGAGAAAACCATTATCGCGGCCGCGGCAGAAATCAGCCGCAAAGAAATCAACAGGGGTACAGATATGAAGCTTACCCACCAGCTTCCGCGAACCAGCAAGCACTACCTCCTCCTCCGGCTGACCCCAACCAGGGTCAACCTATTTTGAATGTTGAGAACTCTCAACCAAGATGAGTAATGTAGGCCTCAACATTATGACTATCGCGGGGGGAAAAAGTGTCGGCGATTCGAACCGCGCCCGTAAACGTTCCTATCAGGCATTACATCAGAAGGGGTGCTTTATGGAAGTGAACATGGTCAAGTTAACAGATTTGGATAAAATGACAATATCGTTTGGACCAGATGATTTATCTAGGGTTTTCTCCCCACAAGATGATGCATTGGTTGTCTCCCCTGTTATTGCGAGTCATCCTGTTTCTCGAGTGTTAGTCGACACCGGAGCTGCTACCAATATATTGACTCTTGCAGCCTTTGAGCAGATGGCTTTGAAAGGAACCACTCAGCTCCAGCCCGTACATACAAAGTTAGTTGGTTTCAATTATAGCGTTGTTGCTGCTGAGGGATCTGTTTTTCTGCCGGTAACCTTGGGCGATCCCGAAATATCAAAAACTTTGATGGTGGAATTTGTGGTGGTGGATCTCCCTATACTCCGCTATAATGCGATCCTTGGGAGAAGTTGTTTGAACCTATTTGGAGCTGTGGTATCTCAACCACATTTGATGATGAAGTTCCCAACACCGTTAGGGGTTGGGAAGATGAAGGGAGATCAAGAGATGGCGCGCTCTTGTTATAATGTGATGTGTAGAAGTGGTATGGACGGATCAAAAGCGAAGTTACCTGTTTGCATGGTGGAATTCTCGTCCGATGAAGTTATTGATACAAATGACGGACCGTCTCTTAGAAAGTTTAAAGAGAACGATATGAAGATGGAGCCTTTGGGAATCAAGACAGTGCATTTATTCCCCAGTAATCTTAAAAAGACAGTGACGATTGGTTGCGAGTTGTCACCAGAGGTTGAGAATGAGGTAATTTCTTTTTTGCAAAGTAATATAGATGTTCTTAAAGAGTCGCGAGTAGTTACGACAAGTCGCGAATAGCACAGTTTAACGACAAGTCGCGAGTGCAAAGGATTCCGCTCGAGAAAATGAGTTATGAAGGGTGTACAGGGTATTTATAGGGGTGATATCCAGAGTCGAAAAATCCCGAAAATTTCACCCGAGCTCAGAATCTGACGTTCTTAGTGTCAAAACGATCGTATTGACGAGAGAATTACAACCATACTAATGATTTCTTCAGCGTGGCTCCCGAACGATAATCGGCTTTCGGGACGAGCTGGTGGTATATGGTTTACGACTCAGAATCTGAATCTGAAAACCAAGGGGACTATTGATATTACCCGGGTATATTCTCTTGTATTTATCTTTACCCGGGGGCTCGTCCGACATGGTAACGTAGTATTTTCGGTATTTTCATATCTCTATCGCGAGGCATTCTCAGGGGGTATTCTCGTAATTCAGGCTCGCTGGGCCTCGTATAGTCTTTGTAGGCGTTTTGAGATGTTTTGGGTTATCTCGGCCCCGGACGGGGCCAGGGGTATTTTTGTAATTTGCCACCCGGGAGCACATCGGTCGGGTGCAACGATGTTATGTGGCTGCGAATTCACTGCTTGGAGGCAAAGAACTAATTTGCGAGGTTTTCCGGTATTTTCTCATCGTATTTCCGACTAATATCTCGATCGGGGTAGGTTCCCGAAACTTCGAGATCAGCATGACATTTATTATATTATAATTTGAGGTTATTTAAGTGTTTTGGGCTAAGTGAAGTAAACTGGGCTCATGGGCTCAAGTAAGTGAAGTTGGGTTGGATTTCTCTATAAATACAGGCCCCAGTGCATTTGGACGGGTTCAGACTGTTATCACGCTTTCCAAGCAAAGTACTATTCTGCATACTGTAGAGTCGTGACTTTTCGTCCATAGCCGCGACTTGTTGCATGCCTCCTAGCCTGAGTCGCGACTTATTGATCTTCATCCCGCATCAGCGACTTGTTGCTGGAACAGTATATTTCGCGAGTTATTGCTCTGCTGCACGCAGTCGTGACTTGTTGCTACCCAGCCTGTCTCGCGAGTTTTTGCTGATACAGTGTATTTCGCGAGTTGTTGCTGATACGGTGTTTTTCGCGAGTTGTTGACCACAACTCGCGGATGCCAGCCTTTCGAGCTCGACTGAGTGTTTTCGATCGTTTTTCGAGCCGTTTTTGCCAGTGTTATTATTATCACCTCATTGTACTTGTATCCTTTGATTATTATAGTTGAAACCAAGGTAGAGCTTCGCTCTCCCGAGGACGTATCTCACACATTGTGGGCCCAACCTCGTATATCGCTCGTGTCCTCATAACAAAATAATTTCGAGTAATTAAAAATTGACTGATCTAAAAGTAAACACTCCAAAACATTTTTAGACGAGATCAAGTATAATATAAAAACGATGTCCAAAGTTTAGAAATTGTGTATTTTACACATGTTTATGAATGAATATCGACTATAAAATGACGATTTTTCGTCCATTTTTGGTAATCGATTTTGAAAAATTAAAATGTTATTTATGTAATTTTTAATATATAAATATGTTATTTACACTATTTTAAAATTTAGATATATTTTTATACTTTTTTCTTAAGTAATCAAATAAAAAAGAAATTCATGTTTAAAACCTTAATCGATATTAAAATCAAATAACAATTACTTTTAATCTTTTAGATTAAATATGCAATTATAAATATTAGATAATATATTTTCAAATTTTTTGAGTTGTTTGATTATAACAATTTTTGAACTATTTTTCATTTTAAAAGTTTGATATTTTTGTACATTATTTTAATGTTTTGATATGTTTATAATGTTGGATCCTTCAAAGTTAAAGTATTTGTTTTTCTTACTCACAATAGTTCTAAAACCTTTTCATATATGCATTAAAAAAGTACATAAAGTATTTATATGTTTATATAATTTTATCTATAATAAACTACTAATAAGTTACTTAACTAACTAATCTTATCCATAATAAGTTGCAATATTTCCTATTTTCCAGCATGGAATTAGAAACCTCCATCCTACATGTCTTGTTTATCCATCTTGGCTCCAACATGACTTCTTTCACTCCCCCGTAAACAAGAATGCTTCTGAACTCCTAAAGCTTGTCTCAAACGTATGAAGGTGTGTGTCTTCAAGGGCTTAGTGAATATATCGGCAATTTGATCGTCACTTTTACAGTACACAAGATCCACAAGTTGTTCTCGAACACATTATTGTATAAAATGAAATCTTGTGCCAATATGCTTGCTCCTAGCATGAAAGACCGGATTTTTCCCAAGAGCTATAGCAGACTTGTTGTCGATGAAAATATTGATAGGATCCTTGATGAAAATTCCTAAAGGTTCAAGCACATACATCAACCACAAACCATGACAGACTCCTGCATTTGCAGCCACGTATTCCGCTTCACATGAGGATAGAGTAACAACAGGTTGTTTTTTCGAACACCAAATTATTGAAGTGCCACCCAAGAAGAAAATGAATCATGTTGTACTTCAACCATCATCAATACTATCGGCCCAATCGCTATCACTGTACCCGATGAGTGAGAAATTTTCTGAATTAGGATACCACATACCATAATCTTTTGTACCCTTTAAGTAACGAAGAATCCTCCTTGCTGCTTTGAGATGAACTTCCATAGGCTTTTCCATGAACCTACAAATCATTCATACAACATATAGAATGTTTGGCCTGGTACTTGTTATGTATCGAAGAGAACCATCAAGGCTTTTATATTCTGTGGGATTCACTTCACTCGAATCATCTATTGCACTTAACTTCAATCCATGCTTAAAGGGTGTGTCAAAGGCATTACAATCTCTCATAGAATATTTTTCTAACAATTCTTCCACAAATCTTTCTTGTGAAATAAACACTCCATCATTAAATTGATGGACCTCAGTACCTAAATAATAATGCATCAGCCCTATATCACTCATCTCGAATTCCTTTTTCATCTCATTTTTAAATTTTTGAATCTGAGTTTCATGGCTTCCGGTCACAAGAAGATCATCAACATAAATTAAAATTATGAGAATATTTGTGACTACTTTTCAAGAACATATAGAGAGTATTCATGAGGGCATTGAATAAATCNATTAATAAACTTCAAATATTGACATTCGCAATTCAAATTGGTATCATTGTCATATGTTCGGTCGAAAATTACACTAATAATTGTCATATGTTCAGTCAGATATAAGACTATATGTTCGGTATTTCCGAACATATAGTCTAATACCGAATACCATAATTATGTTCAAAGTTTCAACAAAGTTTTTGCTATTCGGTCGAAAATTATCATTGTCATATGTTCGGTCAGATATAAGACTAATAATTGTCAAAATATGTTCAATTGGGTGCAAATATAACACTAAAATGTATCGTAAAAATCATAAAAAACATCATATTCTTTCATTGGGGACTAATTTTGTCAAATTAAATAAACTTTGGGGACCAAATTAGCAATTCAAAAGTTTTGGGACTAAAATTGTCATGTTTTGCAAACATTGAGGACCATTAACGGCGTTAGGGACCAATTTTGCCAAAAATCTGAAACTTTGAGGATTAAATTTGCGTAATTTTTGTCCGAAAACCTTATTTGCCATAAATTACAACTTTGGGGACCAATTATGCCACACACATAAGTTTGAGGACTGGTTTTGTCAAAATAATGATAGTTTGGGGATCGGTTTTGCATACATCAAAACTTTAGGGGTGGTTTTGCCAAAATTAGAAAGTTTGGGGATCAAAATTGCCAAAAAATCAAAACTATAGGGACCAAAGATGCCTTCCGCCCCATAAAATATTATTTTAAAGTTGGGGAATATAAAGGACATCACGGATGGAGAGAATTCCACCACTCTTCATTTGACATGTAATCACTCCTTTTTCTTCTACTTGCAATGAGTGAGAATCACCTAAGAAAATTGATCCACCACGATCCTCTTGAATATTAAAAAATAATTGTCTTTGTTCACTCATATGGTTTGTGGCCCTAGAATCAATAAACCACACATTATTTACTAATTTTTCATCAAATTGTACCATAAGCAAGACACCTTTGTCTTCCTCTTGTTCCACTTTTTCCGTTGATTCTAGTAATAAATTAGATTGAGATTGTTGACATTCCCATGAAAAATGTCCATGTTGATGACAATTGAAACACTCGATTCGGGACTTATCCATATGTGGCCAATGATTGTGTCTATTGGTTTGTAACTTCCTAATCCATTTTGATGACTACCTCTACCACCTCGTCCTCTCCATCTCCCAACATGGCCACGACCTCTCTATCCATTATATGATGTGGTTGCATGTCCTTGCATATTAGAACCATTAAAACTCCTACCTCTTCCATTTCCACGACTTCTACCACGGCCACGATGACTATTGTTGCCTCGCCAATTTTTTTCAGATTCTGTTACATTCATATTTAGGAGTTTTGTTACTAATTTCTCTTCGTCGTCATCATTTAGTCTCTTCATATGCTTGTAAGAATCCCCTTAAGTCATCTAAAGTCATTGAACTAACATCATTACCTTCCTCGATTGCAACCACCACAAAGTTATACTTCCTTTCAAGGGATCTTAGGAATTTTTCAACTATTCTTGCTTCATCTAACTTTTCACCAAAGCGTTTCATCTGATTTGTGATTCCTTGTATTTGAATCACATAATCATTTATTGATTCTTCAGGATTTTGATGGAACCGTTCAAACTTAGCCCTTAGAGTTTGAAGTCGTACTTTCTTCACTTTCTCAGTACCTTGATATGTCCGCAAACATCGCTTTCTCTATTGATTTCTAGAATTCAGGTGACCAGAATACCCTCCAAATTTTGTTTTTTTCTTCTGTTTTGTAGTACGTAACTTGGTATGGATATTAGAAGATACAATTTTTTTGTTACATCTTTGAGATTGAATGAAGTATACAAATAATAAAATTTGCTTTAACTTTACAACTTGTATTTCCAAATTGCTTGTTACATTTGAAGAATCAAAGAATAAAAAATGCTTCAACTTCTCAAATTGCTTTTCTTTACAGAATAAAAACAAAAGCCCACGCTTTCTTTGCAGATGTTGCCTCAGCAATCTTCTCAAATTGCTTTTCATCCAATGCTTGGTGAACTAAGGATAATGCTTTCTTGTCATTTTTTATGGTAATGGCGTAGGATTCTAACGTGGTTCCTGTTTGTACAACATCCCATACTTCATATGCCCCAAACAAAGTTTGCATGATCTTCCAGTTATCGAAATTTTTCTTTGTTAAGGCGGGAATAGGAAATGATCCATTGTTCGTCGTCATGTTTCTTCAAGGCTCTGATACCAAATGTTGGATCCTTCAAAGTTAAAGTATTTGTTTTTCTTACGCAAAATGGTTCTCAAACCTTTTCATATATGCATTAAAAAAGTACATTGAGTATTTATATGTTTATCTAATTTTATCCATAAAAAACTACTAATAAATTACTTAACTAACTAATCTTATCTATAATAAGTTGCAATATTTTCTATTTTCCAGCATGGCATTAGAAACCTCCATCCTACATATCTTGTTTATCCAACATGGCTCCAACATGTCTTCTTTATCCATCTTAGCTCCAACATGACTTCTTTCATGGTTGGATTATTCGACGTAGATTTGAATATTCAAACCCAATGTAGATTTGGAGCGGGCGTGGATTTGAATTTATAAATGGTGAAGCGGATGTGGATTTGACCAAACTGATCCAAACCGTACTCATTGACATCCGTACGCATGGGTGCAAGTGCAAGGGGAGAAGGAGATCATTACTTATAAAAAGAAACGCTTCAGACGCACCATACTTTTCGTCCAAAAACTCGTCTTTTTTCTGCTTTTGATATGAAACTGAATATGTGGGTGTCTTCTCACCGGAAGCAGTTAAATTTTTATAATCTCCATGCTTAAGACTAAAAGGCGACAACCAACCCATATGAAAACTAAACTCCTTTGAGATTGAATTACAATACAAAAGTATACAAATAATAACAGTTGCTTTAACTTTACAACTTGCATGTCCAAATTGCTTGTTACATTTGAAGAATCAAAGAATAAAAAATGTTTCAACATCTTCAGGAAAATGCAGTTGGAAGAACTGTGCAATTGAGAGCTACAAGAGCTGGTTGAATGAGGTTTTGTTCTATACGAGCTGAAGCTTCTTGTGTGAAATGTATCCCGTCCCAAAATATATGATGCTCAGGATGTTCACATACAGGTACTCCTGGACTTCCACAGAATCTATTGCTACTGTAATTGTATTTTCCACCAATTCCGCAGCAGGCTTTAAGAGCAGTATTTCCATGACTCTCTGTAATCAATCAAATAAAACGAGTTAGTTCAAGCAAGAGCTCCATAACAGAGTAAAAATATGTGATGACTTGCCGTGATTCATTGTTTGTGCAAGAATCTCCAACACTCCCTCATCAAAAGCCCCGTACATAATGGTAACATTTGGGAATTCCCTATTGAGATTTGTAATGGCTTGTTGTAGATAATTGTTCTTTAAAGTGATTAGTCTATTGACACTGTTGAGGCATCCTAAATGATCGTAATCGTTGGGATCATCAGAATGAAGAGCAGTTAGAATATATGGGAAGCAACCAAGAGGAGCACTTGCTGGAATCACAATTATCTTTGCTCCCATTTTTATCAGTTCCTGCACAGAAAATGATGATCAGTATGAGCAAAAACGAAGAAGAAGCAATAGATTAGTATGATTGATTTAGTACCTTTGTGGTTTTGATTTGGGTTCTTGTGATTGGAACAACATATGATTGCACTTCTTGTATAGTCTTTCCTTGTGTTAATGCATACCCAATATCGTTTGCTTCAATGTCTCCTAGTAATAACAGAGAATTAGCCATTCTGTTGGTGCATTCAGATCCGCAGACTGATTGAAGATGGGTTTTGAACCAATTGAGTTGGGTGTCGAGTGAAACTGCGTATGGTGGAATTGTGATTCCTCTTCTTGAAAAGAATCCATGATCCATAACTGGGCTTCTTGCAACTGAGAAGATAACACCGTTGCTGGAGTTTGAGTTTGGTGAAAGATAAGGTACGATTTGAGGGAACCCAAAATCGAAAGCTGCGAAGTCGAAATCACAAAGGCCGTCAGACCATCTTCCATTGGGTGTTCCGGGATATGTCCGGCCGAATGGAGGACGCGCCGCCGGAAGAGATGGACCCCAAGGTTGAATAAGTACGGAGTTTCCGACATCGGTAGCTCCATCTCCGAAATGGTAAAGATATGGAAATGGGCAGACGAGATTCTGATTCTGATTGTGGGATTGTGAGGAAACAACAGAAATCGCAGCAAAGAACAAGAACAGAGACAAGGAACAGTAACCCATTATGTTGATGATTCGAAGGTGAAGTTGAAGTGAAATGAAGCTTTGTTGGGATAGCGTCTGTTATTTATACGACTCAGAATCCGACTGCGGACAATGTCAATTGTAAGCGCTGGCTGACCATTTCTTTATCTTTTGTCTTAACGTGTTTTTCAATCCCACTAGGCCACTCCACGCGCGGCTGAGGCTAAATGAAAATAAATCCGGTTCCTTACCCGACTTTTATATTTAATCTTAGCGCTCCACGTGGCTTCATCTACCACTTAATAATTTCACGTTCCACTTTTTAATATAATTTAAAATCTCAGTCTTGTTCCATAATTGGTTTAGTTTCGAAAATTTTTTTAAAATGATTAAGGGTGTGCTATGTAATGTATATAGAATGAGAAATAAAAATACAAACATAAATATAAATTAACGGAATATGGTGACCTTGGTCCCCAAATTTTGTTGATTTAGCAAATTTGATCCCCAAATTATTTTTTGGCGTATACAGTCCCCAAACTTTAATTAATTGGCAATATTCATCCTCATAGTTTGTAAATTTGGCAAATTCAATCCCCAAAGTTCATAATTGGTCTCCAAAGTTTAAAAAATACAAAACAAGTACTCATTATTTACGTTTGGTGGCAAAACTAATCCCCAAATTTGGGGAATTTGGCGAAATTGGTATCTAAATTATTTAACGACCTTATGGTTTACGTTTTTCAAAACGTTGAGGACCACCGTTGCAAAATTATTTAACTGCCCTAATTGCCATTTTTCAAAACGTTGAGAATCTCTAACCCCGTTACGGACATTTTTTGCCAAAACTCTGGAATTACAAGGATCAAATACGCCATTGTTTTTGTTTGAGGACTAACATTGCCGAAATTGAAGAGTTTGGAGACTAATATTGTCAATTTTGATAAATAATGAGGACTACTTTTGCCAAACCATACAAAAGTATGGGACATGTTTTGCCATTCTAAAACTTTGGTGATGAGATCCCCAGAACCCGATACCCCGAACATAGTCAGGACCAGGCTTGGCCGTAAAAGCCCAAACAACATAAGCCGAACTTGAAGGCCCAAATCCAGCCCGTGTGAATGAAGGGCCCATCTAGATCATTTGGCCCGATCGATCGCTTATAGCGATCGGTCCCAAAGAGTGGGGGCCCAGCTTCTTACACGCGCCAGACCGATCTGTCCACATATTACAGGCATTGCTTCGGGCCACTCTTGCTCATCCCATGCAATGACAATCCTCGACAGCCTTGTCAGATGCGTGGTCCGGGGAAAGTGTACGAGTCACCAGCGGACAGAAAGTAGCCGGCTAGTAGCGCCGAGAGGTCTAGCGCCATGCAGCTCTATGAAGCCATCACCGGCGGCTGTTCCGCCTGACGTTAGCCGACCTAGCCGCAAAGGACAGACACAAAACGACACATTACTGTGTACAGTACAGTGGGAGTATAAAAAGGACACTTAGAGGGTGAGAAAAAGATCTCATTTGTTTTCTCTTCAGAGCCTTCGCTTTAAGGAGTACTCTCGATTTATTTTCGATTCTCCTTTCTCTCTTTGTTGTAAAAAGAACAATCATGTCTTGTATGATCATGAACGTGCTTATTGGACCGGCTAAGGGCACTTCTTTTAGCCCTTAGTCAAATGGTTTTTTCCTCGTTTCCGAGGTTTTCCATTCTAAAATCCTCACGTCTTTTCACCTTTGATTCATAATCGTTCTCCACACATAAATAAATAATAACCGAGTTCGTCTCATAACGAACTGATCGACTGTTTGCACCCCCGGTTTTCGAACCGCAACATTTGGGGTTCAAAATTGCCAAATTTTCAAAACTATGGCGACTCAATTTGCAATAACTCCTAAGATTTGGTTTATCTCCCAAAACAAAAATTATGATCCCATATTTAATTTGATTCACGTTCACGTTCAACTTGAGTTTGAATTTTAATTTTCGACTAAATTAAAAATAATATATAATTAAATATATATAATATAAAGTAAATAATATGTAATACTCTCTGCTCAAAAATTGAATTATCTCGATTCATTTGAAATTTTGAGATTAAATCGGCTCACGTATTTTCAGAATGCATTTTGCCCACTGAAATGTATTTGTGGGCTAATTGTCCAAAGCTTGAGCAAAAGACATTGTTGGGTCAGCCCACTACGAAGGCCCAAGATGAACCAATGGTGATGAAGGTTAAAAAGGAGCAGAATGAATGAAACAGTTGGACACAACTGGTTTCATTTGGGAAGAACTAAGAACAAAGAATCAAGCTGCGAACTTGAAGATCATCTGGTGCAAGGAACAAGCTCAGGTTGAGTTGTTGGATCATCGAGAAGGATTTCTCTGTGGTTAAGTGAGTTTTGTACTGAGATACTTGATCTTTTGTTGTTTGGAGTTGTGGTGTATTCTGGATTGTTTCTTAGTGGATTGACCAAGTTGCTCTTGGTCCGTGGTTTTCTCCCGACACTCAGTTTCCACGTAAATCTTGGTGTTCTTTTATTTGCTGCTTATTAAGATCACTAAAGATATATAAAACAGAACAAGAGATTAAATCTGTTAACAGGAAGCAACTGGTCTAAAGGCAGCAAGTGGTATCGGAGCATTGGTTTATTCTATTACTTGTGAACAGATTTAATGGATGACTCTGTTGTACCAATGATCAAACTGACGTCTAGCAATTATTCTATTTGGAAAGTTAAAATGGAAGACTTGTTGTCATGTAGAGATCTATGGATTGTCATTGAGTCGGATGTCAAACCAGAAAAACTTGAAGCACTTGAAGGATGACAGAAGAAATGATACTTGCAAAGAAAAAGGAACTCTAGCTACAACAGAGAGGCAAAGCAGAAATCAGTCAAGATCTTCATCCAAGAGAGGAAAATCAAAAGGGGAGAAGACATATAGATCTAAATCCCCTCACCCTGGAAGTGAAGGCAGAGCATGTTTTCACTGCGGTGTGGTTGGACATTTGAAGAGAAATTGCATTCACTACAAGAGAGCTTCTGAGGTTCATAAAAAGGAAAAGAAAAAGGAACCAGAGCAAGCCAATGCAGTGGATAATGTCAGTGGTGATGAATTGATAGTATTATCAGCTGAAGAGATGAATCTAACACATGATGGTGTGCAAGAATGGATCTTCGACACTGCTGCTTCATATCATGCCACACCAAACAAGGAATACTTTAAGACATACACCTCCGGTAATTATGGAATGGTGAAGATGGGAAACTCCAGTGCTTCTACAATCTCAGGAATTGGGACAGTTGAAGTAAGAACGAATACTGGAACCACTTTGATTCTCAATCAAGTGAGACACATTCCTACTTTGAGATTGAATTTGTTATCAGGAAACATGTTTGATCTCGATGGATATACAAGTGTATGTGCTGATGGAACTTGGAAATTGACAAAGGGATCAATGATCATTGCAAAGGGCAGACTGGATCGAACTTCATACAGAACAGAAATGGACATACAGACTCACACAATTTCAGCATTAAGTGATTCTGTTTCAGTCTTATGGCATCAGAGAATGGCTCATCTCAGCACTGATGGTTTGAAGTATTTGATCAAGCAAGGTCTGATACCAGAACATGAATTAATACGATCAGAAAAATGTGAGGATTGCCTAAGAGGAAAGCAACATAGAGTGGCGTTCAATGTGTCTTCAACCAGAAAATCTGAACCTCTCCAACTTGTTTATTCAGATGTATGTGGAGAATTGGATGCTGAATCCTTTGGAGGGAAGAGATACTTTGTTACATTCATAGATGATGCAACTAGAAAGTCTTGGATTTACCCCATAAGAACTAAGGATGAAGTTCTATCCAAGTTTAAGGAGTTCAGCAGCATGGTTGAGAGAGAGAAAGGGAAGAAACTTATTTGCTTGAGAAGTGACAACGGAGGTGAGTATTCTTCACTGGAATTCGATGGTTTCTGTAAGTCTAAAGGTATCAGACATGAGAAGACTGAACCTGGAACTCCACAACATAACGGAATAGCTGAGAGGTTGAACCGAACATTGTTAGACAAGGTTCGATGCTTATTATCAAATGCAAAGCTACCAAAGAAGTTTTGGGGAGAAGCATTACATACAGCCTGCTATGTGAGAAATCGATCTCCATCTTCAGCCATTGATTTCAAGACACCACAAGAAATGTGGACAGGAAACAAACCAAAGCTAGACCATCTAAGAGTATTTGGGTGTAAGGCCAAGGTTCTTATTCCTAAGGATCAAAGAAGAAAGCTAGATTCACACTCACAGACTTGTATCTTTCTAGGCTATGGTGAGAATGAGTTTGGATACAGATTTTGGAATCCCTTTGAGAAGAAAATAATCTGATCAAAAGATGTGGTATTCTTTGAAAAAGAAGACATGTCAGATGTGATCATAGGTGATGAGAATGAGGACAAGAAAGAGCTTGGTGTGAGATTAGAAAATGTATCAAGTTCATAAACATGCAGATCCACAATTGAGCAAGAGAATGACTCTGAAAATATCGAGAATGAGGAAAACATTGAGGAACCTCATCTCAGGAGATCAAATAGAGCCAGACACCCCTCTAATAAGTATCCTACTTCTGAATATGTCCTCATTTCAGAACAAGGACAGCCTGAAACGTACAGAGAGGCAATGGAAATGGAAGATAGTCACAAATGGATCAAGGCAATGAAGGAAGAGATTTATTCCTTGGAAAAGAATCACACCTATGATGTGGTTCATCTACCAGCTGGTAGAAAGGCCTTGGCAAATAGGTGGATCTTCAAACACAAATTAGAGTTGGATGGAAGTATAAGATACAAAGCTCGATTGGTAGTTAAAGGATTTGCTCAATTGAAGGGGGTTGATTTTGAGGAAGTCTTCAGTCCCGTAGTTAGATTGGTGTCCATACGAGCTGCTTCAGCCATAGCAACTCAACTGGACCTTGAGATTGAACAGCTTGATGTCAAAACAGCATTCTTGCATGGGGATGTTGAAGAGGAATTGTACATGTTGCAACCTGAAGGTTTTGTGAAAAAGGGGGATGAGAAGCTTGTTTGTAGATTAAGGATGAGTCTCTATGGTCTTAAGCAAGCCCCTAGACAATGGTATCTAAAGTTTGATACATTTATGAAGGAGCAACAATTCAAAAGATCAATGGAAGATCATTGTGCATATCTGAAACACTTCGAAAATCATAGCTTCTTGCTTCTGCTTATTTATGTGGACGACATTCTTCTGATAAGACCTGATATTAACCTGATAAAAGACATGAAAACTCAGTTGGCTCGGACTTTTGAGATGAAGGATCTTGGACCTACAAATAGAATACTAGGAATGCGTATTACTAGAGACAGGTTGAAGAAGGAGACTTTTGTACACCAGCAACGATATGTGGAACAATTGTTGAAGAAATTCAATATGGAAAATGCTAGAGAAGTGAGCATTCCACTGGGCACTCAGTTCAAACTGAATAAAGAATCATGTCCGGTGACAGATTCTGAAAAGGAAGAAATGGATGGTGTTCCTTATTCTTCTCTTGTTGGGAGTCTAATGTATTTAATGGTGTGTTCTATACCAGATATTGCTTTTGCTATTGGTGTTCTAAGCAGATATATGTCGAATCCAGGTCAGAATCATTGGGAGGCTGCAAAATGGATGCTTAGATATTTAAAATGAACAAGAGACACTGGTCTGAAATTCAGAAAATGTGATACATTAGAATTAAAGAGCTTTTGTGATGCCGATTTCGCTGGTGACCTTGATTCTAGGAGATCGACATCAGGTCATGTATCTCTGTTGGGAGGAGCTGCAATATCATGGGGAGCCAAGCTTCAAAAATGCGTAGCTTTATCGACAACGGAAGCTGAGTACATGGCCATTACAGAATGTGGAAAGGATGTTATCTGGCTAAAAAGATTCTTATCAGAGATCAGAGTAAATGTTGCAGATTCAGTGATATTCTGTGATAACTAGAGTGCTTTGGAATTGGTTAAGAATCCTACTTTTCATGCAAGAACGAAGCATGTTGACATTAAATTTCATTGGATTAGAGAGTCAGTCTCTAGAAAAGAATTACAGCTACGAAAGGTTCACACGAATGACAATCCAGCTGATATGATGACTAAGATTGTTCAGGTAAGGAAACATGAATTTTGTTCCAGAACTGTTGGCCTGGAACAAATGAGTTTATCTGCAAGTCAGTGAAGGATCGAATGCTCAAGTTTTGGAGGAGGAGATTGTAGGCTAATTGTCCAAAGCTTGAGCAAAAGGCATTGTTGGGTCAGCCCACTACGAAGGCCCAAGATGAACCAATGGTGATGAAGGTTAAAAAGGAGCAGAATGAATGAAACAGTTGGACGCAACTGGTTTCATTAGGGAAGAACTAAGAACAAAGAATCAAGCTGCAAACTTAAAGATCATCTGGTGCAAGGAACAAGCTCAGGTTGAATTGTTGGATCATCGAGAAGGATTTCTCTGTGGTTAAGTGAGTTTTGTACTAGGATACTTGATCTTTTGTTGTTTGGAGTTGTGGTGTATTCTGGATTGTTTCTTAGTGGATTGACCAAGTTGCTCTTGGTCCGTGGTTTTCTCCCATCACTCGGGTTCCACGTAAATCTTGGTGTTCTTTTATTTGCTGCTTATTAAGATCACTAAAGATATATAAAACAGAACAAGAGATTAAATCTGTTAACAGGAAGCAACTGGTCTAAAGGCAGCAGTATTATCATTTTTTTTACATAACACTACCCCGTTTACGTTCTCGTTTAATGGATAATGCATTTTAAAATTTTTGTTTCAACGCAAAATCTGATGGGAGGCTGGATGTGCATGCCAAAACACATTCTACATTTGGAATTTACAATTATGTCCCTGGATAGTGGATACCTTAGCTATCTTGATTTCATCCTCTAAATTGTGCAATCGATTGTTTGATCTCCTGAAATTGTTGATATTCTATTGATCTTCCCATGTCACCTCAACCTCTGATCCATACCCTCCAAGCTTTGTAAACCGGAATGAAGTAAATTCAACAATGCTACACTCAGATGTACTTGGAATCGCAATTGAAAAAACAACCAGAACGATACCGCTAAAAAACGATAAATTATCAACTCATCTGTTACAGAGGATTCAAAAGATGTTGATTCAAGTTTTGAGAGTCCGAAGAGTCCTCCTGAGTATAAGAAAGAATAAATTTGAAAATACCATAAACAAGATTTGAAAGGGGGAAGCATTACTTGGCTTCGTTGGATAGTATATGCTGATTCGTTGGACATAGCAGCAGGCTCTCGATAATGTTGATTGTAGGACTTGCAGCTAAATACCCGAAAAGAGTGCTTCTATTGTAGACAACGACCATTATATAATTGATCAAACTGATAACCTAGAAAATTATCCTTTCGAGAAGAGTGCTTCTATTTTGTATTTGTGTTGTATGTACAATATTTCAAATTTAATTAAATCGAATATAATTTTTCATAAGTAAAAGGGTAATAAAGTCATTTGTTACTTAAAATACATTTATATCTAACTTTAAACAAAACATCATTCTCATTATTCAATTCAATTTATAAATTACAGAACGCTAAATGCATTGTTGATCTATAATCAGATTATGAAAACACATTTTCAAACTGCATTCTAAATCTCAAAACACATGCAGAACATAACATTAGTACAACAGATCTATCTAGGTATAAGTTTGGTAAACTCATCAATGGGTTGTGTTTTGGAGCCATAATGCGAGATACATTTACGTAATCTTCAAATGTTCTTCTACGAAATGCGATATCATCTTAGGAATAAAAATGAATTAGGTCTATTTCTTTGGTTCTATGTATTAAGACTATCTTTAACGGTGGACAAAACCGTATGGAAATAAGGTTTTATCCGTCTCTCTCTCCTCCACGTGGCCCACACCTCCACGGAAATATGCGTTCCGCGGACAAGGTCTTGGTTGTCCTTGTCCACGGAATATTGTTCATCATTTTATTTATTTTTTTAATTTATTTAAAAAATATAACTTTTAATAATTTAATAAATAAATATATTAATATAAATATGATAAAATTTATAATTTTATTTTGATAATATAAAATTATCATTTCGAAATTATTTTGATAATATGTAATTTTAGGTAAAATTAGATCATTTCGAAATTGAAATATTAAAAATGAGTACGAAACAATAAAAATAAATACAATCGAAACATTGAAATATATTATATACAACGATATGAATTAAAAATAATAATATTTAATCATCGAGATCATCGAAATTTAAAATATTAAAATTAAAACGTAATAATTATGGATAAATTGAATAGTAAATAAATAAATTGAAGAGATAGAAAAATAAAATGAAATTTGGAGAGAGAAGATGATGTGGATGAAAGATAAATAAATAATGATGTGGATGAGTGAGAAATTTTAGAAGTAGAAATAGAATATGATGTAGATGTATGAGAATGATGATATGTAGAGAGATTTATACGTCGGAAATGATTTTAGGCGTAGACAATATTACAGATAACCTAATGGTCAATTTTAAAGAAACTGTCAACGAATATAAGTTATAAAAAAAAGATACTACAAAATAACATATTTAAATAAACCAATTACTATAGTATACATTATGTTTGTTTGGTTCAGTGTTTTAAAATTTAGGTGTCCTATGATATTGTGACAAATATGCTATGTTTGGAATCATGGAGGGGGATGCATTGTAGCAATCGAATAGTAATTTTATTCAGTACAAATAAAGCATCAATATATAATGTGTTTATTTGAAAAAAAAAATATCGATCTCATTTACAATTTTTTAACTTGGTTTGGTAAGTTAACCAGTTTGACGATCATTTTACTACCCATAAAAATGCACCAACATTCAACCCGAAAGAAGCCTAGATTTGTCAAACTCGATTTAAATATCAAACGATACTAACAACGTCAAGTGTCACTCCTAAAATCGAAAGGCCTAATTTGCAAAGTAATAAACTTCGGAGACCGACATTGTCATTGCATGTAAATTATGAGAACTACTTTTGTCTTACTCAAAATTTATCCATTAGTTATGAACTTTGGAGATCAAATTTTATAAAGTATGTTAATGAATAGTAACAAAAATTCAAAGTTAGTAGACTACAAATGCTAAAAAACTTTGTAGATTAGTGCTACATTTTCTTATAACATATTTTTATATATAAAAAAATGATTTAACAACTGTTTGACGTTTGGATAATAAACCTCAACTTTGGTGAATACCAATCCAATTTTAAAAATATTGATAAAACTAGACAACTCATATGAAAAATCTTACTCCACGGTCTCTATATTGATTTCTAGAATTCAGGTGACCAGAATACCCTCCAAATTTTGTTTTTTTATTCTGTTTTGTAGTTCGTAACTTGATATGGATATTAGAAGATACAATTTTTTTGTTACATCTTTGAGATTGAATGAAGTATACAAATAATAAAATTTCCATTAACTTTACAACTTGCATCTCCAAATTGCTTGTTACATTTGGAGAATCAAAGAATAAAAAATGCTTCAACTTCTTCAGGAAAATGCAGTTGGAAGAATTGTGCAATTCAATGCTACGAGAGCTGGTTGGATGAGGTTTTGTTCAATACGAGCTGAAGCTTCTTGTGTGAAATGTATCCCGTCCCAAAATATATGATGTTCAGGATGCTCGCATACGGGTACTCCTGGACTTCCACAGAATCTATTGCTACTGTAATTGTATTTTCCACCAATTCCACAACAAGCTTTCAGAGCAGTATTTGCATGACTCTCTGTAATCAATCAATTAAAACGAGTTAGTTCAGTTGCATAACAGAGTAGAAATATGTGATGACTTACCGTGATTCATTGTTTGTGCAAGAATCTCTAATACTCCCTCGTCAAAAGCCCCGTACATAATTGTAACATTTGGGAATTCTGTATTGAGATTTGTGATGGCTTGTTGTAGATAATTGTTCTTCAAAGTGATTAGTCTGTTGACGCTGTTGAGGCATCCTAAATGATCGTAATCGTTGGGATCATCAGAATGAAGAGCAGTTAGAATATATGGGAAGCAACCAAGTGGAGCACTTGCTGGAATCACAATTATCTTTGCTCCCATTTTTATCAGTTCCTAAGAAAGAAACAAATGATGTTGATGAGTATGAGCAAAAATGAGGCATCAGATTTGTATGATTGATTTAATACCTTTGTGGTTTTGATTTGGGTTCTTGTGATTGGAACAACATATGATTGCACTTCTTGTATAGTCTTTCCTTGTGTTAATGCATACCCAATATCGTTTGCTTCAATGTCTCCTAGTAATAACAGAGAATTAGCCATTCTGTTGGTGCATTCAGATCCGCAGACTGATTGAAGATGGGTTTTGAACCAATTGAGTTGGGTGTCGAGTGAAACTGCGTATGGTGGAATTGTGATTCCTCTTCTTGAAAAGAATCCATGATCCATAACTGGGCTTCTTGCAACTGAGAAGATAACACCGTTGCTGGAGTTTGAGTTTGGTGATAGATAAGGTACGATTTGAGGGAACCCAAAATCGAAAGCTGCGAAGTCGAAATCACAAAGGCCGTCAGACCATCTTCCATTGGGTGTTCCGGGATATGTCCGGCCGAATGGAGGACGCGCCGCCGGAAGAGATGGACCCCAAGGTTGAATAAGTACGGAGTTTCCGACATCGGTAGCTCCATCTCCGAAATGGTAAAGATATGGAAATGGGCAGACGAGATTCTGATTCTGATTCTGATTGTGGGATTGTGAGGAAACAACAGAAATCGCAGCAAAGAACAAGAACAGAGACAAGGAACGGTAACCCATTATGTTGATGATTTGAAGGTGAAGGTGAAGTTGAAGTGGAATGAAGCTTTGTTGGGATAGCGTCTGTTATTTATACGACTCAGAATCCGACTGCGGACAATGTCAATTGTAAGCGCTGGCTGACCATTTCTTTTTCTTTTGTCTTAACGTGTTTTTCAATCCCACTAGACCACTCCACGCGCGGCTGAGGCGAAATGAAAATAAATCCGGTTCCTGACCCGACTTTTATATTTAATCTTAGCGCTCCACGTGGCTTCATCTACCACTTAATAATTTCACGTCTGCTTTTTAATATAATTTAAAATCTCAGTCTTTTCCATAATTGGTTTAATTTCGAAAATTTTTTAAAATTATTAAAGGTGTGCCATGTAATGTATATAAAAAGAGAAATAAAAATATAAACATAAACATAAATATAAATAAATAAATTAAATTATGAAGTAGATTATAATATTTTTAGAATAAACAAATAATGTATAAAAATATATGAGTATTTAATTGTATAAATATAATGATAATTTATGTATTAATGAAATTAGTTTTCCACCCATAAATTTAGTTAATAATAAATTATTAATCGAAATTTTATCTGATTACCACAAAATATGATAATCAAGATGATGACCAAGTTCTGCGTCATCTAAACCATAATTTCTCAAACATATATTGAAATAAAAATCGTTTCTATTTTCGTCTAAACCATTATGTTTTCATAAACTTACATGTAAACAATTGCGTCACGATTGCTTCCACTTAAACAGAAATGTCGTGTTGGATATATGATGCAAATGTTGGATTTATTAATGCTTTCATACTGGTCCGGAGCAGTACGATCGATATACCTCCGGTACCAAATTTTTTTTTTCAAAAAATAATATTTAATTAGTTTTTTAGGATCGAACCCGAAAAAAACAGAAAATCGACCCTAATCCCCAGTATCTGACGGTATTTGACGATATATCATCCGGTACGAAAAATTGGGATTTATAATGAATCTTTCATACCTTGCATAGAATCTGTCTTCAAACGTCAAATATAAAAAATTGTATAAAAATAAAGTAAGGACATTTTAATCATTTCAAAAACTAGAAGCAGAAGTTGAAATTAAAAATATGATTTATATTGTTTTTTGTTTGTAGTTATAAAATTGAAAAGTATAAATTTTACTTATACAAAAATATAATAAAAAATAAGATATTTTCTAATACTTCCTTAATTTCTTTTTCTTATAATGAAAAAAAGAGAAACAAAAGTTGTACATAACATAAACTTAATATTTGATGTTCAATTTAGGCTTGAATTTGAATTTTAATGTTCTAATTAATAAAAAATAACTTATTAAATATTATAATATATATTATATTATTAATATATAAAATATAATATTATCGGGTCACGAATTAACTCAATTTGGTATGCATTACTTCTCATAATCCAATTCATACATAGACTACTTATAACATCTCAACAATATTCAATATTTCATATATCCTAAATATATAAAATACAATGTAGAAGAATGTATAATAATATAAATATTAAATATTATAGTTTTTATCTCTGGAAGTTGATTTTTGCATTAGTTTTTTTCTTAAAATTTATCATTTCATTAATTATGTGACATGCAATGCAAATATATTTGACAAGATTTTGCATATTCTGATACAAATTTAGTCCTTAATGGTTAAGACACAAATTAAGTCTCGATAATTTCATAGTTTCGACAATTTTGGTTATCAAAGTTTAATAATTGTGACAATTGGTATCCCAAAAATATTATATAATGAAACTTATTCTCATAATTTGTATGTTTGGGCAAAACAAGTCCCAAATATTTAGTTACCAAAATTATGAAACTATAATGATTAAATTGACATCTCTCCAAACGAGAAAACGACACATATAGTCTTTATGAAGATGGCAAAATCGGCCACATACATTATATGTTTGGGCAAAATCAATTCCCAACGTTACGTCTGAATGATATAATTGATTCCAATTTTAAATTTTGGCAACCGAGATCGTCTGCCAAAATCAAATTTCGGGATCAAAATTACCATTTAAGGACGTTATTTGTCAAATATTGCAAACCTACTAAATTAAGAGAGTCATATCTAAAGCTTATCTGGTTTCGTACAAGTTTCATTTCAAACTGGATGAATCAGCAAAAAATGGTTCGGTTTTAGAACATTGTTCTAAACGCTAAGTCCGTAGATTACAACAAAAATCAATGGAGAATGAAGAGTGCAACCCGAGATTACACCAACCCAATTACCTATTTAATGTCATTAAAAGAATAGGGGATAAATTTTGCTAAGTTAGCAAATTTTGGTACTAGATTTATTACTTTGTGTAAATTATGGGAATAGTATTTCCAACATCAAATACCGAATACTGGTTTAATCACATTGGTTATCTGTTTTGCCAAAATTATGCAAATTTTGAAGATTAAGTTTGCCTTAACGTTAATCTCTGAATACTAAATCAACCGTTAACGTTATTTTCTCTATCAAATTTCTTGTTACATAACCGTCATATACAATGATTGGGGTTGAGATTTGGTTTATCTCCCAAAACAAAAATTATGATCTCATATTTAATTTGATTCACGTTCACGTTTAACTTGAGTTTGAATTTTAATTTTCGACTAAATTAAAAATAATATATAATTAAATATATATAATATAAAGTAAATAATATGTAATACCCTCGGCTCAAAAATTGAATTATCTCGATTCATTTGAAATTTTGAGATTAAATTGGCTCATGTATTTTCAGAATGCATTTTGCGCGCTAGAATGTATTATCCTTTTTTTTACATAACACTACCCCGTTTACGTTCTCGTTTAATAGATAATGCATTTTAAAATTTTTGTTTCAACGCAAAATCTAATGGGAGGCTCGATGTACATGCCAAAACACATTCTACATTTGGAATTTACAATTATGTCCCTGGATAGTGGATACCTTAGCTATCTTGATTTCATCCTCTAAATTGTGCAATCGATTGTTTGATCTCCTGAAATTGTTGATACTCTATTGATCTTCCCATGTCACCTCAACCTCTGATCGAGACCTTCCAAGCTTTCTAAACCGGAATGAGGTAAATTCAACAATGCTACGCTCAGATGTATTTGGAATCGCAATTGAAAAAACACCCAGAACGACACCGCTAAAAAAACGATAAATTATCAACTCATCTATTGCAGAGGATTCAAAAGATCTTGATTCAAGTTTTGAGAGTCCGAAGAGTCCTCCTGAGTATAAGAAAGAATAAATTTGAAAAATACCATAAACAAGATTTGAAGGGGGGAAGCATTACTTGGCTTCTTTGGACAGTATATGTTGATTCGTTGGACATAGCAACAGGCTCTCGATAATGTTGATTGTAGGACTTGCATTTGAATACCCGAAAAGAGTGCTTCTATTGTAGACAACGACCGTTATATAATTGATCGAACTGATAACCCAGAAAATTATCCTTTCGAGAAGAGTGCTTCTATTTTGTATTTGTGTTGTATGTGCAATATTTCAAATTTAATTAAATCAAATCTAATTTTTCATAAGTAAAAGGGTAATAAAGTCATTTGTTACTTAAAATACATTTTACATCTAACTTTATACAAAACATCATTCTTATTGTTTAATTCAATTTATAAATTACAGAACGCTAAATGCATTATTGATCTATAATCAGATTATGAAAACACATTTTCAAAATGCATTCTAAATCTCAAAACACATGCAGAACATAACCTATAGTGTTTGTGCAAGGAATTGACCCAGTTCTATTGAGAGGAAATCATGGACCCATCATGATTGAAAAAGTGTTATTTGTCACTAATCTAAAACATAATCTACTCAGCATGAGACAACTATTGAAACAAAATATCAAACTCTATTTTGGAGGCCTAAATTGTAGAATTGAAAACTCCATGATCAATTCTTCTATCACCTCTGAGTTTATAAAGAATAATCTTTTCACTGTGAAATTTGCAGACACTGAGTTCAACCTAANAGGCTACCATCTCATGGATAGCCTCCCGAACGGACTCCGTGTTCGATGATGAGGGGACTGATCTCTCCCCAATGATGATCCATTTCGCCGGGATCGGGGCTACAGGCCTGCTTACTGTTGACCGCAACCTCTTGTATTGCCTCGGGGCTTCCTCTTCGGGGCCCCGCTTGCTTGTAAACGCAGGGACATGAGACTTTGACACTCTGTCCCCTAAGCTGGAGGATGGGAGAACATCCTCCACCCACATTGACCCCTACAGCAACAACCGCACGACGTTAAGACCAGAGGGAAGTTATTTCCGATGCTGTACATAGCGGGAAGGTCTAATGAGTGAATTCTTTTAGAAATCACCTCGTCCACCTCTTCCATCGATCGGGGCTCCGCCCTCTGATTGCTGGAGCTCCCTGCCGATCGCGAAGATCCAGCAGCAGCGTTGAAGGATGGCTTTGGATGCTTGCATTTGGACGTCTTTCTTGGCCTTTGCAGCAGCAGCCAACGCGGCAAGTCGTTTTCTAGACATCGTATATGTGGAATTTGAAAAAGAAGAATAATAAGGATCAAGAGATATGAACTAAAAAGCAAGCTAAAGTCATACCCGATCCTTCTGACTCCGACGAGTCGGAGCTAGAGAGTATCCCCTTCGGGGCAGGGGCATCGGTCCTGTCTGCCACCCCTATCTCTAGCAGCTTCTTCTCCCGAAGTATGTCTATTCGTTTCAGACGCATTTCGGGAGGAGGAAGCCTTGCCAAGGTGTTGGCGATATCCTGGCATGATGGGTTGAACCGGGTTCGGTCCAACTTCCCGATGTCAGGATGGTAGGTTAGGAAGGTGACCTTCGACACGTCTTCCCTCGGGATGTCTATCCAGACATAGCAAGACTCTCATTGATGAAGGGAGTCTTCCTTGTCAACGATAGTACAATCCTTCGTCCGGGTCGTTAGATAGTACAACTTACGACCTCATAGCAACCTCCTTCCCCTCCGGGATCCCACCGAGAACATGTTGAAAAAATCTCTCAGGTTTGGTTCTACCCCTTGCCTATGACAATAAAAAATAAAGGCTACTATATAGACGTAACTGCATGGAAAAAGAGCGAAGGTGAGGCAGTGAATCTCCCGAAGTACGGCGGCGACGAAAGGATGAAGGGAAAATCGCAGGCCGGATCTCAGGGAGGCATAGCTAACGGGTAAGGATGTAGCAGTAACGTTCATCTCAGCGGGAAGGAAGCATGGAACCTCTTCCTTCCCCCTGCAGATGAGATAATGGGCAGGGATCGAGAATTTGACCCGAAATCCTTCGAGGTCCATCTCGGAGATAATCGGATACCTAGTCCTACGGGGTGCCATGGATGGTTAGGTTACCTTAGGATTTGAGAGGAAATCGGAGTTTGAAGATGGTCGAAGGAAATCTTCAGAGAATTCTAGGGATCAAATTTTCTTTTCGCAAATTGCAGAAGTGGTTACACAATGCTGAAATCTCGACTTTTATAGCCATGCGTTGGCCACTCACAGGGTGACACATCACCCCTGTAGTCTTACTGTCTGTCCCCCTTTTTGGAATACGGAAAGACGCATGCTATTATAGAGCCCAGAATTACGCTTTTGCCCATGACCATTACAGATTTCAAATTTGAAAATTGATACTTTGAAATTTCTTAAGTACATGATCGGTCTTCAAGGACGCTGTCACGCTCCGTTCGGTTACAGTCCTCCGTTGGTTCGATCGGGCACCCTTGCCTCAAACGCTCTCAATCTGATGGTCGAACTTACATCACCAACACGATGGCGATAATGTTCGAGGGACTAGTGATGAAACCTTCGGAACCCGGTACCCCGAACCTGGTTAGACCCAAGCTTAGCCGAGTCGGCCCTAGTGACATAAGCCGAACTTGGCGGCCCAGATCTAGCTCACGCGAATAGACGGCCCGGCGAAATAGCCTGGCCCGATCTTAGTGATCGGGTCCGATCGACGGAATCATGTGTTCTCCCCTCATCGGGACCGATAGGTCCAGGACGCACAGACTACGCTTCGGGCATCCGCACTCCTCAAACTTGTGAGAATAGTCTCTGATGATCTTGTCAGATACGTGCCTGACAGAGTTGTACGAGCTTCCTCTAGTCTTGAGATATCCGGCTAGTAGCATCGAAAGGCCAGGCGCCGCACAGCCGGCTAGAGCTACGCCCGGTGGCTGTCCCGCCCGACACGAGCCGACCTAGCCGCATAGGACAAGCACAAAACGACACCCTACTGTTCACACAGCAGGAAATGCCTATAAAATGGATGCTTGGGAACAAAAACAATCTCTCTCTTCCTGGGTTTCTGATATTTCCCTTAAGGTTTCCCTTCATTTGTTGTAGAGAACGAACATGACATGGGTAATGAGCAGCTTTGTTATTGGATCGGCTAAGAGCATTTCTAATTCTTAGTCAAGTGGTTTTTTCCTCTTTTTCTAGGGGTTTTCTACTCTAAAATTGTCTTGTCCTTTTTCATTTGATTCGGAATCGTTTTCCCTCTACAAAAAAATTAAAACCGAGTTCGTCTTGCAACGAAACGGACGACTGTTGACACCCCTGGTTTTCAGACCACAACAACTAGTATTAGGGGTGTGCCTGGATCAGATACCCAATATGTTCATCATTTTTTTGATCCGATATGATGGATACAGATCAGAAAATGGTGATCCGATCCACAACAGTGGATCGGTTTGCGGACCGATTTACGGATATCCGAATATTTATTTTTAAATTATAAATGATTATAAGAAATTACAATTAATCAAAAAAAAGTTACTTATTTGATAAATATAAAAATTATAAAACAACTAAAAAACGCATGTTCGGAATTTTTAAATATCTATAATGTAAAACTTGAATTCAATACTAGAATTGAATTAAAACAAATGTATATAAATAATAAATTATTTTTTTCTTCTAAGTGCTCGAATCTGCAAAAAATAAACATAATTTATTTAGATATTCGTAATCACATCTTATAAAAATAAAATTAATTTCATTTAAAATGATAATATAAAATATTCTATGAATTATCTAGCTTACTAGAAATATATGGATTTCAAAAATCAATCTCCGATGTTGATTACTACATGTTCTTCCATATCGATGATATCTGCAAAATAAGAATAAAATATAAAAATATAAATATTAACGAAAAAAACAAATATGATAACAATTTATAATAAAGAAAAATATATTACCATGTATAAGGTTTAAACTTTACAAAATTACAAAAATATAATATAATATATATAGTAAAAAAATCGGTTTAGATATTAATTTTGAAAAACCGTATCCGATCCAAAATCGTATTCGATTCGATCCGATTAAGTATTTGCAATTCGGATAACCGAAATATCGGTTCGGTTACGGTTCGTTCGGGAGAATTAGCAAAATAGCATTCTGTCTATTTTCTATTTGCAAAATAGCATTGGTTAATAAATCATTAGTAAAATAGCCTACATTTTTGTATTCTTTGCTAAATAACCTCCATTAGGAGAGATAAAATTTTATATATTTATATTTTTTGTAAATAAATTAAATTAATTAAAGAAATGTATTATTTATTACTTTTTATTAAAAATAAATGTATTAAAAACAGTTTTCTATAAGTTAGTTAAAAAATATATTTTTAAAATTTGATTAAAAATAAATATATAACTCAAATTATCAAAATATTTTTATATATTTTAATCAAAAATAAATTAAAACATTCATATCTAATTTATTAAGATGTAATCTTCCAATACTAATAAAATTCGATGTAACACAAATTAAATTCGATTTAAAAAAATATTATTTTAAAAAAACGAATAAGATATAATAATATCGAATACATGTGAGTAATTGAACAAATGGAATAATATAAACTAAATATATCGATGTGATAATTGTATTTATTGTCAAAAAATCAAATATATATAAACAACGAACAATAAATTAATAGTACAAAAATAATAAAACATGTATAAAAATAATATTTTAAAGTTAAAAACATTATATTATACATTTGGATAAAAAAATTATTATTTATCATTTTTTGATTAAAAATAAATATATAAATCCAATTATCAAAATATTTTTTATTAATTATAATTTAAAATAGATTAAATAAATTTAAATACATAAAATATAATATATTATTATTAACATCTAATTTTATAGGTTTAAGTGTTTAATAAACTAATAAGTTTCGATGTAAAACAAATGAAATTCGATTACTAAAATAGTATTTCAAAAAATCGAATTATATATAATAATATAGAATAGAAGCAATGAATTGTACAAAAGAAACAATATAAACTAAAATAAATCGACATGATAATTATATATTTAAAATTTTATGAAATAAATGAATATAAGTTAAATATCATAAATTACTGTAAAACAATTTATAAGTCATTTAACTTAATTATATTTGAACCAACTAATTAAATACATAATATTAAGTGAAATACACACACATGATTATATGCATTAAACAAATAAAATAAAATATATTCAATATGATAATTAAAAATAATACATTGAATTAATAAAAGAGAATTTATTTTTCCTTAAATTATTGGAAAAGAATTTTGCATACATTCAATGAGATGAAAGTTAAACACGACAAAATTGGTGTCATTTAAATGTTACATTGCGAAACAAGATTTAGTATACTCAATATAGTTAATTTAGTATGAGGACGAGACTTGAGATTTTGTGGAATTTAATATACTCCGGCATATGCATTATACAATGTAATGATTTACGTTCTTTTTTACTACATGTGCTCATTGTTGCTTGTATTGAATTATAACATGAATGATGTGGTCTTAGATTAGACATACTCTCATAATCTATTCTTGTAAATCATGCAATACCGAGGTAATTTGAATGTCAAAATTTGCGTCTTGATGATCTCAAACTATAGTCCATTTTTCCGGTCATTCGAGTTGTCCTATCCCAACTAGCATGAATGTGTTCACATCGTCTACTAGGATATGGTTCTAATAAGAAAGATGTATCATTCCACTGACTCTAATTTCGAAAATGGTGACAATTATAAGAATAAGTAGCAAATAGAGTTTTGACTGAATAAAGAGTATCGATGATATTCCTAGAAGTTATAAAATGATGAAATACTTGTACAAGTTGATGATTAGTAATAATATTTGATAAAACAGATAAATAGATTAATACCATGTTGATGAGAACATCGGGACCCGTTATCCTGAACGAGGACCCATAACTTGTGAGGTCCATAACTTGACAGAAAACGAACATACACATGTCACAGAAAACGAACATACACATATCAGGTCCTTAACTTGACAGTGATCTATTTCCGGAAGTGCTGGCGAGGCACGATTGGTCGCATGGGCTCACGAAGTCAAAGGAGGACCGCTTGTATCAGTCCTCTGAGTGTGATCGGGGGAAGGATCAATCATTAGACTAATTCGGTCAAGTTAGTGGTTACGAACTTACGATCGGGCGGAAACTGACAAGGCGAGCATCAGTTATTATGTTAGAACATTTTTGTGACAATTTCTTCTCTCCATCTATATAATGGTGGTAAATTCACAAGCTTATGAAAACATTTTGCGAGCATGCAAGCACCTTGTTAGGTGCAACAATCGTTAAATCATTTTATTCTCGCTCTATTTTGATCTATTCCCCTTATTATTTTCTTATAAGCTCATATTGTATTCTTTTTTAGAATAAATTGACTAAAAGTATTCTTACTTTTAGTCCTTTGATTTTCTCCATATTTTTTGANATGTAAAACAAATGAAATTCGATTACTAAAATAGTATTTCAAAAAATCGAATTATATATAATAATATAGAATAGAAGCAATGAATTGTACAAATTAAACAATATAAACTAAAATAAATCGACATGATAATTATATATTTAAAATTTTATGAAATAAGTGAATATAAGTTAAATATCATAAATTACTGTAAAACAATTTATAAGTCATTTAACTTAATTATATTTGAACCAACTAATTAAATACATAATATTAAGTGAAATACACACACATGATTATATGCATTAAACAAATAAAATAAAATATATTCAATATGATAATTAAAAATAATACATTGAATTAGTAAAGAAAATTTATTTTTCCTTAAATGATTGGAAAATAATTTTGCATACATTCAATGAGATGAAAGTTAAACACGACAAAATTGTTGTCATTTAAATATTACATTGCGAAACAAGATTTAGTATACTCAATATAGTTAATTTAGTATGAGGACGAGACTTGAGATTTTGTGGAATTTAATATACCGAGCATATGCATTGTACAATGTAATGATTGACGTTCTTTTTTACTACATGTACTCATTGTTGCTTGTATTGAATGATATATTGAATTATAACATGAATTATGTGGTCTTAGATTAGACATACTCTCATAATCTATTCTTGTAAATCATGCAATACCGAGGTAATTTGAATGTCAAAATTTACATCTTGATGATATCAAACTATAGTCCATTTTTCCGATCATTCGAGTTGTCCTATCCCAACTAGCATGAATGTGTTCACATCGTCTACTAGGATATGATTCTAATAAGAAAGATGTTTCATTCCACTGACTCTAATTTCGAAGATGGTGACAATTATAAGAATAAATAGCAAATAGAGTCTTGACTGAATAAAGAGTATCGATGATATTCCTAGAAGTTATAAAAAGATGAAATACTTGTATAAATTGATGATTAATAATAGTATTTGATAAAACAGATAAATAGATTAATACCATGTTGATGAGAACATCGGGACCTGTTATCCTGAACGAGGACCCATAACTTGTCAGGTCCATAACTTGACAGAAAACGAACATACACATGTCACAGAAAACGAACATACACATGTCAGGTCCTTAACTTGACAGTGATCTATTTCCGGAAGTGTTGGGGAGGCACGATTGGTCGCATGGGCTCACGAAGTCAAAGGAGGACCGCTTGTATCAGTCCTCTGAGTGTGATCGGGGGAAGGATCAATCATCAGACTAATTCGGTCAAGTTAGTGGTTACGAACTTACGATCGGGCGGAAACTAACGAGGTGAGCATCAGTTATTCTGTTAGAACATTTTTGTGACAATTTCTTCTCTCCATCTATATAATGGAGGTAAATTCACAAGCTTATGAGAACATTTTGCGAGCATGCAAGCACCTTGTTAGGTGCAACAATCGTTAAATCATTTTATTCTCGCTCTATTTTGATCTATTCCCCTTATTATTTTCTTATAAGCTCATATTGTATTCTTTTTTAGAATAAATTGACTAAAAGTATTCTTACTTTTAGTCCTTTGATTTTCTCCATATTTTTTGAGGATTTTTCAAGTTAAATCGTTTTATTCACGCCTTGTTTTGATCTATTAAATTGTCTCAAAAGCAATACAAATCAAAAACATATTTCGGATAATTCAGATCTATGACGGTTGATACCCCAGTCCTAACGAACGCAACATATGTCTTGTTACTTGTTGTACGTGAGAGTGCGAAACTTTGAAACCCTCCAAAAACTACAAATATCTATTAATTTATTTATTGTTGTTTATACATATTTGATTTTTCGAATATAAACAAAATTAGTGCGTCTTTTTTGTATTATTAATTTATTGTTTATTGTTTATACATATTTGAGTTTTCGATTATAAATAAAATTATCACGTCGATATATTTAGTTTATATTATTTCATTTGTACAATCAATTGCTTGTACTCATATTATTATTAATGTTTAAAAAATCGATATCGCCCTTATACTTGACAAGCTCATTATATCGGTATACTGGATATGTCTTGGACTATTGGGTATACTTGATATGTACCAGATCTGTATATAAATATTAAAATAAATTAAATTACAAAATATTCATATTTTATTTTGTTAAATAAAATCCGACCCGACACGCAAAAACTTGTACCGACTGGTATTTTGACAAAATACCGGCCGAAGCCGGTACGATAGAAATATCCGGTATGGAGGAAATTTATAACATTGATCATTATATTTTATTCGATTTTTTTGAAACAAGATTTTTATTAACCGAATTTAATTTGTTTTACATCAAAATTTATTAGTAAATACTTAAACTTGAGATATTAGATCTTAATAAATTAGATATGAATGTTTTAATTTATTTTAATTAAAACATATAAAAAAGATTTTGATAATTTGAGTTATATATTTTTTTTAATCAAATTTAAAAATATATATATTTTAACTCATTTATAGAAATATTTTTTTAATACATTTATTTTTAATAAAAAGTAATGAATAATACATTTTTTTAATTAATTTAATTTATTTACGAAAAATATAAATATATAAAATTTTCTCTCTCCTAATGGAGGTTATTTAGCAAAGAATACAAAAATATAGGCTATTTTACTAATGATTTATTAACCAATGATATTTTGCAAATAGAAAATAGGCAGAATGCTATTTTGCTAATTCTGCTCGGTTCGGTTATTTCAGTTTTTCGAATCATCGGATTTTCATGCACACCCCTAACTAGTATAACTTATCTAAAATCTTACAAAACGAATCTAACTAATTTATTAAATTATATTTAAGTAACCAAGGAAGATTTAAAATTAAATATTAATATAAATATCATATTTACAGATTTTAACGTACATAAGTTATTACTGGATGAGCAAAAAAGCCGGATCCATGTCAATTTTGTATTCTTTCTAATAATTATTTAATGAAGGTACAGAATATTGTTCTTTTTAAACTATGTCACCTTTAATAGTTGACATATGCCATATTTACTTTTTCAGTAGCTATAAAACTTATGAGTTAGATCACTTATTTCGTTATTACTGGATGAGCAAGTCTGATCTCGTCTAAAAATGTTTTGAATATTTATTTTTAGATCAGTCAATTTCTTTAATTATTCGAAATTTAATTGTTGTGGGGACACGAGCGATATACGAGGTTGGGTCCACAATGTGTGAGCTTACGTCCTCGGGAGAGCAATAGTCTACCTTGGTTTTCACTATAACAATCGAGAAGTACAATTACGATGAATAAATATAGATAATCTGAGCGAGAACGGCACGAAAAACGATCAAATCTGCTCCGTCATGCTAGTGCAGTCGAAAACTCGCGAATAGGGGCTGGTTGCGAGATTTCGGACGCAAACTTGCGAATAGTGGCATACTCTGGTGAAAACTCGCAAATGTGATGCTGGTCGCGAGATTTAGGACGAAATCTCGCGAGTCCCCTGGCCAAGCAAAGAGTCGCGATACAGGGGTGCGAAAAGTTGCGGGACAAGCAATGATTTGCGAGTTTTGGAACAGAAACTTGCGACTTTTCGAACAAAAAGTCGCAGGTATTAGGTTGGACAACAAAATCTTACGAATACCGATATGAATTCGAGCGAGAGTCTTGCTTTGAGAAGCGTGACAAGAGTCAGAACATTTTTTGGGGCTTTGGGTTTTGTATTTATAGAAAAACTCGGCCCAATAAGTTAACTTAAGGTTGAAAAGCACAATCTTAATCAAATTAGCCCAATTTACTTAGAAAATATACAATTAAACCGGAATAAATGTCATAACACCCCGGAACTTCGAGAATGCACCCGATTGAACACTAGTAGCACATAATGTCGAAAAAATATCCGGGAATATTCTTTACCAGTTCATTGTCTCCAAATGCTTAGGAGATAGCCAAAAATATCGTCTTAGGTCGCCAACGAGCTCTCTGAGTGCCAAATTACGAAAATACCCTTAACATCATTTTCGACCGAAATCATCCAAAATAGCTCAAAACACCATCAGAATCCTCATACGGGGGCTCGACATGGTCAAATTACGAGACTACCCCCCAAATCACAGTACTTAATAAATATAATAGAAAATACACAATATTATTTAGTCACGTCAGACAAGTCCCGGGAGTATCATAATTACATAAATGACCCCGGACAATATCAAAGTCATTTGGCTTATTGGTCCTATTGGGATCCTTAATATGACAATGATTGTTATGAATCTTTACCCACTTATCATATAATAAAAATTGAGAAAATTATGACGGTGGCATCCAAGGTTTAATATAGTGTAAATTCGATATTTCAAAGTTTGTAAATTGTATGCAATGTTCTCGAAATTTCAAAACTGTTCAAAAATGAACATTGAGTGAATATTAGTGGTTTTTATCTTTTTCGTGTGAGTAATTCTGACAATTTATGTATTCTTTTATATTTTTCAAAGTTTTAGATATAGTCATTATATATTTCATGTTTAAACGGTCAAATACAATCTATTGATGAATTTAAATATTAACGATTGTTAATATAAACGATTTTAAAATTTCGGTGGTTAATCACATAATTTTTAAAATTTGAAGGCATTGAGTTTACAAGTTTTAAAAGTTAGGGATCAACAATATACATTTTATCAACTTTCGGGACTTTGCATATAATTGATAAATTTTGGGACAAGATTTTACACTATTTTAAAATACGTGGCTACTGACAAAGACCACTAAAGAAAATTGAAAGTTTTGTAGAAGCTGATTTAGATATTCCATTTATATCTAAATTTGATGCGTGTCTAAGGTTGAAAAGTGTACTATATTAATTGATTTGCTAAAATATTTTAGATATCATATCTACATTTTATATGTTACATATGATTTCCTTTTATTTTTACCCGAATGCTAAAATTTAACACAATAAACAATAAAACCTTAAATAATCAAATGAGTAAGTTTGCATTTAAGTGAAAATGCAATCCTCAGTGTTTTTTCTCAAATTAACGTGATTGAGTATAATCTACGGGAAAAATATTGTTAATTAATTTAGCATAATTTATTTTATGAAAGTTAATGTTGAAGCCCAAAGAATTTGGGCTTTACTAATAGTCTCTTTGGGCTTAAATAATACTATCTTTGAAGTCTACAGTGAAATAAAATACTTACTAGCTTAAGTCCGTTGATAGTTCAACGATTTCCTTTTTGCAAAATTGCAGTTAGGGCGCCAGAAACTAAACGGAAGATTTTTTCGTTGCTTCAGATTTTGTCTGAATGTCTCAGGTTAGTGATCTGTTCGAATCTCTTACCGTTTTGTACTTATTAGATTTTCTATTCAATTTACTTCACTGAATATCAGTCGACGCGTCTTGAAAACTGGAGTTTTTCTTGTTTTTTTCATGCTTTTCAAACTTAATTTATATTTCAGACCTACGAATTGAGTGTGTTTTTTGCTTTTTTTCAGATTGATGGGAGGAATTCTTCTGCAGGTAAACGGGCCCGAACGGATGGTACGTTGCATGTCACTACCTCTTTCTTTAGTGGTTATAATTCTTTCAGAAATTTGAATGCCTTGTGGGAAAGTTAGAATTAGTTCCGTTTCTTGGTGCCTTGTTATAGGTGGCCGCAGGGAAGATGACTGGACCTGCCCTAGCTGTGCCAATGTGAATTTTTCATTTAGGATGACTTGTAATATGCGGAATTGCACTCAGACTAGACCTGCCGATCACATATCTGTAAGAAAAAGTGCTATTGAACCATGAATTTTGATTGCGTTAGAATTTGAACATTACGTACGTTCCTTATTGTACAGCCTATGATATCCTTTTCATTTTCAGTTGTCACGCTATTATCAAATACTATGGTGCATGTTTGGCATATCACTTTTTTAATACTGAGGCATTCTCCAATTTTTATGCGCTATCTTGCTTTATTTTTTAATTTCAAAATTCTATGCTTTCTTTCCTTCAGGTAATCTTAATTAAATTCTGTTTTTATTATGTTCCAGAAATCTGCTCTGAAGCCACAAGCACCACAGGGATACTCTTCTGTGTCTCCCTTTTTGGGCGCTGGTGGGCCCTTCATGTACATGGGTGTACCTCCATTCGGCTCTCCGCTTATGAATTCACCACCCGTTCCTCCATATGAAATGCCATTTTCCAGGGGCTCAGCTTATAATTACAACTATGGCAGCCAAATTTCAGGAGGCAGTCCATACCGGTCCTTGCATTTACCTGGCCTTCTCTATTCAAGTGGATCAATGATCGGAAATGGTGCATTATNTGTTATTTGAGTGTGTTAATTATTTTGAACGAGCAATGCTCGATGAATCAATAGTAATCTTATTGCATGGGACACTAGAATCTGGGATAGCAATAAAATATCCAATTTTTACAGAAAAATGATAAGAGTTTATTGATTATTTTGAAAATTTCAAAATTTAAAATTAAATACAATATTATGTATTAACAAAAACAAATATATGTATAAAATGCTTGTTGTTGCGGCATGCCTTAAGCGCGTCAAAATTTCACATAAAAAACTAGCATAAAATGTGTGGCTGGTAAATAGTCATAATCGTAAATAGCGGCTTGCTGTTATTGGGGTGTGGGGTTGGCTAACTGTTTTAGGGTATGCATCATTAATTATGACAAGACATTCACAAAAATTTAAGCCGTTTAAGTAGTTGACACCAAAATTATCTTCTTCATTTCTTTTAATTATTGAATTATTAAATTATTTTCCATTTCAATCAATTTTTCTAATAAATCAGATGTGGATATAATAACAACTTTAGGAGGAGCACTAATTCTATTTAACCATTTATTGCACCTACCAAAACCCGACCATGAGTATTTGCAGCTACACTGCACACTTGAAATTTTGACCAATTCTAATTATGTTCTATTTTCCATAACACCCATTCAATTGCATTTTAAATCAATATTTTTAAAAACAAAATATCTTATCTAAATCATTTGATGAGAGATTTTTACTCTTTTATAAGTTGAAGTGTGATAAAACATTTATAAATGTACTATTAGCATTTTCAATGGTTCGACAACAATATGAAATCATTTTTATAACTTCATCCTATGGTAACTACTCTAAAAATTACACGTAGTTTCTATACTAATGGTCTATTAGTAAGTAATATAATAATTGTTAATCTTTAAATAATGAATGTAATATTTCTTTATATCTTCATCCTATGGTAACTACTCTAAAACTCCACTAAAGGTGTGATCGAATGCACTATTTCACTACAATGTATGAGTTGACTTGTTGTAGCATTACATAAAACTGAGGTATTGGTAATTCTTTGGTAAGATTTGTGCTAGTTGTGACTTAGATGGAACATTTCGTGGCAAAAGAAAATCATCGACAAACTTCTCTCTAACAATATGAAAATCAATGTCTAGATGCTTCATTCTTTCATGACAAACTGAATTCCTAGTGATATGTATGACAGTCTTGTTGTCATACATCAAATGAATGACGTTGCGAACAGTTGACGAATATCACTCAATAAATTCGCTAACCATTACAATTCTAATGTTGTCGCCGCAATGCTACGATATTCCACCTCTACATATGGTGTAAAGACCGTTGTTTGATTCATTGATTTCCATTAGATGAATTGCCCTCCAAATAATATAACAAAAAACAGATAACAAGCGCCTTATCAGAGGATGATTGAAGTGAGGAATTTGGATATAATCGAAGTCCTAGAGAATAAGAAGTGCATAATTAAAGAACCACATGTACTCATACTTCTCAAATGATATCCTAAATGAACTTTTGCTGGTTCATAAGGATGTCTTCAATGTTGCAAAAAAATTATAGGTCAATGAAGTAACGAGCTTCCCCCAAAACTTTAATCTTGAATTTTCATCAAGAAAACGAGTAAGCTTTGTAATGTCACTTGGATCTGACACGATGATAATGATGTCAATCATATAAACCAATAAAAATATAAGGTGTCGACCAGACTCTGCAACAAAATGGAAAGGATCGTTGATGGATGCAGTGAAACCAAAAGTTATGCATCAGTGAACTCAAGATTCCACTGACGGGAAGCATTTTGTAAGTCCATAGAGTGATTTGATCAAACGAAAAAACTTTATAATGGCCAGGGTTGGGCATCCAAATGGTACGCCATATGTGTTTCATCTTCCAACATGACATGAAGGAATGAATTATTAACATCAAGCTAAAAAATTGACCAACCTCTTTGTGCTACAACAGATAGAAATACAGGAATTGTAGTTATCTTCGTCACTAGTTAGAATAATTCTCCATAATCTACCCCTTCTATCTCCTTCTATCTTGCTTAACTTTGCGCTTTCGAATGGGCCTTATTCGTGTTAATAGTGCCATATGGATGCAATGTTTTTTAAGTATCCAACGACATCCAACAACATTCTTCTTATGCCAACTCCACAGAATCACATGTTTCATTTTGTCGAAGCACATCCAATCCATTCTCCAATGCGGTGAACCACATATCGTCGACTGCAGCTTCATTGTATGAGGTGGGTTCGTGTACCTTGCTTGTGGATATTCACTAAGAAAGACATATGCTCATAGGTCAATTTTGGTTGACGATGAGTAGGACATACATAGTCATTCATCCATCGTGGTTCTCGGTGGGTACATTGTGACCGACCACAAATGACATGTTGTGTCGGTTGGTCTGGCTCCTTAAGGTCGTCATCATCGGAATCTGGTGTTCGTGGTGCAAGGTTTCTAATAGGTGGATTTGTGGGGTTAATTGTACTCAAATCATGTTGCTCTAAAGGAATCATAACAAGTGAAATTTCAATTGTGCATGAGAAATGAAGTGAAATCGAGTTTTCAGGAGAGCGACCTAAAACATTAGCTAATGGAAACAAATTTTCATGAAAAAAAACATCTTATGAACACAAGTTTTCTTTGTGCCAGGGTAAAATTGACGATAGTTCCCTAGAGTAAGAGTATATCCAATAAATATCGCTCAAGTAGCAACCAAAAAGTGCAAATTTTCATAATCTAGTAATTCCTAAAAGAGCAATTTATGTGATGTTTTCCAATCCAACACGGAGGATGTCAACTTATTATTATATAAGCATCTAAAATATTGCATTGCCCAAAAATTCTCATGGCTAGTTTGCATGAAACATCATTGATCAAACAAGTTATGCTAGATGTCGATATTTTCTTTCAATCCTACCATTTTGTTGTGGAGTTCGATCACATGTGCATGAATTAATAATACATCTTTTCTGTCAACAAATCTGAACATTTTTCATTAACAAATATGTTCTGTTGGTATATTTCATTTCCCAAACTTGAACCCCCAAATTGTGTATGTATAATTGCAAAGAAAGCTCTTAACATACTCATCATTTTTCTCCTATTAGTTATCAAATGGGCCCAAAACACCCGTGAATAATCATCTACTACTACTGTCAAAATAATATGTTCATGTTCTTGTGAGCACACTACATTTTTCCCATACATCAATATGAATTAAGTCAAAGAAACATCATGCTCGTTGTCGTATTCCAAGAAAAGACAAATCGTGTTTGTTGCTCATATGAAAAGTGTGAGACCCGAAATATCCGAAACTTAGACCGATGATTAGAAATGATGTTTAGTAAAATAGATATATTTTGATATATATGTGTTTTATAAGAAATGTTTAAATTCATATTTTATATTGTAAGTCTAAGGAAATTAGAATGAAATTAATGTAATTTTATGTCTTTCTTATGAAAGACATAGTGTGTCATACTTCAATTTTATAGTAAAAATTGGGGTGTGACAAAAAAAGTCACAATGTCTACCCCGCAAAAAAATAGATTCTATTCAAATCATAATATGAAGCATGACCAAAACATAACTGCCACTTGTCCAAAGTATTAACAATATGAGAATGCAAAACATGTTTAAGAAAACTATTATCTAAAAAATCATCATTGTGATTCCTCTATTTTTTACTTGAGGATCAATATGAGAATACCCATTAGCATAAAAAATTGCTCTTAAACTATATTTTCCACAAGACTATAAATAGATATCAAATTAAAATGAAAATTTCATTTTCAATTGTATATTCCCCAACTGTCAGCCAAACTCACATTGTAAAATTTCATTTTCAATCATGATCATTGTACCAATGTTTTTAAAATAGTTTTTTTAAAAATCATGATTACTTATATCATGATCACCTCATAGTATAATACATTAGTCTCAGCCACCGTTATTTCTACAACAATGTTTCAAACATGCCCAATAATAAGAATTTATTTAATAGAATACAAATTTCATAGATCAATTAAGCTCTAATACCATATATATAACAAAAGCGTTCGAATGAAAAAAGATGAAAGCCTACTTATACACTATGTTAAACAGAAACCGCTACGGTGTCACGGGGACTCGGACTCAAGTACTCGAATTTTTTAAAAGAATATGGCTCGTTAATATTATCAATTATTTTTAAATTAAAACATAAAATTTAAATATTTGGTACTCATTTCATCGACATCATATTGAAATATGAAATTTCACAAACTACATTTATATTTTTATGGGGTCAAATATTCAAATAGAATTACAATATATAATCAAATATGAATAGAAATAGAAATAATAAAAATATATAGTGTTATATTATAAAATATAGAATTACATGTCGGAACCGCGTCAAAGTAAAATCTGTATCGGGGTTGCATCCAACCCTGGTGCTTTGACAAAAATAGACGTGTTTGTTTAATATAGTTTATAATTAACAATAAATATAGTTATGATTTTATCTAATCATTTTATACAAATAATAAATTAAGATGATAAATATAAACGATAATCAATGTTTAAAACATATAAAATGTTGATATAGTTGGTGTAGAGTATAGTATACTCCAATATTATCGATAAACCCCTAGTTTTTTAAACATTGACAAAACTATAATAATATAGAAATTAATAATAAATTTAAATAATGAGTATTTCAAATTAAATAATAATAAATTTAAATATAAAAAACGGACTCGTATCCAATAAGTGTCTGATAAGAGTTGGTGTTCGAGAAGAGTCTGACTCGGATTCACTGTTCCGGGAGAAGAGTCCGTTTTACATAGCTTATACGCATGACATAATTATACAAAAAGGTTCCTATATTTACCTAATTATTTTCATATTTATATATGATATATTTAATGTAAGATGATTAACTAATTAATGAATAAAGCGTAATATTTTATCATCTAACTAGTATTGTTACAATGACTATCTTCAACATTTACAAGTTTCTAGGTAGATAATAAGCTATTACAAAGTCGCCAAAGATTATTCACATTTATTCTTCTTGGTGCCAAGGACTATGTATGGTAATTTGGTTTATCCGTCCTGTTACCGGATGGTTAATTGTCTCGTTTAGGTGAAATTGGATAATTAAACGGGTGCGGGAAATGAGCTACTGTTTTAAATGGAGTTGGTAGCGGTTTTAGTAATATCCGTCCGCTAGCTATCGGGTTATGCGTCTAGTTACTTGTATGGTTATACATCTTGTTACCCACATTATTATCCTCCAACAATCCGTTATGCTACTCGTTTGGTTATCCGTTAGAAAAATATTATTTGTTAAATTATTTTGTTTTATATTCAACATATTATTTTAATTTATGTGTTAATGAGTTTTTTCGTTGATCACCCTTTTGTTTTTGTCATATAAAATATAAAAATGTATTTAATAATAAAAATATAATATCATCTTACAATTATTTTTATATGATAATTAGATTTCATACTTATATAAGCCATATGTTTACATACGTGAAACATATTTTATTTTTTTAGTGTAATATTCTATGTAATGGATTTAATATTATGTTATGAATTACATAAGAAAATGCATGCTTCTAAAAATATATTATTGTTAGTATATCATTCTTAAAATGGCAAATATAAAACATTTTGAATAATAATTGTTCAAAGGTAATTTTGAATATAGATAAAACATTTTTATGGCCATAATGTAAGCTCAAGTAAGTACACTGATTCAAAGGTAGGCAGCTACTAGCTCCTCGTCATTTGATTTTGTTCTATATGTTCTTATTCCATTTTTTAGGTCGAGCTCTTAGGAGTGTATTCTATATCCGTTGTGTTGCCTCAAGCGAACTCTAAGATTTAATCTAGAAAGCCTTAATATTACAAACAATACCAAAAGGCGAATAAATGTTGTTATGTCGAAATTTAAACACTATTTTCATTTTGGAATTTTTTCCAATAATTTACATGAAAAACATTTTGAGTATAAACCCAAAGATTAACAAAGCTTGAGATGTATAGAAATCATATTGCTCTTACACATTATTTCAAATTCTCCATATAATTTCCTAAGGTTTAAGAAGCTATTCAATGAAAAGTTGAAGTAGGAAAAATAAAGATGAAAAATTATATTTATAGAAAAGTCGGGTAGGATTAATAGCCAACTATTCATCCAAGTATCACGACTATTAAACCAAAAGTAACGATCTTTCATCTAAAAATCACGTCTTTCGATTAAAAGACGTGGTTCTTCGAATATTAAGATCAATATGAATTATCTAACAAAACGGCTCTACAAAATTTGGTCAACTTTATTTAATTAGCCTCTTCAATTATCTCTATAGGCGATACAAAATTATGGTCGAAGTTGTTATTTTAAAAATATTTTTATCATCGAAAAAGGATCTATAGAATATGTATTGAGATTAAGTTTTTTTATAATATAACAAATATAAGGTTTGATCGTGGAACCATTAATATAATTTGAGAATCAAACAAACATAATATATGAACTCTCATTTGAAATGAAGTTCAGAACTCAATGTTGCATGAGTTAATAGTTTTTAATGAAGAGAAAGTATAATATTCTACAAAAATCTATATTTGCAATATAAAAATATTAATAATATTTTGGTAGGTTAAATGAAATAGAAGTTAGATGATATATTAAAAGAATAGTGACAAAAATAACAAATTCATTTAAATAAAATAATTGTTATGCAATGATGTGTGTAGTTGGGCATTAAACCCAAACTCTTGACTCAACTGCAAAATTAGATCTACACCTGAGCCACAAGTTTATTTCCCTCAAAAGCATATAAACAATTTGTTACTAATTACTATAACAATAAAAGATGAAAAAACGAGGAACAAACAAATGTAATGACTAATTATGCCTTGGACAACTACGTTTGTAACTTACTAAGGGGAGGACAAAAGTTTGCAACCAACACTAAAAAGAATTTGGATTGGGAAAGTCATCATTGCCGAATGTGAATAAATTCGGGATTTAATAAGGTATGAGAGTCTTAGCACAATTCATAAGAAAAATAAATCATCTTGTAAAGATGAGATCAAATCAATTATTTATAACATCTCTCACAAATTAAATTAGAACATTTTTATTGATTTTCAACACTCTCCATCAAGTCGAACTGGTCTGAGGTTCGGTTCATAATTCTTTCAATATGCTCTATAGTGCTCGATTAATAGGTCTCGTATGATTTTTATGTTGTATAAACTCGATATATTTTTCTACCATATTTTTTTTCTAAACCAGTATGTACTAGCCCGAAATTACCTTGGAGCTCTTATACCATGTTGAAATTATAGAGTGGCTAAAATTACGATGCGAGAGAATACAAAACGGGATTAAGGAGAGGTGATAAGACATTTAAAATCTTGATCAAACCTTTTAATTGTGTGACCTCTTCCTCTTAATCATTTCGTTCACACTCTCCTGTCATGAGATCGGTAAAATTCTATAATTACAACATGGTATCAGAGTTGATTCGGTTCAATTTAATTTACAAGTTCTAACCTTATGATTTGACTTGATGTGGAGTATTGAATTTGTCGTTATATTGATTAGAGAAGTGAGATTAATTAAAAATGACTTGATTAAATCTTTTAAATGAATATCTTCTCCTTTAAATTTCATTCGTTCAAACCCTCTTGTCATAATTTTGGTAAGTCAATATAATTTCAACAAATATATTTAGTCTAGTAATGAGTTCTATATAGAATTTATTAATTTCATTTTAATGTGAAACATGATCGATAATAAAGTTAAAAAATTTCGATTTTAAAACTAAGGCGGATAATAATAACTATAGAAAAATGATGTAATGTGGCATATCGAGAAAAAAAGAAAGGTGTTTTCAACTGTAATTGAGGCTAATTTTTATTTATATTTTCTATTCACCGAATATAGAAATAAAAGCACCTTAGACACTTAAAGGGCCTACAATACATGAAAACTTTAGTAATAATCTCCATTTCAGTATAATATATGTATTTATTAAAATTGCATTTATGGTCATAATATAATTGTAATTTATAAGTTAGGTCCACCCATAAGTTTAGGGTGGTGGTGACCTGACCTCAACCATGTGAAGTACTCAACGAAAGGGTCAAGCTTCTTTCTAGCCTTATAAAACAATGACCTATTTATATTTATTTATTGGTCCTTTAATACTTCCAATATTGGTTTTAGTCATCATACTTTGATTTAATCGAAAACCCAGTATAACCAACACCAATGTGTTTCATGCTATGTTCTAAAATCGGACTAATTTTGATTGGTCCATCTGATTCCAATTGGAACCGGCTCTCTTAATTTAGTTTATTTTCACATCGATTCAAAATTTCATTCGATATGGACCTATATTATCGATTTATTAATTATTATATTTTTAAAAAATAATTTAATTTAATTTAAATTAAATTAATATTTATTTTATTTTATATCTAAACACTAATAAATAATTCAATCAACTATTCTTAAGATCATAGATAATGTGATATTATAATATATATATATTTTTTTAATTATTATTTGTATTTTGAAATTGATAAAAAATATATTGATACTTTCACTTCATTATTAAATGAAACCTTTAAAAAACAATTGGATCCTAATTAAATACCCAAAAAATCATCAAAGTTTCATCTTTTCTTTTTTGAAAATAAATATTTTGAAGAAAAAATGGTTGTAACGACTATAGTAGTTATATCGAGAAATAAATCTTACTAACGATAAACCGTTGAAAATGAAGTTAATTTGGTACTAATATTTTCTTTCTACCTAGATTCTTTACTGCATCTTAATTATATTTAAAGATTTCAAATGGTCCATAACACATTTTAATTGCTTAATTTTCTGGTCTATGAACCTAAAGTATCTTATTAAGATCCAATAATTTAAAAAGAATCTTATTAAGCCAAAATTACCACTCAATAATCACTAAACCAAAAAAATTAATTAAATTTGTACATGTGGCCAGTCGATAAGAGTAATTGGAGCAGATTGTGTATAACAAATACTATAAACATAAAATTAAAAATAAAAATAAAACATTTTTTTTCAAAAAGACTTATTGTATTTGTATTATCAAATACTTAATGACGTTAATATATTGTAAGAGTGTTCATTTCTCANATGTACTCAAAGATATGGAAAGAGAATATTGCTGAATATTCGGTAGAATATTTTTTAGAGTAGATCATAATTTGCACATTATAAATAGTGAAACTCATGAACACAATTATAATCAATCAATCAAGGGCGTAACATAATGTTCAATATTCTTATTGTGATGGTGAGTTCACGATCGAGATTTATCGATCACATGGTTTTTCATGTTTTTAGGTTTCCACGCTAAATCTTGTGTCTTTTACTTTTGTTCACTTACGTTTGGTTTTCATAGCATTAATTCAATCCAACCTATGATAACGAGAATTCCTTTCTTATCTGGAGAGAATTTTCCCAACATGTCGGTCGATATGACCAACCGAGTAATTCAACTACACTTATGGAAACTCAGTTTGGTTGGTCATCCAGATCAATTGGAGGTGTCAATGACTAAGGATATGACGGAAGATCGACAACCGAAAACTAACATTAATTGGTGATGTTGATCAACTTACTCAATTAGTGGGAAGATCGAATGGATGATTGTAGTGGGTCTATTATAATGATCATTTTGATGAATCAAATTAGACTTTGATTGAAATTCAACATCACGAAAGGAAATATTAGTTTCTTACCTAACTCATGGAATATATTGATCTCGTCTAAAAATATTTTAGGGTGTTTGTTAATGATTAGTCAATTTCTTTTAATATTTCGAGTTTAATCATTGTAGGGCACGAGCTATACACGAGGTTGGACCCTCGTCCAACATGTTGGGAAGCTTACATCCTCGGGAGAGCAGTGTTCTACCTTGGTTTCCACTATAATAATCAACGAATACAATTACAAATGAGGGATATCAATAATCAACGACCAGCCAAAAAATTCACGATTGGATGGACGAAAACTCGCGAGACCCTTGGCCAAGCAAAAAGTCACGAGTCCAAGGGTGCAAAAAGTCGCGAGACAAGCAATAACTCGCGGACCCGCCTTCGTGAAATAAGATACGAAACTCCGTAACCGGTGAAACTGTGCGAAAACTTGCGAATAGGTATGGTGTCGCGACTTTTGGGACACAAAGTCGCGACTTTTAGAATGAAAAGTCGCGGGTTTGGGGCTGAACACCGAAATCTTGCGGGTACCGGGGCAAGTTCGAACAAAAACCTTGTATTAGGAAGCGTTTCAAGGGTATGAATCCTTTTTTAGTGCATTGAGACTTGTTTTTATAGAAAAACTCAGCCCAATAAGTCAGTTGTTGGCCTAGAAGCCCAATTTTAATAAACCTAGCCCATATGACTTAAAAAATATCCAATTAGACTAGAAGAAGTGTCATAACATCTCAGAACTTCAGAAATGCATCCCGGTCGAAAGCTAGTCAGAAATAATGATGAGAAAATACCGGAAAATATCGTTGACTAGCTCTTTATCTTCAAATATTGAGTACATAGTCTGAAATACTGCCAAAACTTACAGGTGCGCTCTTCAAATGCCAAATTACGAAAATAACCATGGCCCCAATGCGGACCAAAATTGTCCAAAACTGCTAGAAACGTCATTTAGAAGACTCATACATGGACCCGGGAAGTCAGAATTATGAGAATACCCCCTAGATCACAGTATTCCATAAATATACGAGAAAACCGAAAATACCATAGCCATGTTGGACGAGCTCCCGAGGTGCCATAATACCAATAATACCCCTGGGTAATATCAATTGTCCCCTGGTTTTCAGATTCAGATTCTGAGTCGTAAACCACATCATATTAGCTCGTCCCGAAAGTCGATGTTCATTTGAAAATTTTCTTGAGAAAACCATGAGTAGGGCTGGAATTTCCTCGCCGACGCGGTCGTTTTGATACTAAGAAGGTCAGATTCTGAGATCGGACAAAAATCTCGGCAATTTTCGACTCGGGGGTCAGTCTCTATAAATACCCCTATCTCTCTCGCATAATAGTATCATTTCCCGGAAACTCAGCAGAACTCTCGCGACTTTTCGCTCAAAAATTCGCAACTACATACTTTGAACAGTGCGTGCCACTGGCGACATTTTGCTCACAAACTCGCGACTACATCCATTGCACAATAACTTTGACAGAAACTTACGATACTTAACGAAAAAATCGCGACTACACAGTCCGAACAGTACATCTCGCGACTTTTGGTACGAAAACTCGCGAGACACTTAATAAAATTGGAAAAAATTGTAAAAGTAATTTTGAACCACTTAACACCATGTCTTCCGGTTCCTCCCATTCCTCGAACTCTGATACTTCATCGTCTCATTCCTCGGACTCCTCATCCGACTCGTGGAGTTCCAATTAGAGTCTGTAGGCTTTCCCGCCTACTAATACTGATGGGGATTAAACACGTGTGCGAACAACCTCGATAGATTAAGTAAAACCCGAGAATTAAAGCAAAGAGAAAACAATGACACAAGAAATTAACGTGGAAACCCGGAAAGGGAAAAACCACGTGATCGGCGAAAACGGCCAAATACACTATCACTTGAGAAGATTACAACACACATACACGAAGAGGAAGACTCAAAACACAAGAGTATTGAAGTACATGACAATGAACCATAAGACCCCTTTATATAGATGAGGTGGTTGAGATATTAAGGTAATAAACAAATATTCCCAATATTTGATCATATCTCCATATATGATTATCCATAATCAAATTATATATATGTGTCTATATATAATAATTTGATATGATCTTATTTCCTTCAATATCTCATTCCATAACTGCCGATATCTTAGACAAGTGGGCCCCACCATATCTCAGTTCGGTCATTGACCGATTGCCTCCATCTCATATCTTCGGATCATTTGCTTCGGTCCTCTACCGATTGCCTCGATCCCTTTGTCACATTCGGTATTGTGTACTTCGGTCCTCAACCGATCGGTACCAATACCAACCATCCCATCTTCCGTGTGTTCCCCGATCGACCACATTGCCGATCGATACCAATACCTATCTTCACACATGACAATCTCCCACTTCGAGATCGATAATGCATCTTCTCTTGATAGTTCCCGCTCACCAACTCACTTGGTGAGACCAACGAGAGCTACGCACACCTCTAGCTTCGCCACAGCGACTCCCTTCGTCAGCATATCTTCCGGATTTTCAGTGCTTTTGATCTTCATCAACTGAAACGTCTTTCTCTTGAGCAGATTACCAATATAGTGATACTTCAACTTAATGTGCTTCGTCCTCGCATGAAATACCGGGTTCCTCGCCAAACATATGGCACTCTGACTGTCACTGTACAAAGTCCGCAGATCGGTCATTTTACAGATCTCCATCAGGAAATTCTGGAGCACACCATCTCCTTTCCTACTTCCGAGATTGCAACATACTCTGCCCTAGTGGAGGAAAGTGAGGCACACTTTTGCAACTTCGACTTCCAACTAACAATTGTACAACCAATAGTAAATACATACCCCATGTACTCTTCTGATCGTCCAGTTCTCCTCCATGGTCAGTGTCCACGTACCCTATTAGTTTGATCGGCCCCCTTCTAAAACACAACTATCGCCCTGATGTCCCTTTGAGGTATCGGAGCAACCATACCATTGCTTCCCAATACTCTTTCCCAGGGTTCGACATAAACCTGCTCACGACTTCCACTCCATGTGCAATATCAGGTCTCGAACAGACCATTGCATACATCAAACTCCCGACCGTTGAAGAGTAGGGAACATTCTTCATATCTTCGGCCTCCTGGTCGGTCATCGGCGCCTGCTTCTTTGAGAGTTTCATGTGTGCTCTCAAAGGTGTTTTAGTAATCTTCAAGTCTCCCACTTGATACCGATTAATCACTTTCTCAATATATTTTTCCTGAGATAAGGTAAGTGTACCCTTCTGCAGATCTCTAGAGATTCTCATTCCCAGAATCTGCTTGACCAGTCCCAGGTCCTTCATCTCGAATGCTTCAGACAACTCCCGCTTGACTTGTTTAATCTCCTCCATGTCACCCCCTGCGATCAACATATCATCGACATACAATAGAAGGATTACGTATGTCCCTTTACCCCCTCCGAGATAACAACAGTTGTCTGTCTCGCATCTCATGAATCCTCGTTCGGTTATTAAGGAATCAAACTTCAAGTATCATTGCCTAGGAGCTTGTTTCAATCCATACAAGCTCTTTACCAATTTGCATATTATATTATCTTTTCCATGCGCCTTAAACCCCTCGGGTTGTGACATGTAAATCTCTTTCTCCAAATCACCGTGAAGGAAAGCCGTCTTCACATCCATCTGCTCAAGATGGAGATTCTCCGCAGCCACTATACTCAAAATCCCCTGATCATCGTCATCTTGACGACCGGTGAGAATACCTCGGAATAGTCAATTCCATTCTTCTGGAAGAATCCTTTGATCACTAGTCTCGCCTTGTAACGTTTGGACCCATCTGCCTCCTGCTTTACTCTAAAGACGCATCTATTGAGTAAGACCCGATGTCCCCTCGGCAATTGTGTCAAGACCCAAGTCTTGTTCTTCGACAAGGACGCCATTTCGTCCTCCATAGCAATCTCCCACTTTTCCTGTTCACGAGACTCCACAGCCTCTCGGAAATTCTCTGGCTCGCCATAGTCAGTCAGCAATGTATGATACATTGCAGGAGTGTAACGATCGGGTGATCTCCTCTCCCTGGTTGACCACCTCAACACAAGAGTGACTTCTTCGACATTGTCATCTGTCGCCTGGTCTTCATTTTGCTGATCAGTATCAGACCGATCAGACTGAGATTCTGACTTCTCGTTATTGGTGATACCGATCGGCTCCTCCAATCGGTCCAGAGGTCCACTGCTCCCACTTGATGGTATCACCACTATCACCTCGGTAGGCTTCTCCTTAGTCTTTGTGATAGTATCCTTGTAAAATTGATCTTCGTTAAAGGTCGCACGACCAATCTAATTATTATCTTCCATTCGGTCCAAAAACGGTAACCAAAATAATTAATTCCATAACCAACAAAAACAGTCTTTACAGCTTTAGCATCAAGTTTATCCCTCTTCTCAGGGTTTTTGTGGACATACGCAATGCAACCGAACACTTTGAGATGATCCAGCTTTACCTCCTCACCGGTCCACTTCTCCTCGGGCAACTCGCAATCCAATAGCACCGATGGACTCCGATTGATCAGGTATGCTGCTGTACGCACAACATCCGCCCAGAAGGTCTTTGGTAGACCAGCGTGCAATCTCATCGATCGGGCACGCCAGTCAACATTCGGTTCATTCGTTCAGTAACTCCATTCTGCCTCGACTTGTTGGGGACCGATCGATCCAGCTTAACACCATTCGCCAAACAGTAGTCTATGAATTCCTCCCTATCATACTCACCTCCATTGTCTGATTTCAGACACTTCAACTTGGTTCCAGCCTCGAGCTCCACCTCTGCTTTCCACCTTTTGAATGTCTGGAACACATCAGATTTATTCCTTAGAAAATAGACCCATACCTTACAAGTATAGTCGTCAATGAAGGTGACGTAGTACTTCGAACCTCCAACGGACTCGACAAGTGCCATACCCCACACATCGGTATGCATGAGTTCCAGCTTGCTGGTTTTCCGATCCCGCTACACCTTCGTAAAGGTCACTCTCCTCTGCTTGCGGAGCACACAATCCTCACAGAATCCAACCTCTTTGTCCTCAAAGGTCGGCAATAAGCCTTTCCAGGCCATGATCTTCATGCCCTTCTCACTTATGTGGCCAAGGTGATCATGCCACATCTTCAGCAATCTCCTTCGGTCCTCCGTGGATCGGTCCTCATGCGACCGATCGGTCTCTAGTGTAGTGAGAGTGGATCGGTCCCCATTTGCATCGATCGGTTTCTCGACGTACAAAGTTCCCGACTTGATTCCTTTAGCAATGACCAAAGCCCCTTTGGTCACTCTCCATCGACCGCTCCAGAAAGACGTTCGGTACCCTTTGGAATCCAACTGTCCGGCCAATATCAGGTTCTTACTCAGTCCGGGTATATACATTACATCCTCCAAGGTCCAACAATAATCATTTGAGGATTGGATCGGTATATCACCCCGACCTGTGATCTCTAGGAACTTCCATCGGCAATATAAACCTTCCCAAAATTCCATGCTTTGAAAGACTTAAACAACTTCAGGTTAAAACATAAGTGAAAGGATATACCTGAATCAACCACCCATGACTCCACTGGACTCTCGAGATAGAGTACAAGTGCATCATCAGATTCAACCGCTGCCGATGTTGAATTCTCCTCATTCTTCGGCTCCTTGCATTCCCTGCGGAAGTGTCCCTTCTTCCCGCAATTCCAGCAATCGGGCTCCCCCCGATTCTTCGACTTTCCCCGATTCCTCGATCGGGCCCTGCTCTCGCCATTTTACCTTATGTTATTCTTCCGACCCCAGGAAGAATCTGCCACTAATGCATTACTTTTGGTATCCTTTTTATGTTTTCGTCTCAATTCTTCAATGATGAGTCGAGCCCGCACATCATCAAAGTTGAGTTTCCCCGGTTGACTACTGATGATATCAACCGTCGTCGACCAGCTTTCGGGCATGGTACCAAGAACAACAACGGCCTGCGTGTCATCATCCATGACATGTCCAGCCACCGACAACTCGTTGGTAATATTGCAAAAATCATTCAAATGTTCTACAACAGAGGCACCATCTCCCATCGTCATGGTATACAACTGCCGTGTCAAGAGCACACGATTTGTCGTTGATGGCCGCTCGTACATATTGGATAGCGCCTTCATCATACCGTACGTCGTCGTATGTTTGTTGTAATTAAATGCCACCTTATTCGACAACAATAGTTAAATGATCGCCAACACATTGCGATCCAATTTCTGCCAATCTGTATCCTCCATCTTTGTCGGCTTCTTTTCTTCTAATGTTTCCCCTAAATCATTCCGATAAAGGGTATTACCGATTTGCATTTTCCAACAGGTAAAATAAAATCCGTCAAACATCTTTAGGCTTCCCTTATCATCACCCATCGCCGATTGCACCACTACACCCCACAGCCACCACCAATTGTTGGGGATTAAATACGTGTGCGAACAACCTCGATAGATTAAGTAGAACCGGAGAATTAAAGTAAAGAGAAAACAACGACACAATAAATTAACATGGAAACCCGGAAAGGGAAAAAATACGTGACCGGCGGAAACGGCCAAATTCACTATGACTTGAGAATATTACAACACACACACACGAAGAGGAAGACTCGGAATACAAGAGTATCGAAGTACATGACAATGAACTATAATACCCCTTTATATAGATGAGGTGGTTGAGATATTAATGTACTAAACAAATATTCCCAATATTTGATCATATCTCCATATATACAAATTTGATATTATCTTATTTCCTTCAATATCTCATTCCATAACTGCCGATATCTTATACCAGTGGGCACCACCATATCTCAGTTAGGTCCTTGACCGATTGCCTCCATCCCATATCTTCGGATCACATGCTTCGGTCCTCTACCGATTGCTTCTGTCCCTTTGTCACATTCGGTATTGCGTACTTCGGTCCTCAACCGATCGGTACCAATACCGACCTTCCCATCTTCAGTGTGTGCCCCGATCGACCACATTGCCGATCGTCATCTAAGTGTGACCGATCGATACCAATACCGATCTCTACACTTAACATCAAGATCGATAATGCTATAATATTTATATATATTAGTAATACATCATATATTATTTTATGTAATTAGAACATTGGAGAAAACCCATCAAACATGTTCCATATAATTAGATATGCAAAAGAAAAGAAATCATCCACAATTCATTCGAGTCATTTCGATCAAGTTTTGATTTCAATCTCAAATCATATTCGAATTCCTAAAGAACCAAACCTCGAATTTTTTTTAAACTATTCAAGCATTGAGGATCGATAATGCTATAATATATTAGTGATATCATCATGTATATTATTTTAAGTAATTGTTGAAAACAAAGATGAACTTGAGTTAAACACAAAGTCAAGAATACCAAAAATTATTGTAAGTTGATAAAAAATACATAAATTAACAAATTTCTAACACAATAATTAAAAGATCCCCATCTCTATTTGCTTTGCCCGCTCATGGAACACCAGGTTGTTTGCTATATAAATGTCGCTTTGATGTTGTAGTGTAGAGGTGTTGCATTATGCTTTTCGATACTTAATTTTTTCAATAACCATTGTAACTAAATTTATTGATGAGTGTCGTTGCCATTGCTCTGTGCACAGCCTCGCCTATCGACCATGCCACTACTATATGCTTATTTGACCTCCAAAGATTAGTTACATTCCAAGCTAGATAAAATGTCATGCATCTTTGGGTGAAGTGAATGTACAACAGTCGGATGACAATACATCTTTAGGTTGAGATCTCCACCCTAGTCAAATTTCATGTAAATTTAATAATAATCATGAATCGTTATCATCCAACTTATGAGTGCCCCTCCTTTAATAATGATTGTAAACACTCTTTTCTTCCACTATCAAACAAAGCATTGCGAAATCTCATGTAAATTTCTTCTTTGAAACCATCGTGTAGGAAAAATTGTCGACATCCATATGTTGATCCTCTCCTTTAATAATTAACAACTTAAGAGGACATCGAATTGTAGTAAGCTTTGCTATAGGGGCATAAGCAACTAGGCATACTTTATAACATTCAAATTTTTTCATTTCTTGGTATTTGATCTTGTAGAACCACTTGGAGTCAAAAGTATGTTTTACTGCATGTAATGAGACAAGATCCCTGGTAGAATTTTCATGTGTCGATATCTCTTTACGCTTCACTTCTAGCAATAGAAGTTTTGTGACTGTTTGATGTTGAGGTTTGACTTTCCGATTGGTAATCCATTGAAGTGAATAGTCAGTTCAACTTATCGGATGGTTGGACATAAATGTGTGTCTTGAAATACGAACAATTGTCCTACATCGATAGTGGGATGTAGGTTAGATTGACTTATAAGCGGAATTACATATCACAGTAAATTATTTGTTTAAATCATTTACGATTTGATCTAATCCTCTTATACACTATACACGAGCACACTCCCCACATGAAATTGGCGTGACTTTAGAATTTAACAATTAAAATAATTCGATTGATACAACTATATCGAATGTTATATTGTTCAAATTAAAAAGAAACTGAGATGATTGTTTCATATATTCTTAAACACAACCTAAACTGACTAAATTAACGATAAATGGGTGATAGGATAATTGAAACCTCAAACAAGTTAAAGAAGCAGTAAATATGCTAGTTCTTCATTGAGTATGTTCGATCAAGATTCAAGTTTGACCTTAAATCAAGTTTGAGTTCCTAAAGAATGGAACCTCGATATTTTTTTTAATACATTTAAGGATTCAAGATCGATAATGCTTTAATATTTATATATATTAGTAATATATCATATATTATTTTATGTAATTCGAACATTGGAGAAAACCCATCAAACATGTTCCATATAATTAGATATGCAAAAGAAAAGAAATCATCCAAAATTCATTCGAGTCATTTCGATCAAGTTTCGAGTTCAATCTCAAAGCATATTCGAATTCCTAAAGAATGAAACATCAATTTTTTTTAATTTATTCACGGTTTGAGGATCCATAATGCTATAATATATTAGTAATATATTATAGCATTATAAAATGTAATGGATCCTTGGGTCTAGTGACATATCCAACGTTCGTATGACAATCCACCTTTAGGTTGAGATCTCCACCTCTAGGATTGTTTACATCCAATTGATGAGTGCCCCTCCTTTAATAATGATTATAAACACTCTTTTCTTCCACTATCAAACGAAACATTGAGAAATCTAATGTAATTTTCTTTTTGAAAATCATCGTGTAGGAAGAATTGTTGACATCCATCTTTTGAGTGCCCCTTCTTTAATAATTAACACCTTAAGAGGACATCGAATTGTGGTAAACTTTGCTACAAGGACAAAAGTTACCTTCTGCCCTAGTGAAGCCACGAGCAACTAATCATAATTTATAGCTTTCAGCTTTTCTCGTTGCTTGGTATTTGATCTTGTAAAACCACTTGGAGTCCAAAGTATGTTTTACTGCATGTAATGGGACAAGATCCCTGGTAAAATTTTCCTCAAGTGTTTATGTATCTTTATGCATAGCTTGTTTCCATAGAGGATTTATTACTTTTTGATGAACAAATTGAGGTTTGACTTTCCGGTTGGTTATCCTTCGATTTGAATAATCAAATTCAATTTGTCGGATGATTGGACATAAGGAGGTGTCTTAAAATAGAACAATTGGTACTATGATGTAAGTTGAATTTATTTATATGATGAATTGTAAATCATAGTAAATGACTTGTTTAAAGTTGTGGTTTTATTTTTTTATACGCTATATACGAGCATGCTCCCTACATGAAATTGGTGTGACTCTAGAATTTAACAATTAAAACAATTCAATTGATACAACTATATCTAATGTTGTAATGTTCAAATTAAAAAAGAAATTGAGATGATTGTTTCATATATTCATATCAATTTATTCAAGGTTTGAGGATCGATAATGCTATATATATTAGTTATATCATTATATATATTATTTTAAGTAATTGTGAACACCAAAGATGAACTTGAGTTACACACACCGTCAATAAAACCAATCCTAGAATTATTAATTCCATAATTTCTTAAATTGACCAAAATTCGAATGGTGAATGTTTTCATATCGACTCGAAATCCCTTTTCGGTTAGAGTCGGTATATATATTATTATATTAAAATATTTTAATAATAATAGTTCATTATTTTTTTAGGATTGAGAATAAACAATTCAAGATCTGAACCTATACAATTAGAGATAAGAAAGCCAAAAAATGTTGGGTTAGAACTAACGTAGGCCCAATGATATACTAGTTTGGGCCATGACATAAAAGAAAGATGGCTAACCAACAAAGCACAAGCCCATTAACTGTAAACCGCTAAACGACGGTTGTTTTCTATGACTCCTTCAAATAAGAGGCAAACTTGAAACATAATATTCACATGCAAGTAAACGGAAAGGAGTTATAGAAAGAAAAGGATGAAGAGCGTGAAGTGCCAAAAGAAAAGAGGAGGAGCTCGAAAGAGACTTACTTCACTTATGGGGGAAGACTTCGGTAGAGGAATATTGTTGTTTTGATTACTTGTAACATGAAATGTTTTCTGATCATAGAGAGTTAGACTAGTTTGGTCTTGTGGCTTTCCTCCGAGTCGGTTTCCACATAAAACCTATGTGTTCTTTGTTGAAATGTCAAATTTTTCCACATTAATATTGTGATAAAATTTGGAATAGTTTATGAGAAGTAAGGAGTATCATAGTAAATTACTTGTTCAAATCTTTTATGGTGTGATATCATCCCCTTATACGTTATATTCATGCATACTACCGTCATAATTTCGACTAGATTCTATAATTTCAATATTCATCAATTTACATTTCGCTGTGACAAACGAGTAGAAAGGAAACATGATCAAAAGGAAAATTCAAGTTAACATTTGAAGAATTAATATGTAAATTCATAATAAAGTGGAAGTCCATTAACTAGACAACTAACCTGGAGAAGGAATATGCAGGTGAAGGAAATTGCAAGATCGAAAAAATAAAGAAAACTCAACTCCTGGAAATGAGGAGCGAACTGTACTCCATGATGGTGTGGCTGACTATCTCAAATTTGTAAAGAATGGAAGAGTCGTGGAGGATCTTTTGTACAACCATATTATGACCATGATTTCCTAACAATAATATCTACCGTATATACATGATAGATACCATAATATGCAGTATATATCAAAAGTAAATAATCTAAATTTACTTTCCATCATTCCCTCTCAAACGTGGTAGTGTACCTATCATGCCAAGAGTGTCAGATAAGTAATAAGTCCCTTTTTATCGACATCTAGGTTGCCGACGTGTTAACTTAACACAATACTGCAAATGGAATGTCAAGTCGGTGATCATCAGATACAATAATCGTTCTACGAGTCGTCGATAGCTCCCATTGGTCTTTGCAGTTACTAACTCTAAAATGACGTTTGGTTATGATCGATCGGTGCCCCTACTGGTCGACATTAGAGCAATCCAGTCTCTGACAAAATGTTGAGCGCATACATATATTTATTCAAGGCGATCGATGTTTTCCTTCAATTGTGGCACCTCGATCCCAAAATATTACTTAAGTCGTCCTAAATCATTCATTCCAAACGGAGTATCCAACATTGTACATCGTCGTTGCCTGCTAGGAATCACATTGTCCACATATATGAGTGCCACAACAACAAACCTTCATCTTGTGTATAAATAACAAATGCTGAGTCTTAGAATGTACAAAGCTCAGACTATTGAATACCTATAAGCACTTCTGGTGCCAATTCCAAAAGGCTTGGCCAAAATTATAGATCGATTTTCTTAGTCCACACACTCTTGTCTTCCCCATCATGCAAAGCCTTTATGAATTTTCTTAAGGTTACTGTGTAGAAATGCATTGTTGACTAGTGATGTAGAACCCATCCTAAAACATTGGCAATATGTATGAGTCATAGAACCATGGTTAAGTTTGCTACTATGGCGTACGTCTAATTGCAATCAACACATTCCTCATAAGTAAAACCAAGAGCAATTTATCATGCCTTATACCGTTCCACTTCTCCAGTCAATAGGTACTTTATCTTGTAAACAACTTTGAATCCATAGTATGCTTCTGGGGAGACAATGGGACCATATATCATGTGGAGTTGGACTCAAGTGTCGATATCTCATTCTACACGAACCATGAAGGATTTGTGACTGTTTGGTGAAAATGTATGGGTTTGACATGTGAAGCAAATGTTGTCATGTAAGTCATGTGTGAAGGGGAATTCAAGCATATGATATGTGGTTATAAAGTGAATATACATGGACATGCCGGGGTCAGAGTGTAATAGAGACTGAGGCAAGTCGACGACATACTCAAGTCTCAATATACTAGGTCTGCAATTTTGTCGATCATCGTTGTCGAGGTGCCACATCAATCGACCTGATGTGGATGGGTGTGATCTCACTCATTGAATCCTGAGACTCAATGATCGGTAATTATTGATTTGTAAATCTCTTCTACTCCACATATGATCTGCAAAGCCTCAATCGACATGACCTCTTTTATCACACTGATGGTCCATGTTTTTCTCATTTGTGCCTTGGTATTCTTGACCATAGGCGATGTCGACCCTAGAATAACGTAGATCCCTGTTCGATCATAAAAAATCGACAAGTTGCCAATCATCATGCATGTAGCCTACATGTATGATGATTGCCTACATGATGTAGGCAACCGGTCAACAGTTTCAGTTTAATTATCTTGTATGGAAAAATATGTCGACAAATCAAACATCTCGGAATAGCGTTATCCGACAGTCTTGATATCATACACTCTATATCTTTTCTTGCCGTAGGGGTACCCAATGAAAATTTGTGGTACACCACGCATGCTGGACTTATCCCCATGGCCAATATTATCATGCGTATGCACTTACTATACATACATTTATAATCGCCACAATAAAATCCATTAACAATCGACAACAAATGTGTTTCAGACTCAAAATATATAAAATTCATTATATGTGAATGTTAAAATGGCTGGAAAATTAGATTTATAACACCAAACAACTATAGATAAAAATATCCATAATTAAAATTAACTAATCCATGTTATCTAGTTAAAATGACAGATATTTATCACTAATGTGACACTTAATAATATTTTAAATATAATTGATTGAATATAAATACAAACTCAATTATGTTGTTCTATAGTAGTCACTAAGCATTTTTCTAAAAAATTCCAAATACATTAATTCAACTCTTTAAATTCCAGCTTCGGGAGGAAGCTTCTCCCTTTCATAAATGGGATCAAATTTTAAATTAATTTACACATTTCTTCCCCACTTCAGCCCACGGTATTCCCCTTCAATGGCAGGCGAGAAAGAAGAAGCTATTTTAACATAGTTTACCTTCGATATCCGGGCAAAAGATGGATCTATCACATCTCACGGAAAGCTCTACGATCAAGAGGTCGTAAATTTGCAAGCAATAGTGAAATCATAAAAAGAAATGAAGCTACAGGATGAGCTAGAAACGTTCCTCGATGGCACTGGTGTTTACGAAGACGTTTGGTATATTCTCGTTCCCCTCGCGCTTAGGAATCCAAGAAACCAAAACGAAACTTGTACGCTTGGGGAGCTACGTCGTAGGCATATGGATGTATTTGAAAAGGTAAATAAGTTACCTTGCTATGTCTTGAAAGAGTTGTCTTGTACATGGACACTCTCTGAAAGATAATGGGTGCCTGAAAGATTATGGTATCTATAACAATTACCTACACTACCCGTGCCTCCTACTCAGCACGACACAGTTGCTTCGAGAGGGTCTTCACAGGTATGGCATTGCCCAAATATGGGAGACTATGTTGCTACTTCCCAGCACCAGAAACTCCCTCCATTCACAACAATTATCGAAAAACCAAACAGATTCAAAATAATAGGAGTTTCACTCTTCTGCAGCCAACCCAGACTGAGGTCCACCCGAATTCGAGGAGGGCTCGCAACGATGTCAGACCTTCTAGAGAGGTAAATTTTCAAGTCAATGTGCCATGTGTGATAAATAAATCTCAATGGACTCGACTTCTTCATCCTAGCTCTTCAAATTGGGGATTCAAAAATGTATTCCTTCCATTGACTTATAGGAATAAATGTTCACGGTACTGAATCATTGCATTTTTGTAGTATGAGTTGTCTTTCCATAGTTCGTGGATGTTATTATAAACTTATGGTAGCTCATTAAGGAATACACTTAAAAGAATATTGTACTATTAATTATATACTTTTATTAATATCATAAAAGAGTGCTCCTCAGTCACTTGAGCTGCTGAGAAATGCTAGCAAACTGTGATTGTACTGTATCATTGCTATAACAAATGTTATGTTCGATCCTTTGTTCCAGACATGATAATTGATTAAACAGTCGCACAAGTCTAGCAAAGAAGAAAACATATGTTGTATCTGTGTCTGATAGTTGTATTTGACATAGTCATCACCACGTATGTTACGTTGTCCATCCAAGTAGGCAACTGTTTAATATGATTATGTGCAAATCGTATGTACTAATCGGGCCTGCTTTAATGGGTTTGCGGCCGTGCGTTCTTGTGGCTATTCTTAAGCTCTTGAGTGTGTTCTTATGTTTTTTATCCTTCGATTTAAGAATTAACACACTTGTTGTTGTTAGATCTTTAATATCCTGTGAAGTTTGATGACTATTGTGCTAAAAAATCTATAGGTTGCTAGATTTGTAAAGTTCTATGAGTTTGCGGTGTTAAAATCTTCGGAATGTCAACATTTGTGTAAATCTTGTACCAACCGATTGTTGGAAATGAGATAAGTGATTTTGCTTCAAATGGAAGTTTGAAATAAAGTGGTAAAGTCACGATTAAGTTAATTCTGCCTTGTTATTACTTATTCATGTATTAAGTGTGCATGTAAAAGAAAAGGAACGGAGAAAATTTGTGGTTATGTTGAAAACAAATTTTCAGAAAGTTTCAAAACGCTCATATACGAGTATATGTGTATGTTAAAGCTTTGGGAGTAATTACTAAGTAATTATATCCTCTATCTTTACGTTTATTGCGATTAAGTTTGTGTTATTTATTGCGATTATTGCAAGCGTGGTATTGAAATTTAAGTGTGTAAGAGCATTTCAATTTTGCTGATTTGTGAAAATAACACGGGGCTGGTCAGTATATTACTCAAGCGATCGATTTAAGTTAAGAATCGTGATCAAATACCATTTAAAATATCTTAGTGTTCCTATTTTATGTGTTTAAGCAAAACTACACTTATGTTAAAATACATTAATCGATATTCAGTTAAGAAAATAATTCAATGTCTCGGTGGGTGTCGATCTTGATTTTGGTTTTCCCTTTCTTTTTGAGACCTAGTTTTGATATAACCTGGGGATGTTTTTGGTATCACGATGCCCCGGGAGCTCGTCCGACGTGGCTAGATGGTATTTTCGGTATTCTTGGTATTCTCGTCTATTTACGTCATTCTATAGTTTTGGGGGTGTTCTCGTAATTTGGACTTCCCGGGCATACATATTTGCATTTGACTAATGTTTCTAGCAGTTTCGGGCAAATTCGGCCCCAGACGGGGCCAATGATATTTTCGTAATTTGGCAACTGAGAAGCATACCAGTAAGTTGTGGTGATATTTTTGGCTGTATATTCGACATCTGAAAGCAGTGAATTAATTTATGGGGTCCTCCGGTATTTTCTCATCGATATTTCCGGCTAATTCTCGATCGAGATGCATTTCCGAAGTTCTATTGCGGAATGACATTTATTCTAATTTAATTGAATATTATTTAGGTACTTTGCGCTTAATTCAGTGAAATTGGGCTCCTGGGCCTGAAACTTATTAATTGGGCTGGATTTCTCTATAAATAGGAGCTCCAAGACACTGAAAAGGGATTCAGACTCTTTTAGTACCTCCCAATGCAAGGCTCTGGCTCAAATTCGCTAAGGCAGTCGCGAGACTTCGCTTTTCAATCTCATCCGCGAGTTTTCGCACCAAAACTCGCGGCCACCTTCATCTGGGTTACTATTCGCGATATTTTGTCTAAACAGTGCCAGTCGTGAGTTCTTGCTAGGAATCACTATTCGTGAGATTTTGTCGAAACAGCCCCCTTATTCGCGAGTTTTCGGCAGCTTCATCGTGACGGAGTGTTTTCGATCGTTTTTCGAGCCGTTTTCACCTGTGCTATTGTTATCACCTCATTGTACTTGTATCCTTTGATTATTATAGTGGAAACCAAGGTAGAGCTTCGCTCTCCTGAGGACGTAAGCTCACACATTGTGGGCCCAACCTCGTATATGGCTCGTGTCCCCACATAAATTGAACTCCGAATAATTAAAAATTGACTGATCTAAAAATAAATACCCAAAATATTTTTAGACTAGATCAGTTTGGCGCCATCCGTGGGGACCCGAGATTCTTATCCCATTGAGAGCTTTATTGCTGAGTTTGGATTTCTATTATCATGACTACTCGAAATTCTGATGAAGATATTTTTGATGAACAAATTGAGGTGGATCCTATTCCTCAAGTTAATGATGAGTTTGCTGCGTTACCGGGGGCTCGGTCATTAGTTCTGGAGGAGCCCTCGGCTCAAAATGTAACTATTCGGCCCTCCCGGAGCGGGTTTTCATCTGAAAGAGCACCTAGTTTTATCCTCGATCACGCCAATGTTTATCTAAGTGTTATGAATTCGGAAGAGTTGGCCGAGTTGCCGTCCATAATAACACACACCTTTCGCCACCTGCGCGCTCAAGATCTTCGGAACAAACAGAAACTGATGAAGATTTGGAAGAGCATAGACGTACTTTAATCGCTCAATTAGAACAAGTTGAAGCTCATAGGAGAGACCGGAGGAACAATGTTACCCCATAACATGTTAATGATGTGGCCTCAGAGGAAGATATTGATCGTGTTCTGGAGCCGCGAGCGAATACTGCAGCAACCGAAGAGCAAAGCAATACTCTGCAAAAGATTGGAGAATTGATAGAGTCAAAATTTAAGGGAGATGAGTGGGAAGTTGTAGCAAAACGAGGCTAGGATGAACCAATTGGAGGCCAACCTGACTCTTGGCCAAGAAAGAGACGAGTGTACGGGGAGCATACCCGGGATATTCATCAGACCTCAGCTTACGAGGGAGATTATATTGAGAATGAGAGGGCTAATGAGCCCAGTGGAAGTTTTGCAAAGTCCTTGGAACACGTCTAACGCTCTATCGCCATTTTCCATGGCCATTATCGGAGCCACTCGCTCTGAGTTTATTGAAATGCCTAAGGATCTTCCACAGTATCGCGGGTCGACTGACCCACATGCTCATACGTCGAATTTGGAGATTCATGTGAGTTTGATGAATTTCAGTGATGCGGCCATGTGCTTCGTTTTTGCCGCTTCTCTTAAGGAATCAGCCCTCCGATGGTTTAATCGGTTACCGAGGCATTCGATTGTTTCATATCAGGACTTTAAGGATCAATTCTATTCAGCTTTGGCGCCTTTCAATACGCCAATAAAGTCTATTACTTCTTTGACCGCATTGCAGTATGATTCTTCGGAAAGATTGTTGGGTTTTATTACCCGTTTTGAGGCCGAGTGTAGGAAGATACCTCGGATTACTGTGAGTGAGAAGGTTGGGGTGCTCCAGCTTATTCTAGCTGGACACCCGTTGTGTAATTCTTTGAATAGGACCCCCCGGAAAGTATGGAAGATTTGGCTTTGATATGTACACAGTACATCCGAGAAGATAAAGGTTTGCGAGATCATGGAGTGATCGAAGTACGGGCGTATGGTTCCCACAATATTGTTGAAAGTCGCGGGCCGGACAAGATTGTCCCGCACGCAAAACCGAAGTTGAGAGTGTTTTCCACATACAATTATGAGTAGATTTTTGCAATTATCGAGCAAAAAAAGGCAGGTTCACTTCGTTATCCTCCTCCTTTGCATGAGCCAACACCGGGGACTTACGAGTCCCAAGTATTTTGTCGTTTCCATCAGAGTTTTGGGCACGCAACCAATGATTGTCGTGAGTTAATGTCTGAGGTAGAAAGGTTGCTAGAGTTGGGCCAGCTTGATGAACTGATCAGTACTGTGGAGGCTCTACCCGAGTCTAAGCTGGGAAAGATTGATACAAGTGTCCCGGAGGAGACGGCACCTAAACCCCCATGGGCCGATGCGCCACGGCTAAATGCAAGAGGATGTGGATATGGATGACAGCGTGGCCAGCGTCAAGGAGGTGGCCAGAGAGGATTCTTTGATGGTGGTAGACAAAACCAAAGAGGCGGAGGAAGAGGAAACCANGTGTCACGCCCCGGGGTGCCCGGGTACGAGACAGCCGGCCATGATCGAGAGTCTTCCTAGCCCCAGCGTTTGGTCGGGCCAAGACGACTCCCGATCATGGGACCGAAGCTTCTCTCCTCTATATATTTAGACGTAAGGTCCTGATGAACCCATACGGTGTTTCTATGTTACGTTTTTGTTGAGAGCATTCGAATTTCTTTAAAACATAAAGATCGTTGACATGAACCTAGTCTCGTTGTACATGCAAAAAAAGAGGTGATTTAACTAGATATGAAAACGTTTTCCCTTGCGTACTAAGCACGAACACCACACTACTCACGACACAACACAACTCTGCCCTGCGGACTCTGCTCAGCGGGACTCGTCGGGAATGACCTCTGGAGCTTCACAACCTACATAATGAAGACACACATTCATGAGTTTAAATCTCAGTAGGGCATCGCTACAAAATCGTAAGCTAGCAGTAAAAAAATGCATATCCCCTCGTTAGTTCTTCCATCCCTGTCGTTCTACCCCTAGAGGAATAACCTCCCTTATCATGCATTCAACCCTAAACATATGCGTAACTTCCCTTTCGTGTTATGTCATATACTTGTCCAGGGACAAGTCGTAGGTGGCGAACCCCCGTAAGTCGGGATCCTTGTACCATGAGCGTGTCATGTTGCCATTGGGGATAAACCCTCGGCCGTAGGGGCCCAATCCCGCTCCCGTAGGTCGGAGCTCGATGCAATGCTTATGCTGCTTCATATATGAGTTTTCAAGGAAATATGCAAAGTAGAAAACCTTCATCTATCCCTGTCTCGCCCTCGTCATGTTCCCATGGTTCATCGGACGGTTTTTCAGAAACTCTTTGCGACCCGAAGGTCTGAAAGTCATGCGTGAAGGGTGAAAAATCGTGATTGAGGGCGAGGGATGCAGCACCAAAGTGTCTCGCCCTCGTGCCGTGCCTAAGGATGCGATTTCCCTACCTTCACGGTTTCCTCTTCTACCTTAAGGATTCCTTTCCCTCTTTCCCCCACCCTTTCCCTTGGTTAGCCACTTATTCTTATATTTCTAAGGGTTAGCGTGTGAATTTCCAGTTCTCCCGCCCAACTACCCGACCACCCGATCATGGCAGTCTGTTGCGGATTAGGGGTTGGTTGGACAGGGCCTTCTTTGGTGTTAAGTGCCCTGTCATGTTTTCTGCGTTCGTTGCAGGCCTTTCCTGATTGGGAACGACCAACCCTGTCCCTGCTTGGCATGCTCGTTGACTGCTGATCTTTATTCTAGGAGTTGGTCTATAGCACCGAAGCCTAGGGAAATCCTCGGGTTTACACTTATCATTTTTCATCTCCTCGTGTTCGATCGTGTCATCTCCAGATTTGTCGGTCGATGTTCTCTTTGGTCCCTGGTCGACATGCTTCGGTATTGTGATCGTCGGGTTTTGTTCGGTTATTATGGTGGGTTTATCATTCCAGTTGGTCCCGATCGATCATGACTCGTTCTCACGATCGACGGTTCCGCTCGACTAGAGTTGCGGGGTTTACAGGGCCGGCTTTGTGTTGATAAAGAACGGACTTACTTTCCGAATTCCGAGGTGCGACAATGTGTCGAGTCGGTCGGCCATGGCATACTTGGAGCGGAACCCAGAGTTACCGCCTCGTGGTCGGGATGACCACACAGTGTTTACCGACGTCGGTCGGTTAATGAGTCAGACCGCGACGATGCGTCGAGCCATTGGGGAGGTTCGTCGCGACACTAACGATGATTTCTTTATAACTTTATCCTTTACACTGTATATACTAACCCTTCTTGTTTTCATTTCAGATGGAGCGCACTATAATCGAGTTGGGCACCGCAGCTGCAGTAGGGGAATACTGTATGCTCAGACATTCGGAGCTCGACTCGCCAGACATTATCGGGGAGCAAACCAAAAAGGCGGCGGAGAAGCTGATGCANGTACGAAGGAGGATGGAATAAATAAAATAAGTTAGATTAGAAACGCAATGTACCACCTGTCTTATAGTCGATCATTTTCAAACTCGTCAAATTAAATACTGTGTCAAAATATTTTGAACATGATGAGTCTTCCTGTCCGCGGCAGAACCGTCTATACATAATGACTGTTGGAATATGTTAAGAGGCCTGTTTGTTGTGATGTATGTTTCCGTGGCAAATCAGGGTGCAAGTATATACCTGACTCCTCCATGACACGCCGACGGGGGTCGCGCCCTCGCCGGAGGCTGGTCTTTTTCCGCATGGCACCGTCTTATGGACGGGCCAAATGACACCGTTTTATGAACGGGTCGAAAGTGCGATGGCACCGTCTTATGGACGGGCCGAATGACACCGTTTTATGAACGGGTCAAATGTACGATGGCGCCGTCTTATGGACGGGCCGAGTAAGTGTGATGGCCCCGGGTGCCAGTATATACCGGCAGCGAGAGTGTGATGGCCCCGGGTGCAAGTATATACCGGTGGCGAGAGTGTGATGACCCCGGTTGTAAGTGTATACCGGTGTCAAAGATATATTGGTGAACGCAGAACGGTTGACTTATTTTGAGTATCTACTCATTTCATAGAGGCATTCACCTTAGAGTTATCGCAGACCTATACAAGCTCCGCTACACTGGGGACTTCTACGCATCCTGATTATTATTATATGCTCTATTGTTGCGCATCCATATCGGAAATTCACATATATTATTATGTGAAAGAACGGTTATTTCTCGAGGTAGATTATTCGGAAGTATATATTTCTTGAAGAATGTGGCGAGAAAATAAAGCGGAGTAAGGATGACGATTGGTGGCACAATATGCATGCTGCCCAGACGTCATCCCAGCAGTCTTGCGGTGTCTCAGCCACTTTGAAAGATTTGATGCTCCCTTTCTCTGAAGAAATATGGGCGGCAGTCCCAGATCGTCACGATCGCAACCCTGAGGGATTGACAACATTTAGAGGCGACGGGGATCCCATTGACCTCGTTGTGGATTTTGAATTACGGATGAGAATGGTTTGGGGCTCTGATTCATTAAAGTACTGTATCTTTGCGGTAGATTTGTAAGGTGACACCCAAATCCGGTTTAAAAACTTGCCAGCCCGATCCATACAGTCGTATGGAGGCTTCATCTTGGCTTTATCTGAGCAATTTGACTAATGTAGACCGCCCCGAAGTAGGCAGGAACTATATCAGATGAAATATATCCCGGCAAAAATAAAGTTGAGAAGAAGAGAGTTTGCATTATTCAGAGTATGGTTCTTTCACATATATTCTTATGTGAAAGAACGGTTCTTTCTCGAGGTGGATTATTCGGAATTATATATTTCTTGAAGAATGTGGCGAGAAAATAAAGTTGAGAAGAGGAGAATTTGCATTATTCAGAGTATGGTTCTTTATTCAAAGTACAGTGGAGAAATTAAAAGGAAAAAAGAAGATCAATTTCATATATAAAAAAAAAAAGAATACAAAATGCGGAGAGTACAAAATGGAAGAAAACAGATATGGAAGTTTATTTCTTCCTCTTGGAGCCCGAACCTTCACCGGTCTCGCTAGGGCGCTTTCTTACCAGCTTAATTGTCGACGAGGGAGGATGAGTCTCTTTTTCTTTAGTCCCCGCAACGGGCAACTTCTCGGGAATAAAGCTCGCCATCTCGACCTCATGGCGCTCCCGAGCTCCTGTCACACTAGCAGGAACGTATAATGGGGGGTCACGTTGAACCATCACCTCCTCGTCTATAAGAAGGTCTCCCACGAGGGGACCCACCGGTTCCGGGAATAATGCGGCCAACCTCCGAAACGCGTCCACCGATGGGCCCTCCTCGGGTATTTTGACCTCCTCTGAATATAGTTGCTGGTGCAAGCCTTCCTCCAAGTTGAATTGGAGCGCCCCGAACGGATCTCCCGAGCAGTCGAGTTTATCTTCCGCATCCACAGGCTCGAACTTGCCGGATAGACTGGGATCAAGTCTTTCCCTCTCTTCAAGAGTTAGGGATATGCCCAAGATTCTCTGTGTCTGGACACTCCCTCTAAAAAAATAAAGAGCAGACGAGGTCGCGTTAGCTAGGGCCGCCAGGTTTCTGAAAGTCGGAGAATGCACTGTATACTCCTAGATCAGTTTCCGGAAACAATCGTTGATCTGAGACGGCAACCTAGCGGCTCGAGCCCGAAGACTGTCCACGGCGTATTGGAGGGACTCATTCTTTGATTTTAATTCTTTGTTCTCCTCCAAGGCCTTCCCGAGAGCCTTCTTATCAGCAGCATTGGCATCTTTGGCCATTTTCAACTTGTCTTCGGTCTCAGCCCTAACCTCCTTCAGCTTGTCTTGAGCATATTTTTTGTTCGTTTTGAGGGTGTCGATGGATTGCTCAAGAGTATGCATTTCCCAATGTGAAACGCCGCACACTCCGTTAATTCACTGCGATGAACCCGAATTAGGGCATCGATTGTCACGCCCCGGGGTGCCCGGGTACGAGACAGCCGGCCATGATCGAGAGTCTTCCTAGCCCCAGCGTTCGGTCGGGCCAAGCTTAGCAAGGACGACTCCCGATCATGGGACCGAAGCTTCTCTCCTCTATATATATTTAGACGTAAGGTCCTGATGAACCCACACGGTGTTTCTATGTTACGTTTTTGTTGAGGGCATTCAAATTTCTTTAAAACATAAAGATCGTTGACATGAACCTAGTCTCGTTGTACATGCAAAAGAAGAGGTGATTTAACTAGATATGAAAACGTTTTCCCTTGCGTACTAAGCACGAACACCACACTACTCACGACCCAACACAACTCTGCCCTGCGGACTCTGCTCAGCGGGACTCGTCGGGAATGACCTCCGGAGCTTCACAACCTACATAATGAAAACACACATTCATGAGTTTAAAATCTCAGTAGGGCATCGCTACAAAATCGTAAGCTAGCAGTAAAAAAATGCATATCCCCTCGTTAGTTCTTCCATCCCTTTCGTTCTACCCCTAGAGGAATAACCTCCCTTATCATGCATTCAACCCTAAACATATGCGTGACTTCCCTTTCGTGTTATGTCATATACTTGTCCAGGGACAAGTCGTAGGTGGCGAACCCCCGTGAGTCGGGATCCTTGTACCATGAGCGCGTCATGTTGCCATTGGGGATAAACCCTTCGGCCGTAGGGGCCCAATCCCGCTCCCGTGAGTCGGAGCTCGATGCAATGCTTATGCTGCTTCGAATATGAGTTTTTTAAGGAAATATGCAGAGTAGAAACCTTCATCTATCACTATCTCGCCCTCGTCATGTTCCCATGGTTCATCGGACGGTTTTTCAGAAACTCTTTGCGACCCGAAGGTCTGAAAGTCATGCGTGAATGGTGAAATATCGTGATTGAGGGCGAGGGATGCAGCACCGAAGTGTCTCGCCCTCGTGCCGTGCCTAAGGATGCGATTTCCCTACCTTCACGGCTTCCTCTTCTACCTTAAGGATTCTTTTCTCTCTTTTCCCCACCCTTTCCCTTGGTTAGCCACTTATTCTTATATTTCTAAGGGTTAGCGTGTGAATTTCCAGTTCTCCCGCCCAACTACCCGACCACCCGATCATGGCAGTCTGTTGCGGATTAGGGGTCGGTTGGACAGGGCCTTGTTTGGTGTTAAGTGCCCTGTCATGTTTCCTGCGTTCGTTGCAGGCCTTTCCTGATTGGGAACGACCAACCCTGTCCCTGCTTGGCATGCTTGTTGACTGCTGATCTTTATTCTAGGAGTTGGTTTATAGCACCGAAGCCTAGGGAAATCCTCGGGTTTACACTTATCATTTTTCATCTCCTCGTGTTCGATCGTGTCATCTCCTGATTTGTCGGTCGATGTTCTCTTCGGTCCCTGGTCGATATGCTTCGGTATTGTGATCGTCGGGTTTTGTTCGGTTATTATGGTGGGTTTATCATTCCAGTTGGTCCCGATCGATCATGCCTCGTTCTCACGATCGACGGTTCTGCTCGACTAGAGTTGCGGGGTTTACATTTCTCCCCCCCTTAGGATGTTTCGTCCCGAAACTGATTCGTACCTGTTGCAAATAAGTCGGGGTAGCAAATCCTCATGTTCCTTTCCGACTCCCATGTTGCCTCCTGAGGTCCCCTTCGTCCCCATTGCACCTTTACGTAAGGCACCAGCCCTTTTCTGGCGCGTCTCTGCTCCCTGTCCAGAATTTGGGACGGACATTCCTTGTAAGACAGATTCGTCCTTATTTCCAGCGGGATGTGATCCTCCACGTGGTCGGGGTCGGGGACGTATTTCCTAAGCTGCGATACATGAAAGACATTATGTAGCGCTGCTAGTTCTGGCGGTAATTGTAGGCGGTAAGCCACTGCTCCGACACGGTCGAGCACTTCGTATGGCCCTACATACCGTGGGCTGAGTTTTCCGGTGCCTTTGATTCTTACTACCCCTATGTCATAAAAACACGACTTCCTGTCAAAGCATATAAACTATAGTTTAATCACATAAATCATCATATAACCAAGTTATTCTTTGTTCTAACAACATGAATTCATGTTTTAACAACATCAATTCAAGATTAAATGAAATCCATTCATCACACCTAGAACATGTGGAACAATGTGAAAAATGAGCCAAATGATATTCATACAAATCAAATTGTAAATTTGGTAAAACCAAGTGTTTTCAAACAAAATAAAGGCTAACATCACGAATACATGTTGTGATATTACCCGGGTATATTCTCTTGTATTTATTCTCACCCGGGAGCTCGTCTAACGTGGTTATTGGTATTTTCGGTATTCTCGGTATTCTCGGTATTTCCGGTATTCTCATATTTTTATCGGATGGCATTCTCAAGTGGTATTCTCGTAATTCTGGCTTGTCGAGCGACATATAAAGCCTCTGTAAGCATTTTGAGATACTTCGGGCCATTTCGACCCCGGGCGAAGCCAGGGGTATTTTCGTCATTTGCCACCGGGAGTGCACCGAACAGGTGCAATAATGTTGTCTAGCTGCGAATTCGCTATCTAAAAGCAAANGGTATTCTCGGTATTTCCGGTATTCTCATATTTTTATCGGATGGCATTCTCAAGTGGTATTCTCGTAATTCTGGCTTGTCGAGCGACATATAAAGCCTCTGTAAGCATTTTGAGATACTTCTGGCCATCTCGGCCTCGGGCGAAGCCAGGGGTATTTTCGTCATTTTCCACCGGGAGTGCACCGAACAGGTGCAATAATGTTGTCTAGCTGCGAATTCGCTATCTAAAAGCAAAGGATCAATATACGAGGTTCTCGGGAATTTTCTGATCGTATTTCCGACTAATACCTTGTCCGGGTTGGTTCCCGAGGCTTCGAGATCAACATGGCATTTATTATATCATAATTAGGAATATTAAATCATTTTGGGTTAAGTGAGATGGACTAGGCTTATGGGCCCAAGAGGGTGAGTTCTGGGCTAAATTCCTCTATAAATAGGAGTCACAAGGCTTCGAGAAAGGATTCGGACTTTTATCACGCTTCCCAAGACAAAATCTAATCTCATAGTCGCGACCAAACTCACTATTCGCGACCAACCGCCAACTCGCGACGAGTGGCCAGCCAACGAACTTGCGACCAGTCATCGATTCCCCGCGAACAATGCTTCCTCGCGCCCAATCGCATTCGTCGCGAACAGCCTGTCCGTCTACACTGTTCACTCGCGTCCAGTGGAACGTGATTGGAGATTTGATCGTTTTTCGAGCCGTTTTCGTCCGTATCGTCATTATAATCTCATTGTAATTGTATTCTCCGAATATTATAGTGGAAACCAAGGTAGAGCTTCGCTCTCCCGAGGACGTAAGCCCACACATTGTGGGCCCAACCTCGTATATCGCTCGTGTCCCCACAACAACCTAATTTCGAATTAATTATAAATTGACTGATCTAAAAATAAATACCCAAAATATTTTTAGACTAGATAAGTTTGGCGCCGTCCGTGGGGACTCGAGATTTTTATCCCATTGAGAGCTTGATTGCTGAGTTCGGATTTCTGTTATCATGACTACTCGGAATTCTAATGAAGATACTGATATTACCCGGGTATACTCTCGTGTATTTATCCATACCCGGGGACTCGTCCGACGCGGTTACTGGTATTCTCG